>JAOUQZ010000014.1:687461-705323 GCA_028564935.1 Neosilurus hyrtlii
TAGACTTTCCCGGGTAGGCTGAGGAGTGTGATTCCACGATAGTTGGAACACACCATTCAGTTTCCTTGTTTAAAAAGGGGAACTACCACCTCGGTTTGCCAATCCAGAGGTATGGCCCCAGATGACCACGCAATGTTGTAGAGACATGTCCTACTACATCCAGAGCCTTGAGGTATTCAGGGCAGATCTCATCTACCCCCGGAGCCCTGCCATCAAGGAGCTTTCTAAGTACCTCAGCAACCTCAGCCCCAGTGATGGGCAGATTCCCCTCTGGACCCCCAGGCTCTTACTCTTCCACTGAGGACATGTTGGTGGGATTGAGGAGGTCCTTGAGGTATTCCTTCCACCTCCCAACAACATCCCCAGTCAAGGTGAGCAGCTCTTCACTTCCACTGTAAACAGTGTTTGATGAGTACTGCTTACCCCTTCTGAGGTGCCGGATGGTTGTCCAGAACCTTTTCAAGGCCAACAGATCCCTCACTGAACTCCTCCCACACCTGAGATTTTTCATCAGCGACAGCACGGGCTGCAGCACGTTTGGCCTGTCGGTACCTGTTCACTGCCTCGGGAGCCCCACAGGCCAAAAGGACCTGATAGGTCTCTTTCTTTAGCTTGACAGCACCCCTCACTGCAGGTGTCCACCACCTGGTTCGGGGATTGCCCCCACGACTATCCGATGACCTTCCGGCCACAGCTCTGGGCTGCCGCCTCAATAATAGAGACACGGAACATGGCCCATTCGGACTCTTATGTCCCCAGCCTCCATTGGGATGTGGTTGTGGCACTGCCGGAGGTGGGCGTTAAAGGTCCTTCTGACAGGTGAATCCACCTAACTACACGTTTGGGTCTCCCAGGTCTGAAGGGCAGCCTCTGCCATCTGAGACAGCTCACCACCAGGTGGTGATCGGTTGACAGCTCAGCTCCTCTCTTCACCTGAGTGCACACATGACTACAAAGTCGATCATCGAACTGCGGCCTAGGGTGTCCTGGTGCCAAGTTCACTTATGGACCCCCTTATGTTTGAACATGGTGTTTGTGATGAACAAACCATGACGAGCACAGAAGTCCCACAACGAAACACCATTCAGGTTCAGATCAGAGAGGCAGTACCTACGAATCACACCCTTCCAGGTCACACTGTCATTGCTTACATGGGCGTTGAAGTCTCTCAGAACAATGAGAGAGTTTCCGTGGGAGTGCCCTCTAGCTTTGAATCACCACCTTATTGTGGTGGGGGGTTTGTGTGTCCTAATGATCCTGGGAGCTATATTGTCGGGGGGCATTATGCCCCTGGTAGGGTCACCCAAGGCAGACAGGTCCTATGTGAAGGTCCAGACTAAGTGCGGTTCAGAAGAACTCTATGAGCATCATTTCAAGGACACAGTTTCCCTTAGCCGGATGTTTCCCACTGGAGCCAGGCCTGGGGGATTGGTTGCCCATGGAGCTCGGCCGGGCCCAGCCCGAAGAGGAGACATGGGTCCGCCATACCATGGACCCACCACCTGTGGGAGGGGCAATAGGGGTCGGGTGCAATGTGAGCCAGGTGGCAGCCAAAGGCATGGGTTCTGCCGGACCGATCCTCGGCTACTGACTGGCTTTTGGGACATGGAGTGTCACCTCTGGTGGGGAAGGAGCCTGAGATGGTGCGAGAGGTTGAGAGATACCGACTAAAATCCTTGTTTTATTCTGGAGTTTTACCTGATGTTATTTATAGATAGGGATTTTTTTTCAACTTGTTCCCATGCATGGATCACCTTCAGAATGTAATGTGTTCTTTTCAGGCCACTCCCCTCTCCCATGTTTGATGAAATTCAAGTCTGTAGTTTTTGTGTAATCCTGCTAACAGAAAAAAAATCCAAAAAATGTTTGTTAAAATGCCTTTAATAAATTCCTGGATCGTGATCTAGATCTGCTCCAAAATGTTAAGGGTTCTTTTCAGGCCCATACTCCATCCCTCCACCTGGATTGGTTCAGTCGTTTTTGTGTAATCCTGCTAAAAGGCAAACAAACAAACAGGCAGGCACTGGTGAATGCATAAGCTCCCCTTCCAAGCGGTGGTGGAAGTCATTAGGGATTAGTCATTAGTTTACTCCATGTGTTAAATTTCCATTTGGGAGCTGTTTATGGGAAATCTCAGTATGAGGTCTGATGTAAGAAGTATTGGTGCAAATAAAGGAGAATCTGGCAAACTTTAGGAGTGGCCAAATCAACAAAGAATGAATACACTGGTGATCTCAGTAACAAGAAAAGACTGGGAAAACTAAATCAGATGATCATTTTCTTGATGAAGAAAAAAGCCAATTTACAGCATCTAGTCAAGTCAGGAACAGCTGTGAACTTATGATTGTAAAGTTTATATTCAAGAGATACCTTCATGAACATAAATACAGAGGGTTTACCCCAAGATTTATGTGTTAAGCACTGTTAACACTCAAGAACAAAAAGGCCAGATTAGACTAGAAAACGTACCCAGTTCTGCAAAATGATTTTATGGACAGATGAAGCCATGAGGAACTTGTACCAGAATGACAGGAAGAGAAGAGTATAGAGAAGGAAAGGAAGGGCTTGTGATCCAAAGTATACCTCGTCATCTCTCAAACTTGGTGGATATGGGCATTTATGTGACTGCCAATGGAACTGGCCAATGGTGTTTATTAATGTGACAGCTGATCAAAGAAGCCAGGTGAATTCTGAAGTGTATAGATGTATATTTTCTGCTCAGATACAATGCTGACACTTCACAGTACAAATGTATCATGACCCAAAACATACAACAAAAGCAACCCAAGACAAAAGAAGTGGAATGTTCTTAAATGGCCAACTAGGCTGTACAGCCTTTCACTTACTGAAGACAACCAGTTAGATCCACAAACAAGCAAGACAGTGATGGACATGAAACAATTGGACTTCGTCACATGAAAGCCAACGACAAACCTTCTAAAATTAAGATTGCATGTCAGGGTAAACAGGCATAGAATATGTAGCTAAAGGGCTATTATTTTTGGGGAAGTATGGTATTGCTTAGAAGATTATCTGATCTTGAGCTATTAGGTTTTAAGTTTTCCTGCATGATTTAGTTTCAGGGTTACATTCTTTTCAAAGTTGGCTCTATTCAAAACTGGTAGTGTTGTCCTTGGTATGGTTAAATTTAAATTTTTAGCTAAAGTGATAAGTCAATGTTTTTGCATTCTCTTCCAGCCAGCATTGCCACCAACATCCCTAAACACTGACATGAGAAGAAGGCCCTAAAGGAGAACCAAAAATGCAGCCTTGTGGAGCAAACAAGAGGCCGCACTAACAATCCTGTCACAACTCATGCCATTGCTCTATTTACCAACTGCCACAGGAGAATTAGACAAAAAGGTTACTTTAGAGTTATTAATTCTGTTATAAAAATTATATTGCTGTTATTTTTGTCTTATAGGTTTTATTGTGTGATTGTGAGCAGTGCTGTGAGGAGGGTCTACTGATTTACATGGTTTTTAAGAGCAGCCATGATCTCCACACACACACACACACACACACACACACACACACCACTCCAAACATCCAGGAGTTATGCACAGAATTTGCTTATTTCTTTATTTAAGAAGTTTTACGGCTTCAGTTTCAGCGTGAATATCTTTTGCACTGTACATCACCTCACTGATTTTTTTTATTTTTATTTTTTTTTAAGTAGTGATGTGTGGATATCCATTTATTTGTACAGAACACATACAGTGTATGAGATGATTTTGTTAACACACTGCAGTACTATTTTAGCTTTGTAAAAAAAAGTTTTGAGAGTCTGTGATTTCCTGCAGCACTGTTCCCCAACAGAACATTCATGAATATTTGTTTTATATTTCTATGGCTGAGATATATATTTAATTAAAGTATTAAAGAGAGTATTAAAAGATGATTTGATTTAGTATGGTCTCTGTCCATGTTGGGGTCCAGATCTAGAGAAGTATAGCACATGTAAAGGTTAAAAAAGCAATAACCAGGGTTCTGTTGTTAACTTTATTGTAGAAGATGTAAAGATCATATTGTATATAATGTACACCATACAATAAAATGCTAAAAGATTATCTAAGAAGTCAATATGCAAATCCCATCTGTTTTATATCATGTGAAATAAATGTTGTTATAAAAGATGTCTGTGGTGTCTTTTTTATGTAAATTTATCCTGTCCCATATCAGAAATTTTGGAATTAATCCAAAAGAAATCAAATGCATAGAACCAACATTATCTCCTTCAGACATTCAATCCTCATTGTGTCCTGAAGTCTTGTCACTGATATTATAATAAAGTGCAAAAACTACTATTAGTCACTTATATGAGGTGTAGGTGCTAATCAATTCATTTCACCATGGCAATCATCAACAAAGAAATTATGGCCTTAATGTTTACTGTTTAATGTTCGACCCATTTTACCAAGGGTAGTAATACATTTTGTAATAAGAGTTTTCTGTTGGCAGTGCTGTGGCGTAGTGGTTAACACGTCCACCTCACAGCAAGACGATACTGTTTCTATGTGGGGTTTGTTCTCCCCGTGCTTGACTGGGTTTCCTCTGTGTACTCTGGTGTCCTCTCACAGTCAAAAGGCATGCATTAGGCTTAACTGGCTGTTCCAGATTAATTCAGGTAAGGTACGTCGGCTTTACACCTGAGCCTAGTGGCTTGTCAGGCCGCTGCTTATCCCTGGTTTCTGTAGCGTAAGGCGACTAACTCATGGACGGGATGCTAGTCCAACACGGGTTACCTTCCCAGTGTTTTAGTTGGTAGCCCTTTATACTGTTGGGTGGACAGAGGCACACTTGTGGTTAATACCTTGCCCAGTGGTCTTAACACAGTGGGGATCTAACAGGGATTCAAACCCGAGACCTCTAAACTCTGATAAGACAGAAGTACTAGTACTCGGTTCGCAGGCAGCTAGAAATAAGGTTTCTGATTATGTAGTAATTTTGGATTTATGTAATTTTCAGTTTCGTCGTGCGTAGCAGTTAAGAACCTTGGAGTGATTATTGGCCCTGATCTTTCACTTGAAGCGCATGTAGATAATATTACTCGGATAGCCTTCTTTCATCTCAGAAATATTGCTAAAATAAGAAATATGATATCACTGCATGATGCGGAAAAACTTGTTCATGCTTTTATTACCTCGAGATTAGATTATTGTAATGTGTTACTGTCTGGATGTTCTAATAGGTGCATAAACAAGTTCCAGTTAGTCCAGAATGCAGCAGCAAGAGTTCTTACTAGTACCAGAAGACACATAGAGAGTTCTGGTAAACTGTGACGTTAGAATGCTGTCGCTCCCTCACTCTACATGCTCACCCAGGTCTGTTGACAGTGGAATGGCTGATTGCCCAATGTTACAGGGTGCCCTCATATCTGTCTTCCTTCTGGGTTCTCTCTTTTTAGTTATGCTGCCATAGTTATTCATGCCGGAGTCCCTGCTTGTACCCAACACTTATAAACTCTTCTTTTTCCATTACACTGTTATGAGTATACCTAACAACCTCTTTTCAACCTCCCCTCCTCTCTCTTTGTGTTTTGCTGAGGTACACATGCTATCACTTGGATGCCAGTGATCCTGATCCTCCTGATCCTTCTGCTCTGTGAGTCCTGTGGTCTGTCCTGGTGTGCTAATACTGGCTGGAGTTCTCATCTCGGAAACCCTTCGCTCCTGCTGATGAAGATCTATATGGGCTTAGATCTGCACTCCGAGACTGTGAAGAAGACTTTTCACTGCTGATGATATAAACTCTCTTGCTGCAATTATTTAGGACTTACAGTTGTGGTATAACCAACCAGACTACATGTTGGACTGTAATGAAATTCTTCTTATATGGTTTGTATTTTATGGTTTCACTGATGAGGATGGATTTCCCTTTTGAGCCTGGCTCCTCTCAAAGTTTCTTCCTCGTGTCAACTGAGGGAGTTTTTCCTTGCCACTGTCGCTGCATATTGTTTATCACTTTTCTGGAAATGATACCTTATATATTGGTGATTAAACCACCACTATATATATATATATATATATATATATATATATATATATATTCCTTATAATAAACAAGAGCATTGTATGATTAAAATTTGCCATTCAATCATATTCGTCTGAACTGAGTATTATGTTCACTGGCACTGTGGTGTATTCAAACTGGCTTTGGTCAAATATTGTGTTTATCAGTTAGTTATCTGAGAATAAATAAATGAGGATACAACAAACCCAATTATCTTCTAAGCAAGGAGCGTGGAATGACATAATTCTGAGATGTTGTTGTACGAAGTGTGATGACTGACCTTCACTTGGAAAACTTCTCCAGCCCACACATTGCCTGAATCAGAATATGACATCATGAGGTTCTATTTGATATAAATATCATTGTCACTGAAACATCACTTGCTGAAATCTTCTAACTCAGATACTGCTTTGTTCCAGATTGGCAGGGAACACGGGGACGGCTCTATGTCCTGACAGCCCACTGGTCCAACAGCCCTACTCATATAAAATGAGCACTTTGCTTAAATCAGTTGGGCACCCTATTTAGTTGAGTTGGGTTAGGTCTGTTGGGATATAACAATAATAATAATTATTATTATAATAATAATGATAATGATAATAATAATGATGATGATTATGATGATAATAATAATTATTATTATAACAATAGTAATAATAATAATAATAATAGTAATAATAATAATATATGGCTGTAACCAGGATCAATGCTAGTTCTGCAGTGTTGGAAAAACTCTGTTCCAGTTTGTCAGGTTCTTTTGTTCATTTGTTTATGATTCTTATAATAATTCCACATGCACTTCATGTTTCTTTCTTTTAAGTACAGAGGACACCAGATTTCCTACAGGTTACAGTGTGAGGATGAAGGTAGGTGGACCTCTGACCACTGCACTCATGTGTGTGGTTACTCCTCAGAGACAGAAGACACGTGTGTGTGTGTGTGTGTGTGTGTGTGTGTGTGTGTGTGTGTGTGCTGGAGCATTACAGTGTGCTACACTTCACTGGACTTTTCACTTTAGGTTCTGACGGCTGGCTCAGGCTCAGCACCTTCAGGTCTGTGATGAGGATCCACGCCACGGAAAACGCTGGTTCCTGTTTTCTCACGCGCTTCTCATCTCGAGAGAAACACCGACACCGCAGCTGATCCGACCCGAACCAGGAAAACCCACAGAACACACCGCGTGGGTCTGGGAATTCCTACTCGTTAACTCCGAGTTCCGCGAGTGACGTCACGCCGACATGGCGGCTCGCAGTAACAGCAGCACCTCTTTCCTTTAAAAGTGATCCGTTATATAACCCAAGGACCCTTTTTCCAAATCACTACAAGTATTTAGGGGTAAACAGCGGTATGATCTGAGGAAGTGCCGGCCGTGTTCTCTGCGCTGGTCTTCGTTTAAATGGAACGTGTGTGTTTGTTTATTTAATGAAAATGTAAATGGTGAGTGAATGAACCGATCAACAGGTGGTTCATCCTGCGGAAACCCAATAAACATGTATATATTTGATTTCTCATTTCATGCTCTCGGTGTTGTTCCTGTAAGCGTCGCCATTTTGGCGTGACGTCACCGGACCGCAGCTCGGACGAGGTCGCGAGCAGGAATTACGAGCCGGAGAGCCGTTGAAAGTGTCGTTTCGTGTTCGGAAACCCTCCCCAGTTCCCATTCCGTCATGAACACAGGCTGCGT
Organism: Neosilurus hyrtlii; assembly: GCA_028564935.1. Taxonomy (NCBI): domain Eukaryota; kingdom Metazoa; phylum Chordata; class Actinopteri; order Siluriformes; family Plotosidae; genus Neosilurus; species Neosilurus hyrtlii. The sequence continues at coordinate 695,158 of JAOUQZ010000014.1, forward strand.
TACCACCACGTGGAGACACGGAGCTGACGTCACCGCCGTGGCCCCGCCCTGCCCCTCGTCGCTCTGTTGTGTGTGTGCTCGCGGGACAGAACCGATCTCCTCTCTCCCTCCGTCCTCGAAACTTTCGGTTTTCACTCACAGCACACACTGAACAAGTCCGGCATGGCTTCCGCGACCCCCGACACGTCCGAGCAAGACTCCCCGAACCCCGGCGACGAGCAGAACGGCCCGGAGAGCCCCGCGGGCCTGCGCGCTCCGGACCAGGAACCGGCCGACAGCGAGTGTGTTAAGATGGACGAGACTGGCGAGGCTTCCACCGAGTCCCAGGAGACCCCGACCGACGACGAAACCCCGAGCAGGGGCGGTCCGAACGGGACGGGAATGGACGCGGACGCGGAGGCGGAGAAGGGCGCCGGGGACGTGACGGGGGAGCCGAGGCGAGAACAAAGGGAGGAGGAGAGCGTGTCCTCGCCGCTCCACTGCGCCGTCACGAAGGACAAAACGGGCGCCGAGATGAAGCGCAGGGCCAGCGTGGAGATCTCCTCCTCCGACGGGGAGCCGCTCAGCCGCATCGACTCCGAGGACAGGTGGGTACGGCAGCTCACCCCCCCCCCCCCCAATCCCCCCAATCCCCCCAATCCCCCCAACAGCCTCTGCTCATCGGCATGGCAGGCTAAAACACCCGGAATGACCGCAGCTGTGCGTGCACATCTGTCTGTACCTCACCGGGCCTCTGTCATGTGACCCAGTTCCTTCTGAATTGTGTTCTCAGACAAAGAGTCGGGCGGCTCTGTGGTTAAGGCTCTGGGTCACTGATCTGAAGGTCGGTGGGGGGTTCAAACTCCAGTAGCTCCAAGCTGCCACCGTCGGGCCCTTGAGCGAGGCCCTTAACCCTCACCACCTCAGCGGTATAAAATTATGGCTGTAAGTTGCTCGGGATAAAGGCGTTTGCTAAATGCCTGTAAATGTAGCAGTTAGCACGTCCACCTCATAGCAGAAAGGTCCTGGGTTCGGGTCCTGTGCTTGGTGAGTGCGGTTCTGTGTGTGTGGGATAGATTTCTCCAGGTACTCCAGTTTCCTCCCACAGTTCAAAGACATGCACGTTAGGCTGATTTGGCTGTTCCAAATCACCCCTAGGTGTAAGTGTTTGTGCTGGCGCTCCAGTGCTGTCCAGGGTCTTCGCCCAGTGTCGGCTGAGATGGGCTCCGGCCACAGCTAAGCCCCAAAATCTAGTGGAACCCCTTCCCAGCAGAGTGGAGCTTATTATACGAGCAACAGGGAGCAGGACGGTCAGGAGCAATGCTGGAGGTTACATGAATATCTCGAGATATGCACTTGTAATTTAAAGAGGCGTGCGCGGTCTGGGCAGATAGATCGAACGCCTCGAACGCCGCTTGTGCCAACGCACAGTAAACATGTCACGCCGGCAAGAAGGCATTCAGCGTAGACGTGTAAGAAGTACGTTTTTGGTATTTTCTGAGAAAAATCTTCCAAAAATTATAAAGGTTGTGAGAAATCCTGACTTGGGCCACAATATTTGACCTCGAAACATTTGGAAAAGGCTTTTAGCAATAAATTACTCAAACATTGGCTCGATCGTCCCAACACTAGTCAGGGGTACACAATCCTCCTGTCCAATAATATGGAACCAACCTCCCAAAAAGGGTTAATGTCGTTTTTTACATGAATTTAGCTGCTGTACCAAATTCACATCTCGCTGGCTCATTCTCTAATTTTCTAATACCACTTTGCATCGTTTAGCTCCGCCTACTCGGATTCAGACCGCGCAAGTTCGCACAGTATGCAAAATCCTACTTTTGCTGATTATTCCTAGGATATTTTTTCTGTTGTAGGGGAAAGCGGGGTATTGTGAATTAGGGGCTGTAATGAACCATTATGATTCTGGTAAGTCTGTTGGTGCTGTACATCCCATGTTCCCCTGCTTTGATCACATGATTATTCAGCTTCCTGTTTTGGCGCCATGTGCCTTGCTTGTACATCCAAGAGGAATTCAGTAAAAAAAAGTGTTTTCCACAAAAAAATAAAACTTGTCATCCTAATGGTAAATGCTTCAAACCGTCTTTAATCTGATTTTCCAAAAATCAAAACTTCATCAATCAGTTCAGTAGATATGGCTTCATAGATCAGACCTGTTTCAGATGGCAGGGGAAAATCGTTGTTGTATTGATGTAAGACAGTTTGGGTATTACGAACCACTGGATCCATTGTAACAACGGATAACGTATGTTACTAGTATAAAGAATAAATGTCTTTGTAGCGCCGGGTTTCCTAATTGTGAATCTCTAATGTTTAAAATGCTGAAAGCAGCAAACCAGAAATGATTTAATTCTTCAGATATAAATCATTCAAATGTTGAACTGAAAGTGATGGAGTCGGAGATCTACGGTTCTTTTCCATGCTTTATTTTCGATGTGATCGTTAACTGATAAGAGATTCGCTGATACCAAGCCATACTTTGTTTTTATAAAAGAGAAATCATAAAGAATCTGTCAGATCATATGACAGAAGCACCCAGAGGAACAAGGGGTTTACCTGTAAGGTGATTTTTAGAGTAGATTCAGTTTTCATCACGAGCCGTATCACGAGAAGCATGGCAGGCCGAGCTGAAGGCAGGCCACAGTAAATTGTAACGTTTTGACACCTTACAGGTAGATGAAGTAGGAAACCAGGCTTGACATTTGTAAAAGAACACTCAAATGCATTTTCTGCTCTCTGATCGCCTATGACGTTAACAACTGCATCTGGATATAGTGAATTTACCGCACGTACGCAGGCGAACTACTCATGTCAGGAAAGAATTTTTTTTCTTAACAATAAGATTTTCACTTTTTATCCATTCTAAGTCCATAAGTGACATTAAAACAGATAAATGGAATGTTTAGAACAGTTAAGATTTACTTTACTGTTTTGATGAAACACGTACTGGAGTTTACACTGAACAGAAATAGGCTTGTTGTACCTCACGTTGTTTTGATCTCGCTAAAAAAGCTATGTGTGGGTTTTTTTTTCCACCCTCCTTCTATATAAACTTTAATCTTATAGAAGTGACAAAAAACATGGATTTTTTCCCCAAAGCTCTTGCTGTCACAGCTTCAGGAATAAATTAGCAAAGGAACAAAAGGGCAGTGGCGGCTTAGTGGTTAAGGCGATGGGATACTGATCCGAAGGTCAGCGGTTCAGTACCCACTATCACCACTGTTGGGCCCTTGAGCGAGGGCCTTAACCCTCAAATTGCTCAGTTGTATAAAAATCATGATTTTTAGTCGCTCCGGGTGAGATCGTCTGCCAAATGTTGTAAAAGTAAAAATAAAAACCACACTCAAATCACTATCGTTTTCATTTTACTTAAATGTGATGGTGAAAAATTACGTTTCAGTCATCAGTGTGTGTTTTTTGCCTGATGTTAATCATAATAGTACAGAAATCTATGTTTTAAAGAAATGAATTTTTATGGTCACTCATATGTCATTATGCCAAAAAAATAGAAACGCAAAACAAACAGAAGCAGCTTCTCACAGTAGGACTTGATCGGTGTATTAGATTCTATAAACAAGAGGATGAATGTAATAGAGGCCCCTGCGACTGGTAAGGAAAGGGTAAAGTTTGGTGAATTCCTAATTTCTGGCTCAGTTACATAATGCATTGTTATGGTCCCTAACGCCCCAGTATGATCCATAACGCCCCGATATGATCCTTAATGCTCCAGTATGATCCATAACGCCCCAGTATGGTTCATAATAACCCAGTATGGTTATGGCCCTAAGCATGTTAGTATGTACTAGTGTAAATTTGTTTATTGATTTCATTGATACATTGGCTGTGTATATGTAGAGGTGGTCTATTGGTTTAAGTATGCAGTAGATAATTCACAGGAAAACGGTTCATAATACCTCATTCTCCCCTATTGTGTTGGTGTTGAAAGGCTCAGTGGCGAATGTCTCAGTGTTTGGAAGAGAGATTTAGCTGAAATGCCTTTTCACGAAGTGAAACCAGAATATCTTCTGTATAATAAAGAGAACAGTGAAGATTCCTTTCTTATTTACTGTCTGATGTAGTCAACGTGATCTTTTTTTTATAATTCCCTGACATTTACTGAATAGTCATTTACATAACATGCAAGAACCACATTTACAAAGAACAAACAAAAAAAACTGTCCATGAAATGTTTTCTGTATCTTTGGAACTGTGGTTTCAAATTGTTCTAAAGTGCTGGACTGTAATAACGCTGACGTTTGTAAAGAACGTGGTCACTGTTTGTCAATCAGTCAGAGTATCTCTTCATTTAAAATTGATTTAAAGGAAATATCACATGTGTGTCGTGTGTTAGTTCATGACTCTAGGATCATAAGCATCACCACTACTTAAACTGCTCCGATACATCAGGGCTTGTGGGAATTTTCCAGCTGCGAACTGAAGCTGCTCTGTTCTTCTCTTGCTAGTATCATTGAAATGAATGAAAACAGCTTTGCTCTGGTCTGTTTTTATTTCATAGTCTCTCCTAATTCAATATAAAGAGAGAGTTTTGAGAGAGCATGATTACTATTAAATATTCAGAACACCTGAGTTAAAACTGAGGGCCTTTTTATCGAGTCCACTGGGAGTGGTGTTTGGCTTTCCGCTGATGGATCCATCATTACATGCCTGTACTTACGAATCTGAACAGCTAAAGATCAGACAAAGGTCATTCTGGTCTTTTTCTATCCACTCCATCCAATCGTTCTGTATTTTCATCTGTAAACAAATCATTCGGAGTTCCGAGTCATGTAACTGCACGTTAGTTAGTAAGAGATATAATTACTCGTAGCAGCTGTAGTAAATTCAGACCCTACTGTAACTGAATAGGAACTACACTTTTCTAGCACGTGTGAATGATGCCTCATCTTTATTTTTAGTTACTAATTTACTGCAAATCACCAAAGTCCTGATCTCATCTAAACAGCACAAGCAGCCACTTCAATCCTCATCTAGATTATTATTATTATTACTATTATTATTATTATTACTATTACTATTATTATTATTATTAATTGCACTGTCCTTAGTTATAAAATACGGATGGTAAGTGATTGGCAGCACCATTAGTAGTGTGTGTAGAGTGTTGTAGGGTATCTGTGTGAATTAGAACCTTCATATGAACCATGTATTTTGATGTGGGTGAGGGGGATGTCCTGAGACTGTGTTTAAATGTGTGTATGAGACTGAATAAAGGTTGGACAGAGGCACAGCCTTCTCTTAAAGCCCATTCACACGGCTTGATTGTGCTTCATTGGCATTGCTTTGTTTTAGGGAGGGCCGAGAAAGCACGGTTCACCGGGGTGCTTCCTGCCCTTTTGTGTGATTGCACACCCGAACATTCTTCTTTGCCAAAGCTACTAGCTCTGGGCCTTTTCATTGGACAGAAATGCCATGCACTCCTGCACCACCTTTTCATCCTGCTAGACCAGAGTCTGCTCACACAGCCAGGCCTGAACCTCTGATCTAGAGGATGACCATCAGCTGGACTCCATACCTCGCTTTGAACCACTTAGTTAGCAGATCACCACAGTCACCCCAGTCACAAGAACTATCCATCCCATACCTCAAGTCGTCTTATTCCCATCCTCTGTTTCTGCCTGAAGTCATTACCCAAGTTTGTGTACTGTGTCCAGCATAAGCTCATAGTGTTGTCTGAACCTCACAATTACCCAAACCACCTCTTAGGAGGCGTGTCACTTTAGGAGATCTGGGCAACACCACGCGCTATTTCCAGGTACAGTAAGAACAACCCCCCTGACCATTCTGTGAGAGTGCAAGAATTTTTCCCAAGCAGGCCTGTGGGAATCAGGATGCATGCCGTGAAATCGACTGAGTTGAAGTGTGGTTCTATGAACCGCAGATCACCGTCTGTAGCCTGTCATTCAGAACTGCAGCAGATACTCGGCGAGTAGGTTCCAGAATCTAAAATGACTAGTGTTCTACCTTTTTATCTCCCCCCTTTTCTTGTCTGACAATAAACAGGAAATAACTGCTGGTGGGAACTATGAGCCCGCTAGCAGTTAAGGGTTGGTTTGAAAACCAACTGACCACTTATCCCTTTTCTGCTTCATAAATAATTTGCATGGAATTGACATGAGAAGGCCAGATTTACACAACTGAGCAGGTAAGGGTTAAGGGCCTTGCTCAAGGGCCCTGCAGTGGCAGATTGGTGGTACTGTTTGTGCTGTGGTGTCTTTTATCCCATCAGTATTAATATTACAAATCTTTCACCTACACTACACCTTTAAATCTCGTTTATGGTACTACATCTTAGAATTCAGTACTTTTTAAGGTCATTTATAAAATGTCCCTGATGGAAAATATGCTAGAAATTAAGTGTTAAGAGATAAACAACAGTATGGTTCCGTACCTTTTTCTCCAACTACAGAGGGTTGATAGCAAATGGATAAATGCAAGATTAACAAAATGGCCACTTGTACGTAAAAACGCTTTGTGAATGTGTACTACTTTATCCAATCAGCATCCAGAGCGTTGCGCACTTCAGGCCTAGTCTCTTCCATTTCCACTCTAAACGCTTTCATTACTCAAAACGAACCATAAATAATAAAGCCATGATACTAACTGTGAGGTTCGAGGAGTCGGGTTAACCAGAAAACCTCACTGATGGTTATCCTGAAGAACATTTTATTTCCCACAAATAATCCAAGCCCGGAGTTAGCTGTACTGATAGATCAGCTTCGGATTGAAACTTTCTTCAGAGGGACAGAACCATCTTTCATTGGTGCTTAAAAAAATATTTTTGGTTAGGTTCCGTTCTGCTCACGAGCTGTGGGTGTCAGAGAGAGAATGAGAGTGATTTAAAAGCTTCCTGTGCTGAAGTAAAGCATTGTGGGAAAGCCCAACGTTTTAATAAAGTCCTTCTATCACAATCACTTCAGTCAAATAAAATCACAGTGGATTATCTAGCTTCTCCTGCACCACCTTAACAGTTTAACAGGTTCTCCATCTGGGATCTGTACACTTTATAGAGCCACTCTTTGCTCTGAAGGGAGAATATATAATATAATATATATTACCTCTGCCAGAAGGTACAGATTTGGATGAGTTTCAAGTGTAGTACACATAACAAACCAATAACTTTGGAGGGGATCCATGCATTGGATCATGTTTTTAAAAAGTCAATTATTTAAAAAAGTGCACAATGTATGACACTGTTCATCAGATGCTCACAAGGGGCGACATTTCATTATAATCATACAAAGTTATAAATACAAACCTGCCGTTTAACGTTGACTTTTCAGGTAAATCGGTGCATTCATCACCAGAATTTCAGTTTGGGCTTGTATTTAATGTACTGTTTTCTTGTTAGATGAGTTTTGTGAGTTTAACAATGGCTCATTTCAGGGAATCTAAATTCTAAAATCTAAAAAAGTTATTTACTATTCTATGAAATATTCACTTTCACAAAACACTGGCATATTATGTTTGGGGTTTTTTTGGATTTAGTTTCTAACTATACGTTGTTATAGAACAATTGAGATAATATTGCGATAGGACACAGTTCCATTGTGAATGCTGTAAAGCAGGGGTCACCAACACGGTGCCCGCGGGCACCAGGTCGCCCCCAAGGACCACATAAGTTGCCCGCAGACCTGTTCTAAAAATAGCGCAACTCACTAGTGAGCTGCGTCTAAAATTAGTTTTTGATTTTTATTGTTGATAATTATTGAGAGAAATCATTAACGTGATCAGTATCTTCACATAAATTAGTATCATTAATCATTATTTATAATGTATAACTAAAGGCAAACTGAGCAAATGTGTAATCTCAGGAGAGCCTATCAAACTGGTAGCCCTTCGTATGACTCAGTACCCATGAAGTAGCCCTCAGTTTCAGAAAGATTGGTGACCCCTGCTGTAGAGTTTTGTTCTTTTCCTAAATATGTGGTATCTTTAAAGTGAATTCCTCCAAATTCTTACCTGCTATATAGAAAGATCCTGACACCAGAGGCATGTTATAGATGAAAGAAAATAACAAATGTTAATCCAGCAACTAATATTAAGTAAAATCTATAATATTTATGAACTGCAGGTAAACAACTCAGAAAAGATTGTGGTATTGATTGGCAGAAAGGTGGCCATTTAAAAAAAATCTAAATCTTTTTTTCTTTATGATAGAGTATCATTTGAACTTCTGTACCAAATTTTATACTTTTTAACTATTTATGTAACAAGCCACTGCACTATCATGTGCTAGTGTGAGCACGCTTTCATTGGTTGTGGCTATAAAATACAATGAAAATTGTTTATATAAGGTATATTGTACATCTTCTAGTATCAGTAGCACTCTGATGGACATGGAGAGCACGGCATCCAGTGGACGCTCCACGCCGGCCATGATGAACGGCCACGGAGGAGCGGCTTCGGCATCTACCAAAGGTTCTTCCTCATATTCCTGCTGCTGGGATCAATGCCCTCTGCTGTTTACCAGCAGCCCGGACCTGGCCGAACACATACGCTCAGTCCACGTAGATGGTCAGCGTGGAGGGGTCAGTAACACTCTTCATTCAGCAACTAGATTTCAAAAATAATGAATAATAACTACTACATAAAGAGAAGTGCTGTAGTGCTTGAATATTGTCTCGGATAATTGGATTTCCTTTTTCCAAAGACCTCACTATACTCACTATACTGTGTGTGTGTGTGTGTTGTAGGTGTTTGTGTGTCTGTGGAAAGGCTGTAAGGTGTACAACACTCCCTCCACTAGCCAGAGTTGGCTCCAGAGACACATGCTTTCCCACAGTGGAGATAAACCTTTTAAGGTAGGATTCAGTGGTGTCATCCACAGCACCAGTGCACCTACTATACTTCACACCTTTACAGAAGTGCCCTCTTCAGAACTGCCACTTCATGTGGTTTTGCCATGCTGTTTCAGTGTGTAGTGGGCGGCTGCAATGCCACCTTCGCCTCTCAGGGAGGACTAGCACGCCACGTACCCACCCACTTCAGCTCCCAGAATTCCTCCAAGCTGTCCAGCCAGGCCAAGCTTAAAGAAGAGTCCCCTTCCAAAGCAGGCATCAGCAAGCGCAGGAAGCTGAAGAACAAATGCAGGAGGTCGTTACGTAAGTATCTGTGTCCCGGTGACATTTCTTGAACGTGTACCTCTTTTCTAACCAATATGGCCTGTTACAGCTCGACCACATGACTTTTTTGATGCACAAACAATGGATGCCATCCGCCACCGTGCCATCTGTCTCAACCTGGCAACCCACATTGAGAGCCAGGGCAAAGGCCACAGTTTGGTGTTTCACAGCACGGTGAGTATTCAGTACATGTGTACCTGTACCACTTATCAGAACGCTGACCCTGTTTATTCATCCCTGAAGAGATGCTCTGCTGCTCTATACAAAAGTACTGTGTGTATCATTGAACAGGTCATTGCAAGGAGGAAGGAGGATTCAGGGAAGGTGAAGGTGCTACTTCACTGGACTCCGGAAGACATGTGAGTACCAGTCACCAAACCACACCTCCGTCAGACTGTGATTTCATTCTATCATTGTCAGTCCTTGATTCATCGTTCCATCATTCCGTGGTGATGAAGTTCTATTTTAAGTAGGACTGAAATATAAAGAGGTAGGTTACGACCAACTAGCACCTACATAACCCTGACAGAGCACTAAGTCTTTCGTTATGTTAGTGATCTGACAACCAATATTCAAGCAGCCACAAAAAATGGGGGATAAAACCACTTAATCCTATTAACCCTGAGAACATGATGGAACATGGATCTGTCGCCTTATTTAGCGATCCGCATTAGCATTATCACTGCCACCCCATTCCAACTTTCCACCCATGTTAGTGAATGATAACTAATTTTCTTCCATTTGACCACCTTTCTCACACAAGTGTGCCTGATTAAGTCCACTATTAAAAAAAAAAAGTGTTTAATTTTTTTATTTCACCCTCGAGAATCCACTACATCCCTTTTAGGGGTTGTTCATTTCGACACTGTTCCACAACAATCTGCATTGCTAGTTCTGTTTCATAAGTGAGGAGATTGCAAGAAAATCACTCTGCTTGTCTGTCTGTCTGTCTATCTACCGTGTTTCCCCGATAATAAGACACTGTCTTATTTTTTTTTTCGGTTCAAAAAACACCATAGGGCTTAT
>JAOUQZ010000014.1:710637-728238 GCA_028564935.1 Neosilurus hyrtlii
ATCTATCTATCTATGCAATAAAATCACTCTGCTTGTCTTCCTGTCTGTGTCTGTTTCTCTCTCTCTCTCTCTCTCTCTCTCTCTCTCTCTCTCTCTCTCTCTCGATCTCTCTCTCTCTCTCGATCTCTCTCTCTCTCTCGAAAAAATAACCGTACTTACTTTGGGGATTGGGAACATATGATGCTCTTGTAGGGAACTCTTCTCTGGATTTTTCTCCTCACTGGTTTTGATGAACTTGGTTTGAGTGGAAAATTTCTCAGTGTGTTGGCCATGTATATTTTCCTTCCCCACTAAAAACTGCTGCTGACTCTGTGGGTTGAAGTGGGCTTGGATTTACTGTATTCTCTCATTTCCAACTCGACTAACATTGATGATCCTTGTTCTAAGCATAGTGTCCTTAGGAAAAACACAACAGGATAAACCTAGCATTTTGACTCTGCCTGTGCATCTCCAACTGTCATGCATTACCCACAATCCCCTGTGTGACTTAAATCCAATATGGCAGTCATGCAGTTCTCCTATTATAGATGTCAGACCACAAACACTGGAAAAGACAATGAATTCCATCAGATAAGAATCACTATATTTCATAAAGAACATTATCAGGGTAAAATAACAGAGTTATACTCTCTCCAAGTGTGGTGATGTTCTGCAATTTTTTCCTACTGGACAATGTAAGTAAATAGGCGGTGTTTATAGGGAGAGTTTAACAGGAATATTACCTGCTCCAACTAGAATTGGGAGTTAGTGCAAATTACCATGGCAACACAGTTTTTCTAGCACCAGTTAATCCCACAGTTACTCCTGACATCAAAAAGTTTCTCCTGAATTTACCCAGATAAGACAGAAATTCCGTTTTGTAGCGCCAGTATCTGGAGGTAGATTTCCCCCATAAAGTCAGCAATGCACTCGGTGGTGTCACGCCATCCCTCATTTACTAAATTGCTAATTTTGGATCTCTCTTTTTCTCTCTCCCTCCCTATCTGTCTCCTTTACTCCACCTTCCACCCTCCTCTTTATCCCCTCCCCAGACTGCCAGACTCTTGGGTGAGTGAGAGTGACCGGCCACAAATGAAGACCAAAGTGGTGCATCTCTCCCAGCTGCCTCAGGACACAGCTGTGCTACTGGACCCCAATATCTACAGGTGAAACTCACAATACAGTCTCCGAAATCTTTAAAACCTGGAGGAGAGCCCAGAGGGAGGAGTGACTGTAGGGAGGGGACCTCGGACTGCTGTGTGGTCTGAATGCTTTGCATGGAACAGTACTCACTATGAGAAGACAGATTTCTTTGATTTGAACAAACATGTGGTAGAAGCAGGATTTATTTCTGGAGTCAGTTTCAATACTAGCTGTGTATCTGCACCCATTCAATTCTGGGAGCAGAGTTGCCAGGTATTCTGCGTAATGTGCAAACTGTATTGAGAAATGCATGATGGGAAGATTACACAGTTTTGTTTGGAATTGAGGTCTTTTTGTTATTCAGCGTTCCTGTGAAATTGATCAAAGGAGAAAAGGTTTCTTTTGAAGATCTAGAACTCGGCTCTGTAGAGACGTATCGTAGTTTGGTGTGTAACTCATGACTCGTTTCGTTCTCTGTGCACAGGTGCTGAAAATGAATCTGTGTTTTTTACAGGATGTTCTTCTAGGGTGGGCGGAGCCTCACTGCCTGCTGATGTGTCAGAACTCGAGTGGACTGTAGATCTGGAGACACAGGAGTTCAACTTATTACGGTTCTGGTTTTTTTTTAATGCCCATAACAGTTTTCAGTCGATGAAGAGGAAGAAATTGCACAATATCAGACTCTGACTGGTGCTAGACTTTGAAAAGCTTCATGTTTCTTAATACCACTATAAAGTTGCTCTCTCGCTTTGTCCACAGCTTTCCTCACTAGCTTTATAGAAATGGTATAGATGTAATTGTTGAGAAAGTGCCCATGTAAATATGCCTGGAGATTTGTAATATATTTTTGTACTGAAGAATTTTACTGTACTGTAGATATCTGTAATATTCCACAAACTTCAGGAACTTTTACTGCACACAGAGATGGAACAGGATAGTTATTGAGCTGGGAGCTAGCTGAACGCTCCAACATGGTTTTTTTTTTTTTTTTTTTTTTTAGTCAAAGACTAGATATAGTGAGCCCTTTCTCCTGGTGATGTTTGTCGAGTTTTGCTACAGTGTGCTTTACTATAGATGAGAATGATGTTAATGTTAACGTGTGCACTCTTTCATAGTGACCTTACTTGTTATAAATGAGCCAAGGACCCAAAAGACATCTCAAAGAATTGGTGCTACACTGAACACTAGCATTTTAGACGTGTATAAAGATGTTTTTTGAGCGATAATGGTCGTGCTCTGTAGTCTATGAGTAACTCAACCTGATATACTGCTGGATCCTAACTCTGCCTTTGTAGTAAAAACAGAAACAATCCCCATCCCAAAAAAAGTTGTCTAGCTTTATTTGTCTTCACACATAAACACAACTGTCTTAAATATGACTGGTGTTCAGGTGTTCATGTCCTGCTGAGGAAAGCTAATTCAGATCTACATGCAGTCACCCTATAATAATCAACAAGATAAAGTTTTAAAGAGCATCTGAGACCTGGCGTTCATTCTACAACTCCTGACAAAAAATATGGAATCACTACTCTTAGCGTTCATTCAGTTTAAATATGTAAGAAAGTAAACTCCTCACAGACATGTCACTAAACTATTATTATTCAGAATCTTCCAGCTTTAAGAAACCTAAAAGGGAGTGAAAGAAAATTGTTCTAGACGTCAGTTGCAGGGTTTTTTTTTTGCATTAGATCAAGCCGAGGAAAGAAATGTGAATTCTGAGGGAAATATTAGGGAATCATGAAAACAGTACACTGTTGCACCACCTCTGGATTTTATCACAGCTGGAATTTGAGGCCTAAACTATTGCAGCTGCACCCTTCTCTTCTAGCTGTTACCGGATCAGCTTTGCAGGTTGAAACCCTTTATTATTTTAATAAAAGAACTTTTATTGATTTTCTTTACCAGAGATTTTCACTGGGATTTGGGTCCGGACTATTTCCAGACCATGCCATGGATGTAAAAAAAGTTTCAATGTCCTCCTCCAGTCCCATAGCTGAAGTGGCCGTTAGGGGCCCCACAGAAGACCTTGCAACCAGTTCCTTCCACTCGTCTCTGCTTTTCTTATTGTTTCACTGTTTTAATCCAGTCCTTTATAATATCTTTCCATCTCCTCTTCTGCCTGACTCATTTCCTTCCTTCTTCTATGGAAGGTTGAAATGACTAGTGAACGCATTTACTGAAGAAGTAATGACCTGTACCTGACCTGACCTGCAGTCTCATGTCATCAATGATTGTGAAAATTTGCAAGTTTTCCTCAGGCGGTCATCTTGATTAATTTTATTGGAACGACACCCAACAAAAGTTCCAGCATCATCACCTCGCCCAATTCATCACTGAATATCACTTTCATTCAGCCATCCACAGTCCAGTGGTTTTTTTAAACCACTTTAACCTTGTTTTTTTCTGTTTAGGTGTTAATGATGGCTTTCGTTTAGTTTTTCTGGATGTAAATCCCGTTTCTTTCAGGTGATTTCTGACCACTCGGTCACAGGAACTGATACCAGTTTCTGCCCATTTGTTCCACATTTATTCTGTTGTGCATTTTTTTCTCTCAACTCATACTGCACAAGTTTTCTATTTAACAACAAACGTGTGACGACCTGAGAAAACCTTGTTAACCTTTAACCTTTAATCTACTATTGCTCAGAAAATTACACTTTCCCAAACTGAAATTATATTTTGTGTACTTTGTAAAATAAGTCCATCTGGTCTGAAAATTAAAAGTGCCATTATTCTCACTCATTCGCTGAACTGCCTAATCCTACCAGGATTTTGGGGAGGCTGGAGCCTATCTCAGCCGACTGTGGGAGACGGTGGGGTACTTCCTGAACAGCTCACCAAACAATCACAGGGCAACACACCCACAACCATTCACAATTTAAAACAGGCAGTTACCCTAATGCACATGTTTTTGGACTGTGAGAGGAAACAGAACTACGTGGAGGAAATCCATGCATGCACAGGAAGAACATGCAAACTCCACACAAAAATGCCCAAACCTGTGAATCGAACCAAGGACCTTCGTGCTGTGAGACGAACGTGCTAACCACTGTGCCACTGAGCTACCCAGTTTTGTTTTATGTTATATATTATTACTTTTAAAATAAAGGGTCTGTAGAGTGAAGACAATTCCAAGAAATTAGATACCGTCTTCCTAATCAGAAAATCAAGTTTGGAAAAGTCATCAGTCAATGGTGTGATGAGTAAAATTCAAATCCGTACAATTCAATTTTATTTGTGTAGCGCTTTTTACAATGTTGTCATTGTCACAAAGCAGCTTTACATTGTAAAACTATTTTGAAAAGTTATTTAAAATTTTTTATACAACCCCTACACATCCCTAATGAGCAAGCCCGCGGTGACAGTGGCAAGGAAAAACTCCCTCAGTGGACACGAGGTAGAAACCTTGAAAGGAACCAGGATCAAGAGGGAAATCCATCCTCATTTGGGTGAAACCATAATATACGAACCATATAAGAGAAACTTCATTACAGTCTTAACATGTAGTCTAGTTGGTTATGCCACAACTGTAAGTCCTAAATAACTGCAGCAAGAGAGTTTATATCACCAGCAGCGAAAGGTCTTCTCCACAGTCATCTTATTGGTTGGGGTTAATGCCCTACTTGCCCAGTCTGAAAGGATAAATGGATGGATGTACGATACCTTTTAGAGAGGTGATGAGTTGGTTGCTGATTGCCTGCAGCCACTCCACATAAAATGAAAGGAATTCAGAGCACACATTTTTTTTATATAATTTAAGTTTATACCATAAGTTTTATGGTATAATATTTTGGTGACTGATACATTATAGTATAAGGAATGTTTTTACTACAGCAAAATGGAAAAAAAATGTGGATAATTTTTGACATTTCAAAAAAATTTTGTTTCACAGTGAATTGTTGCTAGACTAATAAAATCATCTTGTATTGCACATGGTTTCACTGTGGCCCAAACCCTCAGTGACACACAAAATATTGAATATAAACAACAATAACCCACTTAATCTTGGTCAGGTTATGGTGCATTTAGACCAGACAAATACAATTCTGGATAGAGCTGCTCCTCAGCCATTAAAAGGAGTCGAGTGAGGTGGTTTGGGCATCTGATGAGAATGCCTTCTGGTTGCCTCCCTTTAGTGATGTTCCAGGCATGTCCAGCTGGAAGGATACCCTGGGGCAGACCCAGAACTCACTTCAGGGATTATATATCCCGTCTGGCCTGGGATGACCGGGTTTCCCCTAGACCTGTTACCTCTGTAACCCTACTTCAGGAAAATGGATAGATGGATGAATTAATAGATCAGACAAACCATGTATCATCATGCTTTTGATATGGGTGAAAACCCAGTCAGGAGAACATACCTACCTTTGCAGGGCTCAACCATGCACCTCTCACATACACACTTCAGCACACTGCAGACCATCCGAGTCTGTGATGCACACTGATTGTGAAATGCCAGTGTGACTTGACATAGTGTTACACCATCAGGGGGCAGTAAAGTATTGTTGTTCATCAAACATTCCTAAATGGTGCGATCCAAATAATTGACAACATATACTTAAAATAATGTGCACGTGTAAATCCTTTTCGTGGTGTAAGCTGAAAAAAGTGTGTTAGGGTGGAATCAATGTTTAAAAAGCAAAATTAGATAACCTTAATACCCACCTGATTCAACAGTTTTCAAAATAAAAGTCACAAAGCCTGATCAAAGCAGTCAGTGGGCCTTCACAGTGTTAGAAAATTTTAAGAGATTCCTCTTTCTTTCATCAGCATTTCTATGATATGGCAGCCGTTTCATTCCAGTGTCTGTTGTGGAATTCCAGTACAAACACAAACCAGGTACTGACCCAGGCTGGCGCAGGCACATAATGGTTAGGAACTCTGGGTTTGAGGTTCCTCTGGGTGGAGTTGATCAATGAGAAGCAAAGAAGAGCTAGGCTGAAGTTTGCTAAGGACCATAAGAATGGGATTGTAAAAGACTGGTGTAAGATGATCTTCTCTGATGAGTCCAGTTTTCAGCTTTTTCCTTCACCTCATCAATATTAGACAGAGACCTGGAGGCCTACAGCCACAGTGTCCAACATCTATTGTGAAATTTGGTGGAGAATGGGTGATGATCTAGGGGTGCTTCAGCAAAGGTGGAATGGGGCAGATTTTTGTTAGTGAAGGATGCATGAATCAAGCCATGTACATGGTTATCCTGGAAGAAACCTTGCTTCCTTCCATTATGACAGTGTTCACTAATTCTGAGGACTGGGGTTTCCAAAAGGACAATGTTCCACACCACACAGCTAGGTCAATCTCCAGACCTGGTCCACACTGAAAACCTTTGGAAAGTGATCAAAAGAAAGATAGATGGTCACAGTTCAACAAGCAAACCTGAGCTGACTGATTTTTTTTGCACCAAGAGTGGCATAAAGTCACTCAAGCGTAACATGGAAGACTGGTGGACAGTGTTTTTAAGACAGATAAAGGAAAAGCTGTGATTAAAATCTCAGGGTTATTTCACCAAATATTCGCCACTATCATGCCAGGGTGAGCCAGGGCTATCCCAAGGCTTCCCAATGCTTATCGCTTGAGACACTAAGCCTCTAGCTTACCTCTTTGTGTTATCATGCCTATATCCAAGTTTCCCCCACCCACAACATGTTGCCTTGATGTTAAGACACACCTGCCCAAGATGCACGGAAGAACCAACAAGAAGAAAACCAGTGGAGACTGACATGCTAACCACTACACCACTGTGATGTCCACTTTAATTCATGTTATATATAATTCTTAATGTATTTACGTGGTATCCCAATCAGTATAACTGGATGCCATAGTGTAACAATAGTATTAACATCTCAGACTGCAAAATGGTTCTCTATATATCTTCTTTATATAAGGTCAGTGTGAGGTGCAGGTTTGCTACTTTTGGAGGCTTTAGCACATCAGGCCCTGGAAAGAGAGCGTGTTTTCCAATTTTATGTGGATTTATGTGCTGAGACAAATTATTGGTAGCTTTCGCTGCTTAGCTTGCCAGGATCATGTACTTATGCAGATCTGTAACTACAGGTGAAACTGCATTTACTTCTTGAGTTATATGTTTCCCTATATAGGTGTATGTGATCCCTTTTCTTCTTTCTGATAAGAGAACTTTAATTTCAGTGCTTGACAAGTTTTTTCTTCAACTTTGATGCCATTCTTCTGAATGAAATTGACAGGTACTATGGGAAGTTCAGCCTTAAATGGTAATATTAGGGCATGAATTATGCACATCTTTAGTTCTAGTAAACACATTCATACTTACACACAAGTGCAGTTTATCCTTTTTACACAGGTTTTTTACACAATTTTGTAGGACATACTATCATTTGTTGAATCTGGTGTGGCTCATTTGAACTAACATGGCTTACTAAAAACGTATGAGGTAGTCACTTGTTGTTATTTTGTTGATATTTCTATTATATATCAACTGGAGCACTCTTTGCAATTTTTCCTACACTCTGGAAAAAAGAGATCAAAGTGACATTCAGCATTAGAAAGTGAGCCAGAATTTGTAGAGTGTGGCTACCACAGACAATAAGGAAGCCACAGTGAAAGTCCCTGTTTCAGAGAGTCATAGCTGTCATAACATAACAAGAGGAACCTGCCCAAAATTAGGTAGATGGCTTTAATGCTATGGTTGATTGATTTGCTGAAGATCATGTGGATAAGCCAGAAGGCTTTTGGAAAACTGCATTCCAGCATAAGAACCTTATCCCATCTGTGTAGCATTATGGTTTGGGCTGGTTTTGCTGCATCTGAACCTGGACAGTTTGTCTTTATTGATGGAACAATTAGTTCTGAATTATACAAGCAAATTCCAAAAGAAAATGTCAGGACATCTGTCTGAACCCGGGCCTCAAGAGAAAGTGGGTCATGAAAAAGTGGGTCACAACCCTAAAGACAATAAATGTAATGTTTTGGAATGTCCAGACCTTAATCCAATAGAAATGTTGTGTGAGCAGATCTTGTGATAATACCCACCAACATCCCAAAGTTGCTGCAGTTCTGTACAGAGGAATGGACTAAAATAACTCCAAGTCAATGTGCAGGACTGTTCAATAGTTACCCTAAAGGTTTAGCTACAGTTATTACTTCACAAGGGGGACTGAAAGGTTCACATTCTTTTGCCACTCACAGATATGTAATATTGGATCATTTTGCTCAATAAATACATGATATATGAAAATATTTGTGTGTTTATTTTTCTGATTGGGGTTCCTTTATCTGCACAAACTTTCAAGCACTACGGTGCATGCTGGCCTGGAGGCATTGTTCTGGCAAAGCTCACAGGTCCAATGTTCCCAGTTCTGTCTTGAGGTCAATTACTTTGTGTAGTGTTTCACATGTTCTTCCTGCATCAGGCTGAGTTACTCCTGGGTTTCTAGTTTCCTCTCATCTTTTAAAAAATATGCGTGAAGATAGGTAGAGTGGCTTTGTTAAATTATAAGCTTCTTCATCCCTCAGTGTAATTGTGGTTCCTACAGAGAACCACTGTGAATCAATAATTACACCATATATCCATATACAATTATTTATATATAGCATGTTCATTGTTGATACTAATTCGGAAACCTAACTGCACACAGCCCACTGAAGCCAAAGACTACAAAGAATAATTTAGACTGAAACAAGATTTCTTTTAAGCCTTTTTAATATCGAATAAACAGAATAATCTCAAATGGATCAAATACTTTTGAAATAAAAATTTTAAAATTATGTGCTGCAAATGAATAATGAATATATAAATTCAGCTTTTGTGTGTGAAATATATCAGAACCGTGTGCAGTGTTCATATATGGTGATGGTCTAAAGTGTGTCATAAAGCCATCTACATACTCAATATTTAGTTCAAATCTAATACTCCAATCAACATAATGTCTTTTTCTTGTTTGCACCTTATACGTTCTTACACTGGTGGTAAATCTCTTCATATTTTATATAATAACCACTAAAGGTCAAAGTTTTGTTTTTCCAATCAAATCACTCATATTCCATGATTTATTATTTATTATTGCTTAAATGCTCTTGTTCCTAAAGTAACACTCACTAAATATCACACAGTTGTTATTTCTGAACATGTTCCCCACAGCGTAGACATCCAATTATCTGTCCGGCCTCAATACTTACTACCCTAGAGGTTTAACTCTTTCTTCCTGCCTCATGATAAATTGAATTATTTTATTTCTTCCTCCATTGCCAATCCTATTCCTGCCAGTCATAACAGTTCAGTTAAAATACACATCACAAATTATGCACCAGGACTCCTGCTCAGCTCTGCTGAACAAAAATGTGTAATGCCAGGAATGAGTTCTCTTTTGGTATGCTTAATATCGCCGAATGTGTGCTGCCACCCCATCCCCCAATCCGCTCAAGCGCTGTCGTGATCTGAAAGCTGAGTTTGACCTCATTACGACTGATGCCTCGCGCTCTTGTACTTCCCGCTATGAATATGGAGATAAGACGAGATGATTCCCAGCACACAAGCTTATATTTCAGGTGATGCTATGCTGCATCCCATCTGCACGTAGATTCCACAGCTGCAAAAGATCTCCATGCTCTGAACAAATGAAAGCCATTCAAAACAAGCCAGTCTTCTGTTGTGGACAGTTTCAACATTTTTTCCTGCTTTTAAATGCACATTTTTGCTTATATTGTATTTCAGTACAGCAGATATTAATTTATGGACAGTGCCCCTGCACTTTTCAATTTTCATACCTTTCAGATCTTGCTTTTTAATTAGAAATATAAAATAATTTAGGTATAAAACATTGCATTAAATATGAAAAACAGCAATCCTAAAGTACCCTGAGATTCTTAAACAGCATACACTTAACTTTAAACTTACATGGAAGTGTAGTCCTACACCACATACAGCAGTACTGACTGAATATGAACTAACTTCTCATAAAAGTAATTTAAGCCTGTATTTACTGACCTTCTTCTTTACTGGTGATTTTTAAACCACTCCACGGAGTTGAAAGAATTAGCAGATGCTTTATTCAGCCAGTGTATGCAACATGCATGCTCATATAAGTTCACATCTGCACACCAAAAACCACTGTCCTAAAACTAAGCAATGTGGAGCACTGTAGAGGGATAAGCCACCCAGGATCCATTACAATTTTCACAGTTATTCACAAATATTCCTTACTGCCAAGCTCCTTTCTTAAAACGTTTTATTTTGCCTTTATAAACACACTTCATAAAATGTCCAAGGTGCACTGCAATGACCAAAACACTGTAAAACATTTAAAAATAAACTCAAATATGCCTATTAAACACTAACCATTGTCTCATGTTTGCTTCAAACTACAACTATAATGAGAATATCTAGATAATAAAAAGTGTACCCCTGTTTGTTCAAATAACCTTTACACTTTACAAGTGTGGTAAGCAGAGATGCAGCCTCAGACGACAACATCAGGTTACTCTGCTGTCAGCTAAGAACCCGGAACCTGAGGCCACAGTATCATGGATCACTGACACCAGAGAAATGAAGCCTGAAGCAAGGCCAGGCAATGTTAATCCAGTTTTGGTGAGATGTCATTAATTTATTCATTCACATTACAGTTTCCCTTCACTGGAAACACTGTTCAAGCAAAAAGATGTCCCTGTGCACATAGTAAGCTCCATGAAGACATGGCGTTTTTCGGCTGTCCTGCACAGAGCCCTGATCACAACCCTGAGCACTAAACACCTTGAACTGAACTGGAACATCAACTCCCCAGATTCCCTCAATGGTCCTACTTCAGTTCTGAAGATCTCACTAATGCTTTTGTAGCTACATGAACATGAATCCCAACAGCCAGGCCACAAAAACCTCATCCCCTAAATCCCCACAACCATGCATCAACCACTGAACTGTATTTAGACTGGAACGGCCACTGGACTGAAACTCACGATTTCGTGCCGCCATACTGGAACCAGGATGACGTAGTACAGCCGAGCAGGTTTCTAATGTAAACAAACCTGCAGAGCTGCATTTATGGGCTAGGCTTGCTGCAAAAAGTCTCAAGACATCAAAGACATTATAACCTGTTTAAGAGAAATACATTTATAAATGTGTGTGCAGTGGTAGAGGTGGGGTTTCTCGTTTTTAGTGTCCTGTACTTTTTCGGAGGGGAGAATAATTATTATTATTTATTATTATCATTATATTATTATTATTATTATTAGAGTACTTTTACTTTTCATTAGAATTTAATATAAAAATTTGAGTTTTTGTCACCCTTCTTTTTATACAGTGGTTTAGTAAAAACCTCTTGACTACTTGCACACA
Organism: Neosilurus hyrtlii; assembly: GCA_028564935.1. NCBI lineage: Eukaryota > Metazoa > Chordata > Actinopteri > Siluriformes > Plotosidae > Neosilurus > Neosilurus hyrtlii. Next base: position 722,069 of record JAOUQZ010000014.1, read on the forward strand.
TCAGGCAAAATACCACACTTGTTCTCAGTACAATATTAAACAGCTCACAATACACAACAACCATATTTCATTTGAACATTTTATAAATTCATTCAGTATATTGTCTGGATCTGGGGTTTTATTATTTTATAACTTTCACATTACTACATTTGTTGCTTTTCTGTAAATTTTAGCAGTTTGACCCAAGAGGTGTATCATACATGTGTACGTGTCACTAATGTTATCCAAGTGGAAATTAGCATTTACTAACTTGAGCTAAATTATTAGCTAAAATGAACTGGTTGCTAATATCTCATTCTACAGTAGTATAAATTTTTGTTCCAATGTTTGCATGGATTTTCATTATTTCTTCATATTAATTAATAATCATTAAATTCCTGTACAGTATGTACAAACATGATAATATATACATTCACTGACTAGACAGTATGACAGACTATAACAGTTATTCATAGAAATTGTCCTAGTCCTAGTCTATATCTAGCTATTTTATGGTGTAACACTTTTTTGCTTTCATGGATTTTGCTTTTTTTCAGTATGATAGCTGTGGTCTCCCATCATTCACTTGCATTTTAACCACCATGTTCCTGTTTCCAATACGGTGGCTCAGTGTCTCATTCCATATAACGTACCAAAGGCCATTCCAGTACAGGTCAATGGCATCAAAATCACCACAACCACACCCCAAAATCCCCAGAACCAGGCACCCAAAACCTCGCAACCACACCCCCAAAATCCTAACAACCATGCCCCAAATTCCCTACAGCCACAGCCCAAAAAACCACAACCACACTCCCAAAATCCCCACAACCATGCCCCAAAATCCTTAGAGCAATGCTGCAAAACCCCCACAGCCATGCCCTAGAATATAATGGGAAGCCTTCACAGAAGAGTGGCGCTTACAGGGGTTCAACAAGCACATCTGGGTGTGATTGAGCAGGTTTTTGGCCATAGAACATAGTTATGTAAAGCTTTACTAATTCCTGAGTTTTGGGTTGCTGGTTACAGTTCTTCCATCTATAAATGCAATATTTAAACATATCAAAGGTTTTAAAGTCTCTGAATTGACTGCCTTTGGTAACTTAATTCTTTGTTTCAAACTTTAAACATTTGTGGTCAAGTGTTATTTGATTAGTGATCTTGCTAGACTGTTGATGCTTTTGTTCGAATCTTTAGACTCCCTGAGACACAGACCACCTCCCTTTTTGTCGGAATGCCTTAGGAGGACCTTGATTTACATCTGCACAGTGTGCAAAGTTACAGTTAATGTGCTGCCCCAGAATGTGATTGCACACTTCATCACCACGTTTGGCAGCAGCACAGAAGCTAACCCAGTTTGAACCCGCTGTTTACTGCACTTAATGCAATCAGGCTAGGCCAATTCAGCTGAGTGTCTGCGTCACAACAACCTCACTAATGGGGTGGAGCGCTACTGTATGCCTGTGCTGTAAACAGTGGCCTGGCTGCTTGTTTAGATTTGATTCAGCTGCTGCCTCTCATATGCTTGCATGGCCTCAGTCTGTTTCTGTCTGGCTTGTCTGGTTTTGAGAGTTTTGGAGCATGGCGCTATGGAAAAAAGGAGAGATGTGTAAACAGCGAAAGAGGCAGTCAGGCAGCCACATAAAAAAAAAAAACCCTGTTAGAAGCATGATGTTGACAAAGAGAGGTCGGGGATAGAGAGAGAGAGAGAGAGGGAGAGAGAGAGAGAGAGAGAGAGAGAGAGATGGTAAGTAGTACAAAAAAACAATGAAATCAACCTGCCAGTAAAGGTGATAGTTTGTTGAAAGGTCTTCACAAATATGGGATCTTTTAGTTCACAATAAACAAACAAATAAAGAAAGAAGTAAAGTACGTTCTATCTGGTTGCAGTGTAAAGCCCTGGGGAAGTTTTAATCGAACATGATACTAAGTGACTCCCTGTGTCATAGACTGCAATTGTTCCACAGCACTGAGATTTAGGGTTTCTGAAAGTGATATACTCTGAGAATGTTCCTGATTTTGCTATTTTACGACCCTGTTGTAAACATCTGTCACTGAAACCATGGTGGCTTCTGGGATTTGTTCTACTATTTTGATGGTACTGTGTCCACATGTCTAAAATAATAGATGACCCAAAGTCCAATAGGGCATGAGAAGAATCTGCGTTCATCATATCCTGACACTGAAACCTCAACATATACAGCAAGCTCTGTATGAGCCTTTGGTCCCATAAGCAAGGTACACAACCCTAAGTTATTTTTAGCATGCAGTTCCTGTTTGGATAAGATTGGATTTCCTGTTAACAGTTGATTTCAAATGCTACAAATGTAGAGTTTTTATTGACTTAAAGATGAGTTAAAGTCTTTCTGAAATTATGATGGTGGTATTATATGCTATTAAATGTTAGTTAAGATCTAGGTAGAGTTGCCTGCTTAAAAAAAATATGGCATGAAGGCTGCTTTATTATTTATTTAATTTCATATTCTGATACTTCCACATATGGTAAGTTTTCCTCCTGTGTCACAAGAACTTATGAGCTCCCTATGCAGAACTGTTCAGGGCCTGTAGAAATGGACAATACTTTACAATACTGTCAATACCGCTTCAAACAATTTTGCTTTACTGTAATCTCTTTGCTTTACTGTAATCTCTAACTGATAGTAATATATTTTTGTGTGTGTTTCATTGATGTAGTGTGTAGTGAAATAGTCTTTAACATCCCAGGAGCATGGTCCAGGATAGGACTGATAAAATGTGAAGCATAAATAATACAAATGGGTAAATTAACACATAATGGTTAAACAGAGTTTGTACCTTTCAATGCAATGGGACACTCAGGCAGTGGTAGCTCAGTCGTTAAGTGTTAAGGCTCTGGATAACTGATCTGAGGGTCAAGGGTTCAAGTCCCAGTGCCACCATGATGCCACTGTGCATCTTTGAGCAAGGCCCATAACCCTCAATGCTCAGTTGTATAAAAAGGATAAAAAACACTCTGGATAAGAGCATCTTCCAAATGCCATAAGTGTAAATTTAACTGATGTAGCTTTAATAAACGTGAAAGGTTATGGGCAACCAGGCTTTGGGGTCATCAGGAAATCTCCATCAGTCCCTTAACAATCCTGAGGGCTCTCCACCTCTAAGAATGCTCGACTAAACAAGTTTTCAGCCTGGTCTTAAAAACAGAGACTGTATCTGAGTCCCGAACATTAGCTGGAAGATTGTTCCATAACTGAGCTTTCTAAGGTTAGGTTAAAAGTAGCAATTTATATTCGATTCGAAACTTAACTGGGAGCCAGTGCAGTGTAGATAGGATGGGGGTGATATGCTCGTGTCTTCTGGTTCTAGTAAGAACACTTGCTGCTGCATTCTGGACTAACTGGAGCTTGCTTATGCACCTATTAGAACATCCAGACAGTAACGCATTACAGTAATCTAATCTTGAGGTAATAAAAGCATGTACAAGTTTTTCCAGATCATGCATTGACATTATATTTCTTATTTTAGCAATATTTCTAAGATGAAAGTAGGCTGTTCAAATAATATTGTCTACGTGAGCTTCAAATGAAAGACCAGGGTCAATAATCACTCCAAGGTTCTTATCTGCTACACATGACAAAACTGAAACACCATCCAAGCTTACTACATAATCAGAAACCTTATTTCTAGCTGCCTGCGAACCGAGTACTAGTACTTCTGTCTTATCAGAGTTTAGTAAGCATCCAGTGTCTGATGTCCTTTACACAATTCTCAAATTTATTAAGCTGGTGTCTCTCATCTGGCTTTGCTGAAATATACAAATGGTATCATCAGCATAACAATGAAAGCTAATACCCTGTTCACTAATAATATTACCCAAAGAGGGTATGTATGGAGAAAAAAGCAGCGGGCCTAATACAGAACCTTGTGGAACACCAAAATTAACATTAGAACGTATAGAGCAATCACCATTTACACATACAAATTGATAAGAGTCATAATAAAATCAACACTAACCTGGATTTACTTGCATGCTTCATTTTAACAAATGTCTTTTAAAGGATATGAAATCACATTCTTCAGCACACACTGAAGAAAAGATCACTATTTCAGCTTCTGAATCTCCTCATATTTTCCCCATTTTTTAACTCACTAAACAATCCAATAGAGTAGCGATACTGTGGATACCCTAAAAGGCTGCCATGTTTAGCATTTTTGGCCAGGGTGGCCTGTTTGAACAACACTAGATATATATACAGTATTCACAATAAATCAACTGATAATGATAAGCCCAATCGACATCACAGCCAAGAACCAACAGTATTGCTTTCGACATTCTGATTAGCTAGTATTGTAGCAAAGTTGCCTAATGGCTGTTGTGGTGAAATGAGCCTGAGTTATTTTAAGGTTAAAGGTGGCCTGGCAAGAAGCTGGAACATTAAAGAAAGGAAAACCAACACTCACCTCACTCCCCAAAATCCCCCCAAAATTTTAAAGCTTTAATGAACATGAGGCAAAATGGCAATCCAACACCCACTAGGGGGAGGCATTTCATTATAACTACCCCAAGTTATAATAATTAATTTGTTCCTGGTACCTTGCACTCTAAGTGCACCTCTTGTCTTTTTATTTCTTCAAAATATAAAGAGTCTGACTTTCTCCTGTACAAAGGTAGAAACCTTTTATTTTATTAAAAAATTAAACATTTTTAATTAACCTTAACCATTGTTGTTTTATAGAGCGCTGGTTTGTGCAGGAAGAACCGGAGCTCTGATCCAGTCTCAGCTGGGATTGGCTCCAGCTCATTTGTGACCCACAATGGATATATCATATAAAGAATGGCTAAATGAAGAAATGTATGAATGACAGACACTTTAGTATAAAATTATCTTAGCAATTTTACCATGTGCAGCAATCTCCAACTAATCTTTAGGTTGTTCGTGTAGAGCCACATCCAGCAGCAAGTGAGTTTCATGTTCAGTGTGGTGTGCTTAAGAGCTTCTGCCTCATTACAACCTGCTCCTTTCATCAAACTCTGTCTCCAAGGAGGAATGGAATACATTAAAGCTAGTCATTACAGCTTTGTTTCCCTCTCACTGTGTTCTTTTACAGCCTTTTTCCCCCCTTTCAAAAAGAATAACCTATGATCTCTGCAAAGATTTAGAACATAGCCTTTTACATTGAATAATGCTACTTCTTCAGAATCTAAACAGTCTTTATTGATTTCATCTTTGGTAATAAATAAATGCATCATTACGTATATTAATAAAATGTTCTAACAGTGCTCTATTTTATGCCTTAACCCCTGAATCCACTTAACATTTGGTGGTCAGAACATATACTGCAGAACATGATTTGTTATTGAGAATTAATTCTAGTGAACTCAAAATACTTAATTGTATTGCATTAGCATTGATGTTTACCAAATATCAATAATCAGTGACAATTATGATGATGATGATGATGATGATGAAGAATATGATTATCATTATTATTTCTTGCATTTGATACATAACTTGGTGACCTCGTGGGAACTTGATGGCTCATAAAACACCAACACAGATTTATGGTCCTCTTTTTATTCTCACTCTATGGTTAATAACTTCCCCCTTTTATGCATTTTTCTAAATGCTGGTATATGTTTGATTTCCTTAAAGAAAGCAACTCATTAAACACATTAAAGACACCTCATTAATAGTTCTCTGATATTTGTCATCTTATTTAAGGAATAAGATGAAACTTTACAAAAGGTATGTGTTTATCTATAGTGTAACATCTTTGTCTAAGTAAGTGAAATTTTATGGGCATGTTTTGCCGAGGTGTCCTTGCTTACCCTGTAACTGACCTCCTGTAAAATCAAGTCATAGTTGTAAATGTCTGTAGTTATATAGCTGGATTGAAGTAGATCTGAATTGTTTGATGTTGTAAACTTGTATATGGACGTACCCATGGATGTGACTGATTACAGAATGGAGGAATTCTTTAGGATTCCTTTCTCATTGAGCTAAGAATATTTTATAGAAACAATGTAAGGGTTTACAGAATTGCAACAGATCAGGGACTCATGGTGTGTAAATAATATCATATATATATATATATATATATATATATATATATACATATATATATATATATATATATATATAATTTACACACCACAAGTCCCTGATCTGTTGTAATTCTGTAAGCCCTTAGATTGTATGTATGTGTTTTTA
>JAOUQZ010000014.1:747374-762865 GCA_028564935.1 Neosilurus hyrtlii
CAACCTACCTGGAGTGTCAAGAAGTACGAGTTGTTCAGTTCTCAGAGACATGGCCAAGGTAAGAAAGGCTGAAACCCGACCACCTCTGAACAAGACACATAAGCTGAAACGTCAAGAATGGCCTAGAAATATCTGAAGACAGATTTTTCAAAGGTTTTGTGGACTGAAGAGATGAGAGTGACTCATGAGGGACCAGATGGATTTGGCCCGTGTTTGGATCAGTAACGGACACAGAACTCCACTTCGACTCAGATGCCAGCAAGGTGGAGGTGGGGTACTGGTATGGGCAGGTGTTATTAAAAATGAGCTAGTTGGACCTTTTCGGGTTGAAAATGGACTCAAAATCAACTCTCAGACCTACTATTTTTAGAAGACACTTTCTTCAAGCAGTGGTGCAGGAAAAAGTCTGCATCTTTCAAGAAGACTTTGATTTTTATGCAAGACAACATTCCATCTCATGCATAAAAGTACTGCGTAGCTGGCCAGTAAAGGCCTTAAAGATGAAAAACTAGTGACATGGCCCCCTTCTTCACCTGACCTAAACCCTATTGGGAAATTTTGGGCCCTTCTTAAGCAGGAAGTTTACAGTGAAGGTAAACAGTGCACCTCTCTGAACAGTGTCTGGGAGGCTGCGGTTGCAGCTGCACAAAAAGTGAAACTGACTGACTCCGTGAATGGAAGGTTTGTGACTGTTTTCAAAAAGAAGGGGGGCTATATTGGTCACTGAGGTTTTTTTTTTTAATTTCAGAAATGTTTATTTGTAAATTTTGAGTTTGTTTATTATTCTCACTTTAACAGGTGAAAATAAACAAGTGAGATCTTTGTTTTTCATTTGGTTGCATAATAATTCTGCACACTAAAAGCTACCTAATAATAGTGTACATATAGATATTCTCTTAAGAAAACTTCACTTTTACTACTTACATGTTCAGGTTTGAGGGTTTGTTAACACTTTGAATTGACTGAGAGCACTGTATAGTTATACAATAACAATTAATCCTCAAAAACACAACTTGCCTAATAATTATGCACACAGTGTATGTTTTTGGACACTTGAGTTCTGGTACCATGAATGAATTCAAGTCAGAACCCGACCCTATTTTTCCTGATTCCATTAGAGGAAATGCAGCGGGGTTTTTTAGGCTTTAGGACACCAGTGTACTGGAGGAGGTGTTTCTTTACCAGTGCTTATTTGAGTTTAAAGTATCCCTGAGCCAAACTTCTGTTATCAACCATGCCAGTAATTTGATTAAACACTTTGCTGTATCCAGAAAGTCAGAGATTTAAAGCAATATTTCTTTAAGAAGTATTTGCACAATCACTCTGCTGAATCCTTTCATGAAGAGAAGAACAGTGCTGAGCCTCTTTCTGCAGTGTCTAATGAGCTTCAAATGGTTCCTGCACAATATTCTCAGCTCCAATATATGGATAAGAAGATGGTCGACCATTTTCTTCACTTCAGACCTCAGAATTTAAATAATTAGATGAGTTCTCAACTTTGTAACAGAGATGACCAGGGTTATATGGCTTAAAACATTCCAGAGCACTTCATACTCTTTCATACAGCTTTATGTAAAATAAGTGCACAAAAGCTGCACAGGGCTGTGTGAGAGCTTTGGTGTTTCACTATGTGACTCTACGTGTGGGGAAGAACCACTTCTGGGTGTCCATGTGTACAGCTTACAATGTATACCCATTCCTGGATGAGAGACAGTAGCAATATTTTTTGACATCCTGATATTTTCATGCCTAAGCCACTATCAGGCAGAGATATTATTACATTTCAGGTTGTCAGTGATTCTTTGTAGTATGGTATCTCAAGAACGACTGTTTACAGATCCGAATTTGGAAGTGATCCAAAGATGGTGGAGATCATAATAGTGCTAACAAACATGAAATGATGGATGTTATGTGTAGGGCAATGGTGACTCAGGTGGTTAAGGCTCCTACTTACTGATCAAAAGTTTGGAGGTTCAAGTGCCAATACCAATAAGCTGCCACTGTTGGGCCATTGAAAGAGGCCCATAACCTTCAAGTGCTTGGTTGTATAAAAATATAAGTCACATCCTTATAAGGGTATCTGCCAAATGTTTTGTTTTCTGAGATGAAATTTGAATTGGCATACAAAATAAAAATCATATGAACTATTCCAATTAATCCAGTAAATCAGCTCACATATTGTAAACATACTGTATGTAAAAAAGTCAATATTGTAAATCACATTCAAAAATATAATCCTTTTTTGTTTTTTGTAAAATCAGAAGACACTTGGGTTCGAATTCAAAATAATTAATTTCCTGATATTTACATATACATGTGATTAGCAACATGGAACATGACAACCCCAGGCATATGTGTGTGTGTGTGTGTGTGTGTGTGTGTGTGTGTGTGTGTGTGTGTGTGTGTGTGCGCGTGCGTGTGTGCACACCTTTACCCATCAGTATATCTGTCTGTAAATTCTGGCCCAGAATTCGGAAGCTGTTCAAAATTTTTTCATGAAACTTGGCAGTTGCTTCAACTTGGCAGTGCTGTTGTGACTTTTGATATTTTGTGTTTTCTGCGATTCATATTTTCTTCATTTTTCCATGGCAACCAATTTGTAATATGTAAGCATATGGGTGAAATTCTTAAAAAAAAACTTTTGAGATTTCTTTAACAACTTAGGCAGAGCTGGTGTGCCTTTTTTGGGGAGTTCTGCTGGGGTTTTTTAATGTTTCCATGGCAACTAATTTAACATGTAAATATATCTGTTGCGTTCTTTTCAGAATTCAAAAAGCATTTGTGACTTTATTACCCTGCAGGCATATATTGCAGGGGGACATAGTGATCAATATGTTGATCTGTCTGTTTTTTTGTTGGGCAAAACTCAGCAAACTTATCAGTTACTCCTGTTCGACAGTGTTCTTGTTCCCTTTGAAATTTTGAGATTTTAAGATTTCTGCAGTTCTTCAAGATTTTTTCTATGAATTTTGATGACACTTGTTTAATTGGGTCTTGCTATTCCAATGCTTTTTAAAGGGGACTGTAACTTAAAACCTCTTGAATAAAACAGCAGGTTGACTTGGGGCGTTTAGGGTGTACCCCTCCTGTCAGGTGAAGTAGGCTCTATCCTCCTAGTAGGATTTAGCGTTTCAGCAAATTTGTGTGAGAGTGAGAGCAGTGTGACTTTAGAAAACAATGAAAGACATGTGGTACTGACACCTGAGACACGATCCCATCATAATGATGTTTGTCTTTTGGATTCGAAGATGACCATGACATCGGGAGCCTATTAAGTCTATTTGTGTATCCAGGGGTGACTTGTGAGGCCAATCCGGGTGTAGAACTCACGTCAGCAGAGGCTGCTCTGTCCTTTTGGGTCTGACGCTTGTCCTATGTTGCTCTTTTCCTGTTGGTCTCTGCTGAGCATGCTCCATTATAGATGAGACTGTGCCAGATGAGATGGTCAGAGCAACTCCCATGAATCAACGTCAATTGAGAAATCCTTGAGAGAGGTCTTGAGTGTATCCTTGAACCTCTTTCTCTGCCCACCGACTGTGCGCTTGCCTTGGCATAGCTCCCCATAAAACAGCTGTTTCGGGATGCTGTTGTCTTCCATGCGTGTGCTGTGTCCTGTCCATCTGACTTAAGCCAGTGCATGATGGTGATGATGCTTGAGGTGTTGGCATTATCAACTGACTTCAGGTTCTGCCCTTTGACAATGATGGAAGGCTCCTGGTGTTGGTTTCCAGGGGTTGGCTGAGATATCACCACAGTCCTCTTGATGCTGATGGTGAGTCCTAAATTTTCACGAGCAGAGGAAATTTGTCCATCTGGAGCTGCATGTCTGGCTATGTGGAGGCATTGAGGGCACAATCGTCGGTGAAGATGAAGTCTCAGAACGCAGCCTTGTTTGACCAGGTTGGTGACGGGAAAGGCTTCAGACAAGTCGTCATCGTCAAGGACATAGGCCATCATGCCATCGTGGAATTGGCGGGCAGTGGCGATGAATTTCTTGGGGCACCCGAACTTGGCCATGATCTTCCAGAGGCCATCTCGACTGACGGTACCAAACACCTTGGTAAGGTCAACAAAGGCGGTGTAGAGGTCTTGGTGTTGCTTAGTGCACTTCTCCAGAAGCTGGCGTGCGGCAAAGATAATAACATCCATTCGTCGACCTACACAGAAGCCGCACTGACTCTCAGGAAGGAGGTGGTCCTTCCCCAGGTGAAGTAGCGGGTGGTTGAGGAGTATGCTGGCCAGTATCTTCCCCGCAATGGAGAGGAGGGAAATCCCGTGATGGTTGTCACAGGACTGGCAGCTTATAGATGTGGACGATGGTGGCATCTCTGAATTTTTGGGGGAGCTGTTTCTTTTCCCACATGGGCTGGTAGAGACTGGTGAGCCGATTTTGGAAGCCCGTTGCCCCTGCTGATGAAGATCCATATGGGCCTTGATCTGCACTCATTGATTGTAAAGATGACTTTTCGCTGCTGGTGATATAGACTCTCTTGTTGCAGTTATTTAGGACTTACGGTTGTTGTATAACCAACTGGACTACATGTTGGACAGTAATGAAATTTTTCTTTAACAGTTTTACTTACAGTTGTGGTATAACCAACCGGACTACATGTTGGACTCCAATGAAATTCTTCTTATATGGTTAGTATTTTATGGCTCACCCAAATAAGGATGGGTTCCCTCTTGAGCCTGATTCCTCACAAGGTTTCTTCCTTGTGTCGACTGAGGGAGTTTTTCCTTGCCACTGTCGCCGCGGGCTTGTTCATTAGGGATATGTAGGGGTTGTAGAAATTTTTTTTTAGATTCCTCCATAATTTAATTTTACTATGTAAAACTGCTTTGTGACAATGTCAATTGTAAAAAGGGCTATACAAATAAAACTGAATTGAATTGAATTTAGCAGGGTAGGACCACCTGTCTTATACACTTCATCAGGTATGGCATCCTGTCCAGGAGCTTTCCCAGAGGACATTTGCTTGATGGCTTTCTCAACATCCTTAGCAGTGGGGGGGGTGTGTCCATTTCGGGGTTGACCGGCACTTGTGGAAGACATCATATATGGATTAAGGGCGGTTGAGTACGCTATTAAAATACTTGGCCCACCATTCCAGGATTTGCTTTTTCTTGGTGAGTAGAATTGATCCGTCTGCATCAAGGAGGGAGGACAATCCAGAGGACTGCGGTCCGTAAACAGTTTTGAGTGAATCGTAGAACCTATTGATGTCATGTTTATCTGCAAAGCTTTGAATCTCGTCAGCCTGTGTCCGTACCTTACTGTGAATGTTGGCAAAGGTGGCATTCTTCGATGAACAGGAGGGGTCAGTCTGGTGGGCTCTGAGTAGGTGGCTTTTTTCTTTCAGCAGTTCCTGGATTTCGACATTATTTTTATCAAACCAGTCCTGGTGGTCCCTGGTGGCTGGGTCCTTACCTTCATGAGCAGTGAAGTGAACTGTGTCCCTGAAGGACATCCATGTTGCTTTGATGTCCTCCTGGGGGGTAGGAGAGTCAGAGGGTTTGCAGTCCAAGGCTTCAGAGAGTTTTTGTGCTGTCAGGGCATTTTTCAGTTTGGCCTCGTTTAGTACCTTTGCAATCTTTTGTCCCTGTGATCTTCTTTTGGGGGGAATGTGGAGGCTGAGTTTCGATGGTGGTTAAGATGGTGGTCTGTCCAACAGTCAGCGCCACACATGGTCTTGGTTTGCCGCATGCCTCGTCTGTCTCGTGCCCTGACAATAACACAGTCGATGAGATGCCTCTGCTTAGAGCGGGGGTGCATCCATGATGTCTTGTTGTGGGTTGGTAGGCGAAACATAGTGTTAGTAATGGCGAGGTCATGTGTGGCGCAAGTCTTCAGCAGGATTTGGCTGTTGCTGTTGCATTTGCCTACCCCATGTCTTCCAATGACTCGGTCCCATGTCTTGTGGTCAGTGTCGACATGAGCGTTGAAGTGGCTGAGGACAATGAGCTTGTCTGACTGTGGAACAGGAGTGCTGAGGGCATCTAGTCCTTCATAGTCCTTGGTCTCTTCAGGGTTGGTCATAGTGGGGGCATGGTCATAGTGGGGTAGCTTTCTTAGCCTTTTCTAGTGGATTCGCAACTAGTGGAGTTGCATTTTCATGAGCATCATAATATATATTTGAAGTGTAATTGTAATATCGCTATTTTGCAAAGGCAAATTTTTCATGTGGAGATTTAAATGTGCACAAAAGAAAAATATGCAAAATAAAGCACAAAATATTATGTAATGTATTTACCTATACATCTCACTACCTACATATCTCTTTTCCTAGAAAAGTAAATTGTACACCTATATTTATGGTGGCAGTGTGGTGTAGTGGTTATCACAATAACCTAACAGAAAGAAGGCTCTGGGTTTGAGTTCTGGGCTCTGTGAGGGCATTTCTGAGGGAGTTTGCACATTATTTCTGTGCCTGTGTCGGTTTCACCCAGGTGCTCAGGTTTCCTCCTACAGTTCACAATTGTGCACTTTAGTCTAATTTGCTGTTCCATTTGCCCCTAGGTATGTGAGTGTTTGTGAGTGTATGTGTGTGTGTGAGTGTGAGTGGATGTGTGAATGTTGGCTTTCGATAGACTGGTGAGCTGTTCAGAGTGTACTCGATCTTCCCCCAGTCTGAGATTGGCTCCACCCTCCCTTTGACCCTAATTAAATGAATGAATGAATTTATATTTACATATAATACTCATATTTATACAAAAATATTGTATGTAATTAAAACACATTATTTACATTTGCAAGTTATTAGTAATTTTCACCTTATTTTAGATTTTATAATGTAGAATCTATCTATCTACCTAGCTATCTGTCTATCACATAGATAGACACAAAATTGTGACACCTACAGACTCTTTGAATGTTTTAGTTTTAATTTCGGTTTCCATTGCATGTGAAATCGCTGGCTGGCAAAAGAAGGGAAAAGACAAACACAATAGCAGAGTCTCACAAAAACCAACAACGAACTCAAAACAAATTAGAAAATGTGGATAAGGTTGTGTTCAGTAGATATCATTATAAACTGGTTGCTGGCAGAGAGAACCTTTCTGATCCATTCAGTTAAAATCTGGAAAAGAAATTAACATCTTACAATGAATTGCTAAGAGCTGACAAATCTTTGGATGGATATTATTAGTATTATTCCAGCCGCATTCAGAAATTTTTATATCATAGACTTTCATAAGAATCATCAGAGAACCATCAGAAGCCTTTGGTGTGCTTGGACAAAAAGCTAGGTTATGTACAGTATTAGCACTCATTTCATATGTGAAAGTTAAGTTGAATTCAGTTTAATGAGTCAAAATATTAACCGTGCACACAGACTGCCGTTACAGGTTCTCTATCACTTAAACAGTCAAATTGTAAAATACAAATAAAAAGTGCGTTCACCTTATGGGAGGTATAAATCACTAGTATTTAATCTCTGGGAAAAGCTACCCTCTGCAAAGTTCTCCAGGTTTTGTTATGAATACTGCTTTAAAATATCTTCCGGAAAGCATCAGTTCTCAATAGCATCACTGAAATATATGCAGTGTGTAAGTTAAATAACATATTATATACATTTCCAAAAATCAAGTAATTTCCAAAAATCAAAATGACTGGTTGCAGTATACCCAGGCTAGTACTTAAAACCTCACAAAATGATGGTCAAATAAATTTAGTAATAGATATGAGAAATGTTTTTCACATAATTGTTCAAGAATGATTTGAGGATCATTCCGGGCTGTCTGTTTGAATGCTGTCTGCCAGTTTCATTTTCTGTTCCTATCATTCAGAAATCTGTAAAATTGAATGCTCGAATCTTTATCAAAATGCTTTGTGAACTGTGGGGCACAGCAGCTAACTGGTGTTTAATTATCATGTTAAAAAGAATATAATTCGTATGGCCTGAACCTAATTTTGAGTTTGTTTTGTTTTGTCAACCGGAAGTATTCAGCTTGCTGGATCAGATGTTTATGGGGTCAAAGGTCATCGGGTCTTTAAAAAGGTGTGCCTATTTTTATAAACACGCCTCATTTATTCTGAGAAATTTGCACATATGTGGACTTTGGCTGTGTACGGGCTTAAGATTATTTATTTGTAATATGTAATATGTAAAAAACTAATTCGCCTCTTTATTATTTTAATGTTTACACTAATATAATTTGGAACAATTGTATATAGAAACTAGGATAACATAGATAAGATTAGGCCATGAATGTTAGTGATCTATAATTTCACTTGTTGTAGCAGCTGTGTGCTGTTTTAAAAAAGTAATGAAACTTAATAAAGCACAAAAACATATACATTATAAAAACATGCAAAATTATAATACATACTAAGATATGAATTTTATGTAAACAACAACAAGATCTTAAAGTTATCATGCCCCAAAAATGCACACATTATGAAGCTATGAGATGTTAAATTGAGGCCAGTAATGTGTTTGCAGGATATAATCTGTTTCATCAAGTTTTTAAATTAGTTTAATTTTAATAATTAATTCATTTTATTTTCATTTCATGCATTCTGCTGTTTGTAAAAATATATATACAGTTGGTTTAAAGGGTAACTTGATCAAACACTCATTGACATGAAATCTTGTTGTATCTAATTTTATCTTTAAAAGTTATTAAAATTTATGAATTACAAAATTCAGTTTTTATGAATTTTAAATGAAACTGTCAGTGAACTGAATTTATTATTGTTTCGGAGTAGAGTACCAAAGAAATGTCTTCATTTGCCATTTTGCATACATTTTATATACCAAAACCATACATGAGTTAATAAGTATTGGGGGTGATACACTTCTTCACTCCTAATAACCTGTACAGTGGTTGATGTGAGCTGATCCTGCAAATCAGATCACGTTGTTCCAATTTTCCATAAAGTAATCGTAAATAGTGGATACCGCCCACCAAATTCAATAAAGAAAAATTAAATGAAATAAAACCAGTATACAATGCAACATGTATCTGCTTTAGCAATACCTGAAGGAGTGCTCAAGTGCGTCATCACCTTTTAATGTCTCCATGGTTACACAGGACAGCAGTCAGGCAGATGAAGTCCAGCAGGGCATGATCTCTGCACCTATGCAGAAAAGGAGAACCAGGCAAGACTTTATTAACCATGCTTCACTATAGGCTGTTTATAACTTTTTTATAAACATTTACAGATAAATTAGTTGAGTCAGGTGTGTGGACTGGAGCAGCTTAATGATGGTGAACTTTTCATACAAGATTTGTTTGTGTTTGCTCTGTTCTTAAACAATTAAAAAAAAGTCATAAATACTGGCACACGGGGCGGGAGTGACATTGAAGCAGCAGTTGCCCCGGAATTGTTGTGCTTAAATGTCCATTATGTGTATATGTCTATGTACACCATGCTTAATGTAAATGTAATGTAGTATTATGTGCAGATGTAACCTTATTTTTATCAGAAGTTCAGTAGTTTATATATGATTTGTTAGTTTAATTCCTGTATACAGTTAATGTCTTTGGCATCCTGCCTTCTTGGAATTGATGTATCTACATCCCATTCTCACGAAAGTGAAACAAACTACAAATGACGACTTTTTTAAACTGGCTACTGCAAACTATTGAGTGGATTTTAGCAGACATAAGCACTGATGATAAAAATACAATCATTTTCAGTGTAAAGGAAAGTTTGGAAGCTATATATTTAGGAACACATCTCTGCTTGGGTTTCTGGCGTATTCTATGACGTTGCTTTGGGACACCAGACCTGCTCTTATTAGTGCAGGGATATAATAAGCCCTGTGGCTGTGTGGATTGCAGCATGTGGGGTTAATGTAGCCTCTCCACAGGCCAGGCCATTAAAGCTTTATAACCCAATCACATCCTGGCCAGAGCTCCCACTTAGCTTGACACTGATGTCACCCTGACTAAGAAGAGTGGAAAATACACCTCTCATTCACCTCATTGGTAGAGCTCTGTGTGGCTCTGGAAAAGTATTAAGCCATTATTAACCCTGATTTATGTTTGGATGTACACTTGTTTTGTAGGATGACTCTGCTTAATCTTGAAATGATTAGTCACTGATTTTAGAAATGATCATTTAAACACTATTATGTGAAATATGTTTATATGTGGGGCTGGAAAATAAACTCAGCTCCTGCTGTATGTTTTGAGGTATGCTGGAAAAATGCACCAGGACAGAGGAGGGTGGATTCAGAGGGTGGGGCTTGTGAAGGTTTATCATATGTTTTTAATGCAGCATTTGGGGTAAAAACTAAACAAAACATAACATTTAAGCAGGTACCTGGATATATCTTCATTGTTTCAATTTTTTCTTTATAAAAAAAGTACAGCGTATCTTCATTTTATATATCCTTCTTTACCCTTAGGTTAACCCATAGCAAAAACTCCTGTCTTTGCACTGTCCTGCATTGTTTGCACATGTTGTACACATGCACTTTATGGTGTAGGTTTGTTGCTCTAATTTCATTTATGGAGCACCGTGGTCACAAAGGCACTTTGTTTCCTTTGAACGGTGTACTGTAGCCAATGTATGTGTTTGAAATGTCAAGTAAAGCCCCCAACACACACACACACACACACACACACACACACACACACACACACACACACACACACAAACTCTACTTAAAAATGTAACATTTAAAATATGGGGATTTTGCATGTTTTAAATCTGTCTGGAGCTCTGGATGTAAAACACTGCACAAACACTTATAAAGTACATTGAATCTGACTACACTATAAAAACTATGGGAATGTAATAGGGTACAATGCTCATTATCCAGTGGGTAACCAAAGGTGGCACTGTTATGTCTTCTTAGCCCTGTTTGCACTTGTTTTAAAAACAGATTTTGGCCAGTCAGATCACAAGTGAATAGCCAGGACACATCGCCATTTACAGCTGTGTCTATCACACGTTTTTAAAGGTGTCCACCTGGTTTCAGATTTTGTTACTGTTTATGTCACTTTTAATGTTATATCTTTATCAGGGATGCTTCAGGACCCATTAGCATTTAAACATAATACATCTTGAATGCGTCTTGGTGGTTGTTTTTCACTTGTATTTAGCGCTCTGCACTTGTGATTGTTACCCAAGATGCATTTTTAAACCACATGTAAATGGGATAGTTTAGCTCTCTTAATGAACATGATTTTATATTAAGATTAATTTATTTATTTTTATTTTTACTGCAATTGAAGATGCCATTTGTAAGCTTGGGGATCAAAGTGGGAAACTAATGCACAAATTCCTAAATCTGTGAAAATTTGTGTTGAAAACACAAAACAAAACAACAAACAAACTCCACCAAACCACCATATTCTCCATCATTACAAGTACCACAAATGCCATCACAAATTGAAATGCATGTTCATTTGGACCTGTATCCATTTATGAATGGATCAAGTAATTTGTCTACATTTCAGCCCATTTGATATTCCCACCAGCACAAAAGACTAAGTGTGACATCCTCAAAATAGGTCAAGTTCAGCCCTAGATTAGTCTGAGTAATTGTGTATATCAGATTAAAGTAGTGCCATGGAACAGTTACAATTGAAAATACAAGTATTAGTATTTTTAGATAGATTGAAACACATTACCATCCTGCTGTACTATTGAACATCTAATTCCAAGCTAAAGTCCTCTACATATAATTTATTTGATAATCAAAGAGTTAGGGAAATCGTTGTATTAGTTGATGTTTTATGGCCAAATGTGATTTGGGAAATCCTGCCAGTCTCTCCAACGGAAACAAACGATAGGATTCCTTCAATGGCATTTCTTCTTGGCAGGCCCCAGTACACAAGCCAAGTATTTAGTATTCATCTAAAATGAAGTGGTACACACTTCTGCATTACACTGGAGTACAAATTCTTTTCCTGTGGTATACTATCCGGTATTTGCCTTTCTACTGTTAAAAGGTTTTTACTTTCTCTAATATGCCATTCTACTGTTTTATGCAGGGCTTTTAAATGTACCACCACAGATCTGAAATAAAAGAAAATAATTTGCAGCAAAGTTATTGATAACTTTTTAATGCAAAATTAAGGTAGATATTTAACTAGCAAACATGACCCCTGGTACAAAAAAAATATATTTTTTTTATGTTTTACATTAATATTCTGGTATCATTTGGGTTGTGAAAGGATCATACAAAACTGCAAATGGGAGAGAATGTAATTTAGTGTTGTTATTTTTTAAGTTGGTGCAAGTTAGGAATCACTGCATTGGACACATATGCTGAAGGGATTTACAGGCCACCACACTGAGTCATTTAGGTATCAGTTTCCCTTCAAAGAAAGAATGAATGACAGGAGACCACTCAGTCATGTGATTTTTCAGTTCATGAAAGAAGTTATATGTGCGGGAGTTTGGGATGAATGGTGAAGATGGGGTGAGTTTAGAGGCATGGGGTATGTAAGGGAGGGGTTGGGGTGAGTGAGGGAGATTGGGTAAGTGTAGAGGGATAGGGTATGTGAGGGAGGAGTTGATGTGAGTGAGGGAGATGGGGTGGTTGTAGAGGGATGGGGTGAGTGTAGAGGGATGGTGTATGTGAGGGAGGAGTTTGAGTGACTGTAGAGCGATGGGGTATGTGAAGGAGTGGTTGGGGTAAATGAGGAAGATGGGGGGAGTGTAGAGGGATGGGGTATGTGAAAGAGGGGTTGTGGTGAGTGTAGAGTGATGGGGTATGTGAGGAAGGAGTTGGGGTGAGTGTAGAGGGATGAGTTGTATGAAGGAGGGGTTGGAGAGAGTGTGGGTGATGGGGTGAGTGTCGATGGATGGGGTATGTGAAGGAGCTGGGGTGAGTGTAGAGGTAAGGAGTGAGTGTACACGGATGGGGTATGTGAGGGAGGGGTTGGGGGAGTGTAGAGGGATGGGGTATGTGAGTTGAGAGTAGAGGGATGGTGTGAATGTAGAGGGATGAGCTATGTGAGAGGAGTAGGGATGAGTGTAGCGGGATGGGTGAGTGTAGAGGGATGGGGTATGTGAGGGATTGTTTGGGGTGAGTTCAATTCAATTCAGTTTATTTGTATAGCGCTTTTTACAATTGACATTGTCGCAAAGCAGCTTTACATGGTAAAAGTAATTTAGTTTGAACATTTTTCTACAACTACCTACACATCCCTAATGGGCAAGCCCGCAGCGACAGTGGCAAGGAAAAACTCCCTCAGTTGACACGAGGAAGAAACCTTGAGAGGAACCAGGCTCAAAATGGAAACCCATCCTCATTTGGGTGAACCATAAAATCCAAACCATATAAGAAAAATACATTACAGTCCACCATGCAGTCCGGCTGGTTATACCACAACTGTAAATCCTAAATAATTGTAGAAAAAAATATATCACTAGCAGTGAAAAGTCGTCTCCACAGTCACTGAGTGCAGATCTAAGCCCATATGGATCTTCATCAGCAGGAGCAAGGGGCTTCCAAGATGAGAACTCCAGCCAGCATCAGCACACCAGGACAGACCACAGGACTCAGAAAGCAAAAGGATCAGGAGGATCAGGATCTCCGGCATCCCAGAAGTAGCATGTGCACCTCAGCAAAAACACAACACGAGAGATCACTCTCGAGAGAGAGAGAGAGAGAGAGATCGAGGTTGTTAGGTATGCTCATAAAAGTGTAATGGTAAAAGAAGAGATTGGGTGCAAACAGAGACTCCGGCATACTGACTATGGCCTCTTAACTAAAAAGAGAGAAACCAGAAGGAAGGATTCCAGAAGTGAGTGAGGGAGATGGAGTGACTGTACAGGGATGGGGTGAGTGTAGAGGGATGGGATTAGGAGAGTGTAGCTAGATGGGGTTGGGAGGGAGGGGTTGGGGTGAGTTTAAAGGGGGCGTAGAAGGATGGGGTATCTGAGGGAGAGATTGGGGTGAGTGTAGTGGGATGGGGTTTGTGAGGGAGAAGGGGTGAGTGTAGAGGGATGGAATGGGGTGAGTGTAGAGGGTTTTTAGTGAGTGTAGAGGGATAGGGTATGTGAGGGAGGGGTTGGGGTGAGTGTAGAAGGATGGGGTATGTGAAGAAGGGGTTGGGGTGAATGAAGGAGATGGGGTGAGTGTCGAGAGATGGGTTATGTGAGGGAGGGTTTGGGGTGAGTGTAGAGGGATGGGGTTAGTGTAGAGGGATAGGGTATGTTAGGGAGGGGTTAAGGTGAGTGTAGAGGAATAGGGTGAATGTAGAGTGATGGGGTGTGTGTAGAGTGATAAGATGCGAGGGAGGGGTTTGGGTGGGTGAGGGAGATGGGGTGAGTGTAGAGGGATGGGGTATGTGAGCGAGGGGTTGGAGTGAGTATAGAGGGATAGTGTGAGTGTAGAGGGATAGTGTATGTGAGGGAGGGGTTGGGGTGAATGTTGAGGGATAGGGTGAGTGAAGCGGGATAGAGTATATGAGGGAGGGGTTGGGGTGAGTGTTGAGGGGTTGCGTTGAGTGTAGAGGGATGCTGTATGTGAGGGAGGGGCTGGGGTGAGTGTAGAGGGATGGGGTGAGTGTAGAGGGATGGGGTGAGTGAAGAGGGATAGGCTATGTGAAGTAGGAGTTGGGGTGAATGTTGAGAGATGGGTTATGTGAGGGAGGGGTTGGGGTGAGTGCCGAGGGATGGGGTGAGTGTAGAGGGATGAAGTATGTGAGGGAGGGGTTGGGGTGAGTGTTGAGGGGTTGCGTTGAGTGTGGAGGGGTGCTGTATGTGAGGGAGGGGTTGGGGTGAGTGTAGAAGGATGGAATGAGTGTAGAGGAATAGGGTATGTGAGGTAGGGGTTGGGGTGTATCTGACAGTGTGCAATAAAATGTGAAAGGCAGTTAACTAGATGGTGCCAGAGACAGGGAGACGTATTGAGAGAGTACTCAGACTTTCTCTCAGTATTCTCTAAACACAGACCAGCACCAAAAACTTTCTTTTGTGCTTAATTTCCATAAATTCTGAATAAAGAGATATGATCTCCTCTCCGACATGCCGTTCGGTCTCTGTTTTGCTGGAGCCAGGGCTTGGTCCGAATTGCCAACAACATGTTGAATATGTTTCCAGTGGGCCATCGCTGCCCTTTGTCACCGGTTTTGTTCATAATTTTTATGCATAAAATTTCTAGGCGCATCAAAGGTGTTGAGGGGTTCTGGTTTGGTGGCCATAGTATCTCATCTCTGCTTTTTGCAGATGACATTGTCGTTTTGGCTTCATTGAGCCAGGACCTTCAGCTCTCGCTGGAGTGATTAGCAGCTGAGTGTGAAGCGACTGTTATGAGAATCAGCACCTTCAAATCCGAGGCAGAGGTTCTCAGCCGGAAAAGGGTGGAATGCACCCTCTGGGTCTGGAATGAGGTTCTACCCCAAATGGAGGAGTTCAGGTATCTCGGTGTCTTGTGCACGAGTGAAAGAAGGATAGAGCAGGAGATCGACAGGGAGATCGGTGCAGCCTCTGCTGTAAAGCAAGTCAATTTGTATAGCGCTTTTTACAATTGACATTGTCACAAAGCAGCTTTACATAGTAAAATTAAATTAGGGAGGAATCT
>JAOUQZ010000014.1:762965-773477 GCA_028564935.1 Neosilurus hyrtlii
GATCACTTCTGGTAGTACCTGTTTAAAGAAACATGTAGGTACTGGATCTAGCACACAGGTTAATGATTTAGATGAAGCAGAGAAACCGGTTCATCGTGTTAAAGATGGAGCTGAGCCTCTCTCAATTTACCAGTCGATTTACGTTTCTACCCTCACCTATGGTCACTAGCTTTGGGTAGTGACCAAAACAATGAGATTGCGAATACAAGCGGCTAAACTGAGCTTCCTTCGCAGGATGGCAGGGCTCTTCATTAGTTCTGTCATCCATGAGGAGCTCGGAGTAGAACCGCTGCTCTTCCACGTTGAGAGGAGCCAGTTGAGGTGGCTCAGGCATCTTGGTGGCTGAGGTTGAGGTGGCTCAGGCTCCTGAACGCCTCCCTGGTGGGGTGTTTCGGGCATGTTCAACTGGGAAGAGACCCTGAGGTCGACCCAGAACACACTGGAGGGACTATGTTTCTTGGCTGGTCTGGGAACGCCCTGGCGTCTCCCTGGAAGAGCTGGAGGAAGTGGCTCGGGAGAGGAATGTCTGGACCTCACTGATTAGGCTGCTGCTCCTGAGGAACTCGGAACAAGCGAAAGAAGATGAATGAATGAATGATCTGCTCTCAGACCTTTAACCACGAACACATTGAACACTCGGAACAATTGGTGTAACAGTCTGTTTATGACTGTGACCATAATAAGTCGAAAACTAATTGACAGATTTTCAATAAATTTTCACTTAATGTGGGTCCTGGGCCAACAAAGAATTTTGGGCAAAATCTGGAACCGGATCCAGGAAGGTTTTGAAAGATTTTAAATTCAAGGTCCGAAAAATCTCCAAACTACCTGAACTACCACTACCGGGGGTGCAGTGAATAACCTATAGTTATATTCTCTCCCAGACACACGGCTAGACCCATGTTAAAGTGTGTCAGTTACAAGTTAACATGACTGTCTGTGTTATCTGGTGTCAGTAACCCAGTCTGTACTAACAGTAATTATACTCCAAGCTGTTGGAGATTAAAGTTTATTTATTTTACTTATTTATTTTACACTCTGCTTTGTACAGTTCTGTATGTTTGATTCTAACACTCAGCGTAGTGTTTACATGATAACTGTTTGTGTAATGCTAAATGTTGATATGGAATATCTGCAATTAGTCTGGGTTAGAGTGTGGATCCCAGTAAGGTAGATAATAATGCATTATTTCACTTCTTATAGCGGAGCTGCGGAGCTCCAAAGCTATGGACTTGATTCTGTTGTCTCGTCCATTGTGCCCACACAGGCAACCCAAAGTGTGTGCTGCTGCCATGCACTTGCACTTTGAGAAAATATATTTGTTCAATCAGTGTTTTTTCTACTTGCGGAGAAATGAGTTTTGGAATACCAATAAAAAGACAGTAAGTCATATTATGGTCGTTTCTTTATCGGAAATAAATCCTAACATTTTCAGAGCTTTGCTTTTAGGCAGCGCCTCTATATTTCTATTATTCTGAGTTTAGATAGAAAAGCAGGATGAATTTACCCAACTGAAAAATCCAGCTGTTCTGAGCAGATGGTAGCTGGTGAGTACAAACTGGATTTTATTAGCAGTGGAGGTTGTAACCTATCCATGTACCTAAAGGGTAAATGTGGTGAATTTGTATTCCAATCTTTTTAAAACAATCACGACATCAGCGCTTTTGTCATGGCAACGTCAATCCTTGCTTTTTGTCAAATATGTGTGAGTGCTGCCACATTATTACTACTAGACATGCGCAGCAACATGTTGACTTCTTCAATGCACCTGTGAAGAACACTTCAAGCAGAACTGCTATCGGCATAACCTCCAGGTAGAACTAGGCACGAAGCCCAAGTTTTAACATCTAAAACCAGATGTTGTTCCTACGGAATTCCTTTTTAAAAATTCAAAGGATGACAATGGACGGGAATTGCGCCTTGCCAAAAGCAACAGTAAAAGGTAAGCACCTTTAGTGTGTGGGGACTTTCATCACCTAAAATGTCGCTTGCTGCTTGTTTACTTGCGTTTTACAACCCGGCCCAACGAGTTCACATAACTTCCTGAAAAAAATTGTAGTTCTGCATTGGTTCAGCCCCTGCTAGTAATCCACGGGATTGCCCAGTATAGTGCTTTTTATGGTAATTTATGGTAAAATTAGCTCTGTATTGCTTAAAAGTATTACATACACACAAGTTTTGCTGTAAGTATCACCAATACTACTACTTGTTAACTTTTCTTTAACTTGTTTCCTTTAACTTTTTAACTTTTCCTTTAACTTTCCATGTTTACTTCCCTGTAACATTAACATTAAACATTGAGACTGGAATAGGAACTCAGAATACATTTTCTCTATGAACAGAATATGATATGTGAAATAATACATGTTATTACCTACCTTACTGAGATCCACACTCCAACCCAAACTAACTGTGCTTTTATGGGGGAGAATATGTTTGAATATATTAAACCTGTTAGAATAATTTTAAATATAACACCAAAATCTGGCGATGGAGTTTTTTTTAATGCTTTTTATTCTGAAAATACTGCAATTCTATTTCATCTGCAATAAAGCTTGGACTGAAGATTTTAGAGATTTCATTACCTTTGTGGAAGTTTGCACTCTCTGAGTACATTTCTAGTTCATTCATTCACTCATTTGTCGAACTGCTCATTCTTATTAGATTAGCAGGGTGGCTGAAGCATATCTCAGCCAATTTTTGGCGAGGGTGTGGTACACTGTGGACAGCTCACTAGCCCATTGATTGCTGATTGGGGAGGTATGGAGGTAGGTTGCATTAGTTGTATGAAAGCCTGAAAAACTCCCTAATTTACTAAAGCAGAGAGAAATATTAGTTTACTTTTTTTCTACAGGAACCTAGTGGAGGACAGGAAATTTACACAGTCAAATTGAACACAGAACTGAAACCCTCCATCCAAAAACATCCAAGTGTGTTGTAATACTGCTTATTTATTGTATTTTTTTCATGTTTTTGAATAAAACAATTTGTGTGGCTTTTATTATACTAATAAGGTCAAGACCAGCTGAGGAAACTGCACTTGCCTGCCCCTCAGCTACTTAGCTGTCAAAACTTACTCTAATGTGAGTGGCAGTCTCTTCTCATGCAGGCACTCTAAAGCTTCTATTCCTTACAAGGCCCTGCTGCAGGAGCGTGCACAGTGCCTAAGCTAATGCTGTTGTCCACAGTCTTTCTCACTCAGCACCTCAAATCTACCTACACAGAAACAAGGGCAAGGGGAGGGAGGAGGGAGAGAGTGAGAGAGATTGAGAAAAGAGGTAGTCTTTTAATAGACTAAGAGCAGTTTGACTGAACATGTTGTCCTTACTTGATTTGTAAAGGGTCATGTTGTTAGAGAAAGAATAAATGTGATGCATTATTTGTGAGGTTCTGCTCTACCCTTTCAGCTTGAAGGAATTCCATGTTTATGTTGACATTTTAATTGCCAAGAGAAGGGAGGTGTCAGAGTTGTTTAGATTAAAGAGTCTAAAATGGACACACATGGAAACTCCAAGGAGCTAAAGCTCCAACAATTCACCTTTTCACAAGCGTGAAGCAAACTTGTCAATGTGTCGTGCCATATTTATGGTCTGAGATCGTAGTGATGACGATATACATGCTGGGTGGTCCGGCACAGGTTAGAGAGTGCCAGCAGCTTAAAAAGAATGTTTATGACCATATGTTCACCAAGGACTGTGTGAAGGGGAGAGAAAAGCCAGCTGTGTGGAAGTCAATAGCCCCATGTGATTACTTTTGGTTTTGATCTGTTCTCACCTGCATGGTTTAAACTCTTGCAACATTCGCTGGGTTGTGGATGTTTTCCACCTTTAAACGTCATCATCTAAAACTTTCAGAAATAAAGTTTCCACTGGTAGTCTTAATCTTTAACATCTTGAACATTTCCCCCCAAACAGATAAAGAAGTATAGAGTATATCGGGGAAAAAAGAATAAGGAAATCTTTTATTTTTTAGAGTCTTGTTTTTATTAAATACGCAGGAACTATAGCTGAGCTAAGGGCAACTAAATGCTGGACAAATACTGCTACATCCTCCTAGAGTACACAACCGGCCACATATATTATCTCTGTTTAAAGTAAACCTAATTTCATAAATTGTACACCAATCTGCTGGGATTGAGCTATAATGATGATATGATCAGATATCAGCAACTTGTACAACCTCCCTTTGGAAATAAAACAACACTAAATCTTCTCCTATAACTTCATATAAAGTTGAAGAATAAAGAAAATGGCATCTGAGAACATGGTATGGCATACGGCATCATCCAGGGTCCTCAGCCCTTTTCCCTGTACTCTCCTCTTTAGCCCACAGCTTTTTAACTGGGGTTTAGATTAGGGGCTGAGATTACCAGGGCAAAAGCTTGATGTGATTCAGATCTCTGTGCTGCTGTGACAACAAAGTTTAAGTTTCCTGGCTGAGACAGTCATATTTTGATTTAAAGTTTAATTTTTTTAATGGAAACCATGATGCTATGTACCCTTACAAGTTTTCTAGGGCTTTTGCAGGAAAAAACATCCCCACAACATTACAGAACCCCCACCACGTTTTACAGCTGGGATAAGGTTGTTTTCATTATAGCCATCATTCTTTTTTACATTAAACTCTCCTTGATTGTTTATTGATGAAAAGCCATTTTTATTTTATTAGACCATAGCAAACAGTTCCAGTTAAAGTTGTAGCAGCATTTTGAAAACTGTAGACACTTACATTTGTGGTTAACCAACAGAAAAGGCTTTGTTCTGACATACCTTCCAAATAATATGTTGGCCTGGGGGAAAAAATCTGATGGTGGTTTTGATGACTGCAGGATTTTTGTTTTGTATGTAATTTTTGTTTTGTTTGTGATCCTTGTGATTTTTTCTGCTTCACTTACCACTGTATGTTGGGTAAAAAATAAACTTGGATTTGTAACAGTTCCAGATGATGCCTATTGACCTATTACCAGTAGAAATGTGCATTGCATTGAAGGCAGCTATTTTTTAAACAACAGTTTCCTCTTAGGTCTCATTTATTTGGTGTGTTTACTTATCTTTGCTGTGTTGATGGTTAATCAGGAAGTCACGATTTGCAGCTTGAAAGTTCCTTCACACTCCAAACAACTCAAAATGTACTACTTAAATACAGTTTAAATGAGTAACATGCTTCAGTTACATTGGTCCCAATATAATTTCCAGAGGTGCCAAAAATGGTGATACTTGTTTTGGTGAAAATATCTTTTTTGGGTGGCATGGTGGTCAATACGACAATACAGAGCAAGAAGATATTCAGGGCCTAAATGAATGAATTTAGAAAAAATTAGATTATAGCTGTTTAGCTTTACTATTACAGATATTTTAGCCACAAAGCTAACATAAACCAAGCTAACCTAACTGTGCTTTGTTTTGAAATGCTATCATCATAATTACTTTCACAGTAACAAAAAACAAACAAACAAACAAAACAACAAGAACAATTAAAAAACTTTTCTGTTAAGCTTTAGACTGGTTGGAGTTCGATACCAGTAATATCCTTAAGCATGTGAATACCATGGGAGATTAAAAATGAAACTGTATTGGGCTAACTTATTAAAATATATTGTTTGAGTTGAAGATGTTGATAATGTTGTTGTAATCCAGAGTGTCTGGTAGTTCTCTTTCTCTTTTGTCTTTCAGATATGTTTTTACGATAGTTGTTTAGTCATAGATAACAATCGTCAAGAAGCTACTGCATGAAAATTATATCTTATAATATAATATATACATATAATATATAAACAAATCTAAAACATTGGAAGTTCTGATTGTTCCTGACAGACTGCTGGCATATAAACTAAATTCCCTTTTGTGAATGTTGAGAAGTGACCCTCGTATGAGAGCCTTTTCTTTTTCTTTTGCTACACATTTGTGTTTATCTTAAATTAAAGTAGCTGAAATTTTTAAATTCTCTGAATATTTGATCATCGCCAAATACAGTTAAATCTTTAGAAAGATTTTATGACTTGCTCAAACCAAAAAAATATATATACAGTAAGATATATTAGTAAAGATTACAGATATTACAGTAAAGATCTGTCAGGCTCTGCAGCATCCCCCTCATCCTACTGAACTAAGTACTTAAATCAGTTCAAGAAAATGGCGCATTAAAACATTTGTTTTTTTCACTATTACAAATAAAAAAGGCTAAACATTTAGTATTACGCACAGTGTGTGTGGATCAGTGCACTGATTGAGAGGGAAGTAAGATTTTATATGTTTGTGTGAAACGTTTCTTTCTTTTTGTAAATTACATAATGATGTAATGAATGTGAGAATGTAATTTAGGCCCTGATTTGGGTAGGTCAGATATAAAGTTAGGAGGTCTACCTTATCGTTTTCATGGCTGTGATATAGTGGTGCTTTATATTTGTGAACTCTTTATAATTGGTTTTAATTTAAAACCAACACAATTTAACAAAAGTGAAGAAAATATATTGGTTGGTTATTTATTCTACCCCTGTAAACAATGTTTGTTTGAGCGGGTACACTGGAATCACCCTATTCGTCTGTCCGTCTGTCCATAGAAGCTTTTAAGTGCAACTACTCTAGATGGATTTTAATGAAACTTTAACCTTAGTTTTAGTTTACCACGATAGAAGCCTGGTCTAATGTTTTGAAGGCGAGATAATACAGCTTATTCAAGTGTATATTATACTATATATAATAGTCATAATTATGGCTTATAGCATGGAATTGCATAGATATGGAATGTCGGTAGTTAAAAAGTGACCTTGCAATCTCAGGACATTCATATGTATGGTTGAATTCCTTATCACTCATTAAGTTGCCAGGTGAAATTTCAGAGCTTGATGTTGAGTATATTGTCTTTTTCACTATGATTATTGAGTGAAAAAAATCCTAATTTTCCTAAATCTGTAGTGCATCTTCATGAAAGCTCATGCAAAAGCTGCATAGTATATTGAGTTTAATTAATTTGATAGACAAATAAGAAAATCATTTTTATTTTCAAAGAGGTCAAACTAGCACAATTCATAGTGATAAAACTACCAATTATATACAAAAAAATTACCAAAACATTCCCATCATCAACTGTTCTTTTATCATTATACTATATCTATGTTTTATTTATTCACACCTGGAAAAGGATTTTGTATATATTACTTACTGTTAAATACCGCTGGTTACTTAATTTAATTTCTCTTAGCTAAGTCTTGACTACAGTGTGATGGATGATATCCAGATCAAACACCCAGCCATCACAATACACTACAACTTGAAAATAATTCTTAAAATGTATATATTATTTTTAATTAAATTTTTTTAACACTTATTAGTTGTCAAAAATAATTTGTGTAGCAAAACTCAACCATACCTGTGACCATATAAGACCGGATCAGTTGCACCAGCATTGAACAGTCACGATGTTGCAGAATGAAACATATTCTCTAACACTATGTTAGACCATGCAAATGCCATAAGACATAGTTTTCCTACGCCCCCACATAACGCCCCCATAAAACATGTAAATATATGCTTTAAAAAGGTAGTGTGACAAATATAATGTACTCTGTAACATTCTGTTGCTAGATCTATAAGGAAAAATATTTATAAAGCATATACAGTAACACCCGTGCCATAAGTCATTAAGAATTGTCATTCCGACTTTTGACGTTTGCGCCGTAAATATGAACTAGTTTGTGCGTGTGGCGGAAGAATACATCAGTTGTGCAAGGCCCGACCAAAGATTCTCTGCGGATTATCCAGCCTCCTCCTCCCAATAAACCCGTCTCTTTCCACTGCAACACCACTTCCAGTGTGCAAATCAACCGCAGGAGTAAAAGTAAGGAATTGTTCTCTTTTTTGTTTGTTTGTTTATTTCGTTTTATTTTATATTTGTCCTTCATATGTTTTTCTTACTGCTAGTTCTGCTTTCATGTGCCACAGAAATGTGATTTTATGGCCTACATTATGATTTTGCTAATGCATTAGCATAGTTAAGTGGTGTTATCTGACTTACGACAAAATCCAAGTCAAGAACCCCCTGTAAATCAATTGAAAACACAAGTATTAAATACCTCATTATATACTATTGAATACAAGTAGAAATATAACCTCCAAACAGGGTTGACTAAGGCAGGAGCAGCAAGGAGAAGAATATTTCATCTGAATTTTCATAATACAATGTTGAAGTCAAGTGCTCATTCCATAAATCTCGGGACACTTTTAAGTGCAGAACACATATAATGATGAATAAGGACATCCTCAGTTGATTTGTATTCCTCTTTGTCAACACAATTAAATATATTTAATTAAAATATAGACTAAAATATACTATTTTGTGAGTAAATTTGTACAAATATGTAACTGTCCTCAAGTTATTTTCTAAGAAAACCTAAACCATATATTTTTGGAAACTGTGGAATGTTTTACAAAGCTTAAAAGTATGGAAGACCATAATTTATAATCTGGTAGATTTAGTGTGCTCAATAGTTCTTAATTCTCATTCTACAAGCCTTTATCTTTGCCAATACATGAAGGATAGTATAGGAATATAGGAAGAATAGTCATGTTAGCAGTAATGTGTTTGTATATTTTTCTTCAAATAATAATTATTTAAAATAAGCTGGATGTATTCTTATGTACTGTACACTAGTAGTGTGTGTGTGTGTGTGTGTGTGTGTGTGTGTGTGTGCGCGCGTGTGTGTATATATATATATATATATATATATATATATATGCTTGGTGAATAAAGGGAGTTAAAATATTTGAATGCATGTTGGTAGTGAGCTCTATGTTTCAATAGTTCATTGGTCTGTCAACCCTACTCGTATATGATGGTCACCTTGCTCAAATCAGTTGGGTAATGGTTAGGGCTGTCAGGTAGGCTGTAACTGCCGGACCAATGGGCTGTCAGAATATAGTGCTGTAACCGTAAGCTCTGTGGTTAGCATGCTATACAGCTAGCACCATTTCAGAATCATCTTAGACACAAAAAGCAACAAAATATGGAATTATTGTAATTGATGGCAAGATCATATTTTTTATGCCTCCAGAAAAAAAAAATTGGGGGAGATTTATACAAATAACTGTAAAGTTGGAACCTTGGGTAACTTGTAAGTAACTAAAGGCCCATTTCACAATGCCTTATACAAAAGACTGAACAAAAGTGTGCATGGCAGGGTTGCAAGGTACAAAAAGAACAATGCTGTTGTTCTGCAGTTTATTAAAGATCATATGGGCAAGCCAGTGGGCTACTGGAAAAATTTTATGGATGGGTGAGACCTTTGTTTTATCAATTCAGTTTTGTTTTATCAGTTTTATCAATGTTGGAACAAAGAATTCTGAATGATACCAGAATGAAAGCAGGGGTTCACATACTTTTGCTACTCACTAATATGAGGTAATGAATAATTTTTCCTAAAGAATAAATGAAGTGTAAAATTGTTCATTTGTTTAATTATATACTTTCATGATCGGTGTGAAAATTTTATAATGTATTACATGTTACTTTAATGTTAGAAAAAAGCAGGGTAGCGCCATTAAGTACCAATTAGCAACATTTGCGCAAATGTTTGCAAAAGTGTTAGGATTGGAACACTTGAATAGGTTGATGCAGGTGTGTTTGATGTGCTCCTGGCAGTGATTGTTTAATGACTGAGATACAATGAATATTAGACAAAACTTGTCTCTGAAAGAATCCAAGGGAATGGCAAGGGCAATACGCTTTGTGTCGGCGATGACACAAAAGTTGCCGGAATTGGTTGAATACAATGACAGACAGCCTTCAGAACTTTGTCTCCATGTGTATCTTCTTTAGAGTACACATCTCCAAGAAGGATTGCCAGCTAAGGCTGAAAAGCTTCCTCTGCCCTACCCTGAGCAGAGGATGGCCTTCCCAGAGTGTTAATTTATTTGTATAGCGCTTTTTACAATTGACATTGCCACAAAGTAGCTTTACATAGTAAAATTAAATTAGGGAGGAATCTAAATAATTTTTCTACAAACCCTACATATCCCTAATGAGCAAGCCCGCGGCGACAGTGGCAAGGATAAACTCCCTCAATTGACACAAGGAAGAAACCTTGAGAGCAACCAGGCTCAAGAGGGAAACCCATCTTCATTTGGGTGAACCATAAAATATGAACAATATAAGAAGAATTTCATTACAGTCCAACATGTAGTCTGGTTGGTTATAGCACAACTGTAAGTAAAACTGTAAGTAAAAATTTCATTACTGTCCAACATGTAGTCCAGTTGGTTATACCACAACTGTGAGTCCCAAATAACTGCAACAAGAGAGTCTATATCACCAGCAGCGAAAAGTCATCTTTGCAGTCACTGAGTGCAGATCAAGGCCCATATAGGTGTTCATCAGCAGGAGCGAGGGACTTCCAAGATGAGAACTCCAGCCAACATCAGCACACCAGGACAGACCACCAGACTCACAGAGCAGAAGGATCAGGAGGATCAGGATCACCGACATCCAAGGCGTAGCATGTGTACCTCAGCAAAACAC
>JAOUQZ010000014.1:780422-799805 GCA_028564935.1 Neosilurus hyrtlii
CAGCACTAGCTTTTGAGCGCACACACACACACACACACACACACACACACACACACACACACACACACAATGTGATAATGGCCAAAATGCTCTAAACTGTTTTCAGAAGAAGCAATCAGCTGGTATTCTGTCAATAATGGAGTGTCCCGCGCAGTCACTGGTAGAGGGTGACGCGGGAGTGGATTTTCACTTCTGTCCCATCCCACTCCCACCGAAAAAAATCTTGTCCCATCCCAATCCCGAGCCAGAGTAAAAAAAAAAATTCCTGTCCCATCCCACTCCTGGTAAAATTACTCCCACTCCCATCCCACTTCCATTAAGAATGACTCCTGCTCCTGTACCACTCCCATTTTTTCCCCATGCCTATTTTAGTTGAATAAACCCAAGCATTACATATAAAGTTGCATTTTACTAATTTATTAGGAACTTGTTTCCTTCAAACAGTGACATTACTTTTATGTAAAAAAATAAATAAAAAAACGGCATGGTGGAGCAGTGGTTAGCACGTCTGCCTCACAGTAAGGAGGTCCTGGGTTCGATTTCCAGCTCGGGCGTTTCTGTGTGGAGTTTGCATGTTCTCCCTGTGCTTGCGTGGGTTTCCTCCGGGTACTCCGGTTTCCTCCCACAGTCCATAAACATGCACGGTAGGCTAAATGGCTGTTCCAAATCACCCCTAGGTGTGAGTGTGACTGATGGCCCTGCGATGGCCTGGCGAGCTGTCCAGGTTGTACCCCTGCCCTCGCCCAGAGTTGGCTGAGATGGGCACCAGCCTCCCTGCGACCCTAATTAGGAATAAGCTGTTTATGAAATGAATGAATGAATGAATTACTTTTATGTTTAATCTCTTTTATGATATGTCACACTCAGCTGAAGTTCAGTAATATTAGTGACTTTTCTGCCAGTTCTGAGAGCTTAATAGAGTAGGTCGTTACTTTTGACTTTCTATTGCAAATCAATTTTTACCTCATCAGTTTCTCCACTGGTGTTTGCTTCCTCCATAGCTGTTCTTCCTTTAATTCTAACTGAAAGCTCTGTTTAACCAGGGGGTGCAGCTCGGCTAACCAGCATGCTAACTGTTGGCATCGGAAAACTTCTCGGAACTCCAGTTCACATGAGCTAAACACAACAAAATACATTCGCCAACTGTACACCGCTCCACATTTAATATGCTGTGTTTATAACTGGTAATATAATTCATAACATACCATGGTAATATAAAAGAAAGAGGTAGAAACATTGATGTCAAGCTGATGATGTCTGAGCAACTAACTGCTCATTGCTAGTTCCATCTGTCAATCAGCCAACTGTGCATGCTTTTGGACTGTGGAAGGAAACCAGGGTGCCCGGAGGAAATCCACACAAGCACGGGGAGAACATGCAAACTCCACAGAGACACACCCCGAGCCTGGGAATCAAACACAGGCCTTACTGCTGTGAGGGTGATATTCTAACCACTGCACCACCGTGCCGCCATTGCATCTAAACTGTTCTTGGCAATTGCAGGCTATCCAAGGTAAAACATATACAGCCATGTATAGGGTGTCCATTTTGAACTATCTAAAATAATTCCATGGTGATCAATAGGCTCAGGTTATCCATGTGGGGCCATCTTCAGCAACATCAAGGGATTTCAGGTGATGAAAGCTTGTGACAGAAGTGGGGCATTGGGATGGATGAGGTGTATCCCTAACCTCTACCCCAGTGGGTAGAATATAATACGCAATAGTGGCATACGCAATAGTGGCAGGCCTCTGCACTAATAGGCTTAATGAACATAAATCCCCAAAGCCACACCCCAAGTCCCCATAACCATACCCCCAAATTTCCACAGCCACACCCCAAATTCCCCACAACTATGCTTCAAAATCCCCATATTTCTCCCCCCCAACTCCCTACAGCCTCACCTCAAAATCATTACAGCCACAGCCCAGAATGTAGTAGAAAATGTACATTTGGAATTAGATACTCAACAAGTACATATTATGTTATGGTCTGGTGTCCACTTACTTTTAACCGTTATAGCTATAATTTAGTGTCCAAAACTCTGATCATCAACAATATTCATTGTGTGTGAAGCATCGAAACCTTGGCAAGGTATTAAAATCACAATTTAGGGAGGTTAATAGCAAAATTTCACAAAAAAAAAACGTTTAATCTGCTTGATGTGCAGCAACTGTCCATGCTAAATACGCAGGTTTAAAACTGCGCTGAAACGGTGTTGACTGCTAATTCTTTGTGTGTATTACAATTAACATATAATACATATCTAATTAAAATAATTGATTAGTCATATGTTCAATGTGTGATTGGATTTGTGATTTGTGATCATTTCATGGCACTTTTTTGTGTCCTTTCTACTCTGTGTATGCAGTTTCCACCTCATTTAACTAATTTGTCTCTTAGTAAAAAGGTTGCGGTACAAATTCAGTGAGTTCAAAAGAATGAGGAGAACTGTGCTGTCCATAACCTTATTTAGAGAGTGTGTGTGTGTGTGTGTGTGTGTGTGTGTGTGTGTGTGTGTGTGTGTGTGTGTGTGTGTGTGTGTGTGTGTAAAATACATCATAAACATATAGTTTCACTTCCTTTTACGTATACATTTGTTTCTCAACCTCTTAGGGGTGCAGGAGCAGGTTAGCAGGCAAGCACTGGATCAGTTTGACTTGTTTCTCTTTCAGTACCGTTCACGAAAGAGTTTGCCGTCTGGCCCTCTTCGGCGCATTTCTTCTTCCTGGACAACTACCACCTCTGCCACAGGGCTTCCGACCATTGAGCCAAGCCTGGTCAGGCGAGACCACAGCTCCTCCATCAAATCTGTTCATGACAATCTCCCCAGCAGGTATTACTAACAAATACTTACAGTTCATGATTTAAAATTCTTTGGAGTACTGATATGAATTTTACCAGAAACATTTTGTACATGTACATACATGAAATGTTCTGTTGAAATGTTGAGGTCTTGAATATGATTACAAATATGACTCTTGATTCATTGTACAGTTCAAAATATTGGCTGTTTTTTTATGCCTTAGCCCAATGGGTGTAAGGGGTATTGTTGTTATGTGCAGTGTTTGTCCGTCTGTCTGTCTGTACACAGTAACAAACTTAAAAATGCTATCACCTGTCATCACCATTTTTGGTGTGGGTATCGGGACTGGGTAATTACACAAGCCTATTGATTTTTGTCACAGTCCTGATGTCCAATATAATCGCTGTAGCTGCCACCTTAAATTTATATTCTGTGCACAAACTCAAGAATGCAATCACTGATCAACACCATTTTTGGTGTGGATGTTAGAATTGTGTAACTATACAAGCCTATTAATTTTCAATGTGGTTCTATATCCAATATGGCCACTGCAGCTGCCAACTTGAATTTGTGTACTGCACACTAACTCAAAAATCCCATCACCAATCATCACAGTTTTGGATGTGGATGTTGGTACTGGGTAACTACACAAGCCTTTCGATTTTTGTTATGGTCCAGTGTCCAATATGGATGCAGCAGCCATTTTCCATGTGCATTCTGAGCACTACTCCAAAATTTTTATAATGTGGTGCATGGGTTGCTTTGCATTGCTATTTTTCTTGATATGAAACAAGTAAAAGCTCCTTTTATTATACATCTAAATGCTCATTTATGTTATTCTCATTTATGCTCATTTATCATTAGCTGTTTCAAACATCTCAACCAACACTGTCCACTGTATGTCATTTACGTTGGCACTATATCCGGTTGAGGGCAGTTCAGAGATGATGAGGCACAAACATGGCAATGTAGGAGGAGCTTGTAATAAATATGATTTATTCAAAATATTAATTAATTTATTTAACTCATTCAATGTCAATGATGCTTAGGCTAACCTTTTTATAAAATAGGTAAGGGTTTTTTTTTGTTTGTTTGTTTGTTTTTTAATGAACAGGCTGCACGGTGACGCCGTGGTTAGTATGTCTGCATTACAGCTAGAAGGTCCTGGGTTCAATTCTTGGTCTTGGGCATTTCTGCGTGGAGTCTGCATGTTCTCCCCGTACTTGCGTGGGTTTCCTCTGGGTACTCGCTTTCCTCATACAGTCCAAAAACATGCATAGTAGGTTAATTGGCTGTTCCAAATCGACCATAGGTGTGAATGTGAGTGTGAATGGTTGTGTGAGTGTTGGCCCTGCGATGGCCTAGTGTTCAGGGTGTATCCGCCCTCGTCCAGAGTCGGGTGATGGGTGCCAGCCTCCCCGCGAACCACAATTACTTTAAAATGGCTTAGAAAATGAATGAATGAATGAATGAATGAATTTTGAATAAATAATAATACAATTTATTAAGAAAGAGTTCATGTTGTAGATGGCCTATGAGCCCATTAAATTAAAGAAAAAGTGAAGAAGTCTTTTGTTCTGTTCACTCATGGACTTGCTGAACAAACCAGCTTGCACAGACCTACATTTTTCCTTTGCTAGCGTTCAATTCACATCCAGTTACCGCACAGCTGTTCTCTATCAAATATTTGTCCCTGTGCCCACCATATAGATGTTTACAACTTTTTACAAACTTACATAAACTTTCTTTGGAAAGTTCTAGTATTATTACAATTTCTTCATCATGACTCCCTGGAACTATTGGCTACAGCACTCCCACAGTTACTGGTGGTACTGTTCCGTTCTGTATGCACATACTTCACTTAGTAACACCTTGAAGTTTAGTATCCTTTTGCAATGTTTTTAGTTCATGTTCTCTGTGAGGTGAAAGAGGTAGGAATGCTCTTAGAAAACAGACATGACCAAAGTGTCTTTTGCCAAAATTCCGACATTTTTTATTCCCTAGCAGGGGAGATTTGCCCAACTGCCTGGAGGAATCAATCGACTTTTCCATGACAGTGGACCCCATTTCTCAATATCATGCAGAATACAATAAAATTAAATAGAATTTAAGAAAAACAATTCAAGAAAAATACTTAAGAAAAGTCGGATTCATGAAGTGTTCCTAATTGACGTGGTGAATCCCATTGAATTCATCAAATTGAAAACATTTGCCATTTGCTCTGATTAGCATAGGTGAACGGCTGCTAAATCCCCTTAAAAGGATATAGGAGCATGTGCACACAATGCACGCAAATATTCATGAAGGCAGAAAAAAATGGTAAAGCGAACCTCCAAATCCACAGTTTCTATCACACAAAGCTTTTATCACACAAAACTACCTTTAATTCTACTGCTGATCAGCAAGGGCTACTAAGGCCACTAGACAAACGCAGAATTGAAGATGAAGCCAAATGTGTTTCATTTTTTGTATTGCATGGTATGTGATTGTATGGTATATGTTGATCTGTGAATAAGACAATGAGTGTACCCTCTCTGTATTTGTATCAGGCATGCAGGTGGTGACCTAACAATAGTAGAATTTAAATCAAAAGGGGTTGGGTTAGCTTAATCATCATGATGTGATGCCAATCAGATCTGTTCCTCTTATTCCCTTTAATAAACCAAGCAATGCTGGCCATTCAGTGCAGTAGCCACCTCTGAGTTGTTCATTTTTATTTGTAATGTAGAAAAATATGCCTCATTGAAGACGTTTATTTATGTTAAAGCTGATTTATTTGAATACTTCATATCCTTAAATGTGTGCTTGTAAGAAATAGGACATGATCTGAGGTCTAAACATACCATTTAGCCTTGTACACTAACAGAGGCACCAAGACAAATGACTGTTATATTGTTCCACCCACATCAACGCAGGCACATTCATCTCTGACCACAAACGCAGTAATGGAGTAATACCAGGAACACTGGTTTTAAACAAGCAAATTAGCAACATGCTTTAGTTGTGGCACTACGTTTCTGCATATGAACACATAAATAAATAAATAAATATACAGTAGATTAGTTTGAATTCAGATATATACTATCTCTCTATGAATTAGTGATGTCCTGTTCAAATAGTGTCAGAGCAACACATGGAGTCAGAGATCTGAGGTTCATTTAATTTTCTGAACCACTTCATCCTTTGTTAGGGCCACAGGAAGGCTGGAACCCATCCCAGCTAACCAGTCAGTTCAGGGTATAAGCAAAACCATCTACACTCATATGCACACCTAGGTGCAATTTGCAACATCCTAATAGCTTAACATGGGGGTTATTGATTCTTTATTATTAATTATCAATATTATTGATTAATAAATTGCAATCCTGATGTGGTATAGTGTATGTTTCTGATTGTCACTGATTTCATTTATTTTTCTTAGTGAGCAGTACAGTAAACAGTTTCTGGAACTCTTGTGTGCTTTGTGCTGACTGATTTCAGGTCCATGTCCATCTCCCACATCACCTCAACCCCAAACTACCTCTACAACAAAGTCAGGCAAGGTAACCTTCATGTGTGTGTGTACGTGTGTGCGTGGGTGATATTTAAGACCTCTGTCAAACATTGATGATTTAGCCAGCTTGTGGGAAATTTCTGTGAGAAATTTGGCAAATACTTTATTTTAAAGCTACTGAAAAAAAGTTTTTGAAAGCTACTGGAAAATAGTTTTTTCTCATAATTAAAACAATGGCACTAATCTGTTTTATAACTCTTCATTTGTAAGTTACTGTTTAGTTGAATATGATGTCTAGCATACCTTGAACCTACATATAACTTATTCCAGTGAATACCTTCCATGTTGACATCATTTGCAACTTATGACCAACAACAGTCTAACTTATGCAGCAGTGTATCCCTGACAATAGATCATGTGACATAGTCTATACAAGACTGATTCAAATCAGATCCGCACTAGACATCGCAGTATCAACATCATCAAGCCAAAGGAATTGATGAGGTCATGTTGGAGGACAGCTAGTAGGTCTCAGCCTTGCCAGGTCTTCCATCTCTATGATGACATGGACATCTGCTACTGACCGGTTCCAATATACGTTGGAGATAAGTTTGATATAGTTAGCTGTACTTAGAGTTAGCTATAAGTTTTCAATAGCTTCTGGATATGTTATGTATACATTCAAAACTTGAATAACATCCATAGTTTAGCGTATGCCAGTGTTTTATAAAAATTTGTCATACATCGACATAAGTCCTGCAAATCGTTAATATGTGACAGGAGCCTAAGAACCTATGTTTATTTGAATAGTAGGTTACCATCCCTTCAGCAACTCACCTGTGGCCTCACCTTGCCTCTTGCCTCCAGTCCAGGGAACCTCACTGAACAGCCCCACCAATAAGGTGGCCTCAGTGGACCTGCCAGAATCTGGGGCCCTTCAGGGCAATTACTTCTCTCCAGGGACCTCTCACCGAGCCTTAACCTGCAACTCTCCCAGTTCCAGAGCCTCACACTGGACTCTCCCATTACTCTGTAGCAGGTAAGATCACCAGAACTCACCGGTGAGAGATAACACTGAGGACAGCCTCTGTTTCTGAAGCTTCTGAAAATGACTGAACACAACTACATCTTTATAAGTACTCTACTAATCACTTACGAGAGTGTATTTAACATTCTCTTTACCAATTCTGAAGGTAGTTGTAACAAAATGTACAGCAAGTAACTATATTGGGAACAAAGGAACAGTCCTGCCAGCAGTGCTGATTTGCAGAGCAGCAGTGATGGTTCCTGCAGATAAAATGAGCATGACATGTTGCAGGAGAAAAGGACATGATCGGTCAGCCAGAGAAAATATACAGTTGAGAAGTTTGAATTCAAAATATTACGTAGCAAGAATTTAATGATTATTTATTACCAGATCACAATATGAATAAAAAAGGCTGGTTTGCTTTTATTCCTCCAAAAGATGTACATTTTACTATTAGATTTGTCTCTATTATGTTCTTATGTTCCTACAGCTGTGGAAAGCCATATAGTAAAGTGTGGCATGGACACGATTCTCCAGACAAAGCTGACAAAACACAGCTTTCAGGTAGTCTTTTTAATGGCCTTTTAAAATAAATCTTTCTTGTGTGTTGGTACACTACCCATACTGAGAAGTATTTACCAATTACACATGTGAATTAAAAAGTTATATAAAGTATATACTTAATGAGAGGAATTATTTAACACCTCATATATAATGTTGTTGCATCATTTCTACATTGTTTTATATTTGAAGAGTTTGAGTTAAAAAAAAATAGATAAGTGCCATGTTTTAATTATGAGACAAATATTTTTAAGTAGCTTTACAAATAAAAAACTTTTTTCTGAAGCTTAAAAAAACTTTTCCCAGTAGCTTTTAAAAACTTTTTTCAGGAGCTTTAAAATAAAGATACTGAAAAGGTTGTTTTTATCATGATTAAAACAATTGCACTTATCTGTTATTGAACTCAAACTTTTAATTTATAGTTTGTTTTTGGTTGGTTGCTTGGTGGTGATGCTGCTAAGTGGATGTAAGATGCAGGTTCAACAATTCTTTATTAACACACAAAGTCCTGAACACAGTTCAAACTTGTAAATGAAAGGGAAGCAGAAGTCAGATGATAAGATAAGCAGACCACTGGAGGCTAGGCAGAACCATAAATCAGAAAATAAGCAAAGACCTTACACTGGTGCTTAGTATCAATGGTGAGGCACAAAACCGTAAATGTGAGGACTAGCACAGATCATACACAGGAAGGCAAACACTGGAATATAATGGCTTGGTACATAATGGCAAAAACATAGACACAATACTTCACAAGTTAAACGTCTTTAAATAAAGTGGTGTGTGATCAGCGTGAGTGCTGGCAGGTGTGTTGAGGTCATGTGAAGCAGATGTCAGAAGTGCGGTGGCTATAAGCACTACGGGTCATTCCGGGTAGTATAGTGTGGAGACTGGCTTGAATCTTTATAAGATAAAATTAATACACTCATGTGTTTGTATTTATGAGTTATAGATATTAAATACATTCAAGAATTATATAAAATCATTACTGAAATCTGTAAATATGTCAAACTCTGTTACTTCCTTAAGAAGTGTTCAGAAAAATGTATCAAATGAGACTTTTACAGAATGAACATCAGCTAGTTAAAGCATGTGACTGAACAAGGACAATCTACTCTTCTACTAATAGTGGAAACCTGCTCTAGTGACGCAGGTGTGATGATAGAATCACGCGAATTATTTACAGTTTTTTACATCTGCTGTTGTTAGCATGCTGGCATCAGGTTCTGTGTGCTATAAAAATGTATGTATATAATTTATATTAATTTGTAATTAATCATTAAAACAAACAAATACAAAAACACAAAATCCAACAGACATCAGTAATCAATAAGGTTTTAAATCATATTAACAACAGCTCTTGTCAAAGGGAATTCATAGGTTTTGAAAATATCCAAGACTGTTACACTGACTTTCTATTTAAAAATAAAACGTGCTATTTATTATGGA
This sequence comes from Neosilurus hyrtlii, assembly GCA_028564935.1. NCBI lineage: Eukaryota > Metazoa > Chordata > Actinopteri > Siluriformes > Plotosidae > Neosilurus > Neosilurus hyrtlii. Next base: position 789,759 of record JAOUQZ010000014.1, read on the forward strand.
TTTTGGCTGAATTAAAACATTACAATAAAATTAGCTGATTGGCTTCTGTTTTCAAGATATTTAAGTTTTTTACATTTGACATCTACATAATTATATCAAACATGAAGCTACATGTATGTGGGGTCTAGAGTTGCAAAGTGATAGAAGTTGAGTTAACAGAGCAGTGTTCCAGCTAGGTTGCCTTTTTTGTGAGCGCCATGCCTTTTTTCATATGCCATGCCTATTTTTTAACACAGCTGTGTTGTTATTTACATGCTATTTTTCTGCAAGTTGCCTGCCATTATTTTCCTTGCCTTCATGACCCCGGCAACTAGATCAAACATTTAATCAGCAGGAACTATTTTTTCCTTAACCGAACATCCATGTGCAGCACACATTAGCTCGCTTCTAGATGATTTTCCCTGCTTCCATGACCCCCACTTGACCCCGATATCTACGTCTGCAATTAAGAGGATTTCATTTTAATGACAGAATTTCCCACTAATCTAACATGACTATATAGTATTATAGCTTATATTTAAATAATGATAACATTAATTAAATATAATTAATTAATGATAACATTTAACTGAAAATCATGATGCAAAGGAGGTGTATAGTACAGATAAATTGAGGAATGTAATTTATAAGCAATGCAATGCTGAGTAAAACTTCATTTAAGCTGCATATTCCATGAATAAGATAACACACGTTTCTAATAAAACTTATATATAATTACATCAATATGTACATTTATATTAGTGTTTAATTAATGCACTAAATTACTTTAATGTTTATAAAAAATATTTTATATGTATTTGTTTTTTGTTTTTTTTTTGCTTAATTGTATTAATGTATGCATTACATATACATTAATAAAATTAAGCAAAAAATACCAGCATCTCCGCTGGAACACTGCAGACTTAATGTTGCATCATTCATTACTTTTAGGGACAATATGATGCAATCCATAATATTTATGGTGCAATACCAGCTTCAGATTGCATCATCTTTTACACAATTTCCTCCAGGATCAAATAAAGAATTCTGATTCTGATTCATTGTTTTTGCATAAAAAGAAAGAATAAAAGTCATTTTCAAACCCAGTCATTGATGATTATTATCATATTTATATCATATATCCACAAATAGTTCTTAATAAAACACTGCAATTTTAGGTGGAGAATTCAGGGCATGTCAAACTCCCGCCATGTCCAGGATTTGAACCCATGATCTACTGCACCTGAAGTAAATGTTCCAGCATTAAACCTATTTACCTATTTATTAAGTTTGTTCCTACATTCAGTTAAAGATGTATTTAGTGAATTCTGATTTAATTATCATTATTATTATTTTGCACAGTATCTTTACAGGCAAAATGTAATGTGTATACAAAGTAACAAACTTTTTGACTTTTTAGTCCAACAGAAAAAGCCTATGAGAGGTTGTGTGGGCCATAAATAATTTTTGCTTTACTCATACCATCACTCACACAGTCATTCCTTCTTACATACATTATAATACTTTCCTACCATACCGCTATTCCCTCTTACACATACTCTCTCACAAGAAGTGTAAGAGGGTGTTTGAGTGCGAGTGTGATAGAGGGTGTAAGAGGGTGTACTACAGTTTGACCCATGATTAGGATCCATGTGATGTTTGAACAATCAAAATCCAAAACACATAAAACTGAGACACTCAGGGGTAATTGATATAAAAGGCATAACAAAACAAAATCCAGAAATTAATTCAAAATTGTGGTTTGGACACAGGCAGCAGAAGTTACGTGAAAATACAGCATGTCGCTTGGTGGCAGAAATATCAGAAATATAATATAGAAAGATACAATTCAGAATCACACTGAATAAACAGGCAGAGTTCAGTCAGTTTGGCAAACAGAAATTTGGAAAACAGTCAGTTAGGTAAAACAGTAATTAAAAATGAGAAGGCAGGCAAACATCAAAACGCTGAGAGCAAACATGAAAAACAAAGTCTTGATATGCACTGGTAACAAAACACAGGAGCAATACTTTGCACGAGCATGCGTCAGAGTCATTTGTGCGGGTAATTAAGTCCTGTGTTGGGAGTGTTCTGAACCGCTTTTTCCAAATTTTTCTGCTTAATCCTAATTAGGGTCGCGGGGAGGCTGCCGCCCATCTCAGCCGACTCTGGGCAAAACATGACAGCAATACAGCCTACTCCTGACGAAAATCAGCAATGGTTCTTTTACATTGTCACCACAGACAGTTAGAGACACAGCCGGCATTTGATAACCCAGTTAGCTGCACTGGGGAAACAGCAGTGACATCCCGCTGATAGTGGGGCTTGAACCCCACTTTGGGATCAGTAATCCAGCACCCAACCACCGGGCCACCACTGCCAGTGTTGGGAGTGTGTCAGTAGTTAAATGGCATGCTGGGAAGTGTAGTGTGAGTTCTCAGTGTGCTGTGAGAAAGCTGTGACAGAGAAATCCCAGAGAACAAGGCAAATTATACACAGAAAGCTGTACAATTAACACACTATGCAGAACTTACTCAAAAGTATACAAATAGCTTCACAATGTGAGTACACGTCAGTGTTCTTTATTGAAACAGCCAGTCAATGTTCCTGGTGATGAAAGGTTCTGTAACTTTGGAGAGAGTGCCCTCTGGTGGTGTGGTGGTGAACTGCCCATGGTGTGTGTAAAATGTGTAGTACCTTATGTATCATATACATCAGCATATTTCGAGGAAAATTAACAATAATAATTCCATGTTAGTGAAGTATCAATGAATTTCTTTTTCTGGGGACGATGTGGAGCCCATGAATTTTCTAATTTTCCTCTTTATGATGTTGGATTGCATACTGATACTCCTGATTCTGTTCCTGGACATCTGAGTTTGTCATCCTATCACGTTTGCCATACAGCAAGAAGGTTCCAGTTTTGATTCCCGTGCTTGGGCGTTTCTGTATGGAATTTTCTGCTCTTCCCTTGCTTGGGTGGTTTTCCTCCAGGTACTCCGGTTTTCTCCCACAGTACAAAAACGTGCACAGTAAGTGTGCTGGCCCTGCAATGGCCTAGTGAGCTGTTCGGGTTGTACCCTGCCCTCACCCACAGTCAGCTGAGATGGGCGCCAGCCTCCCCGTGACCCTAATTAGGGTAATAAAAGAAAACTCAAGACACTAAGTCCTGACCCTATTTTAGTACAGAGAAACATGCTTAAACAGTATCTGCATTGTTTAACCACTTTTAAGTGCAGTTTCATAGTTCAATTTCATTCATAGTGTGCTATGGTCAGAAGCTGAAATGGTGCTTAAAGTGGAATCAGTACATTTCTGTAATACATATATATATTTGTCTAGCACAAAATTGTTCATGTTACTTATGTCCAATTAAAGCAAAGATATTAAAGTTATTTTAGGTCCTTATTATAATATAAATGTTCATGCAGGAACCATGTCCTCCTCAGTTAAAAATACAACTCATATTCTGGAAATGTTTGCACATTCTTGAAATTTAAATAAAATGAAAACTAAAAGACTGTTAAATCACACAAGCCAATATTTTATTCACAGCAGAACATTCTGTCACAGATAACATATATGTTTAAACTGAAAAAAATTACAATTTTATGCACAAAATAAGCTCGTTTCAGATTTGATGCCTGCTAGAGGTCCCAAAAAATTGGCACAGGGGCAACAAATGGCTGAATAAGCAAAAACTTTTAAAAAGATTCAGCTGGGAAAACATCTGGCAACTAACTAAGTGAATTAATGCAATGTCTGTAACATGATCAGCAATCAAGGGGGTGTCTTACAGAGGCAGAGTCTCTCAAAAGTAAAGATGGGCAGAGGCTCCCCAATCTGTGAAAAAGTGCATAAAAATTGTGGAATACTTTAATAACAATGTTCCTCAATGTCAAATTGCAAAGGCTTTGTAAATCTTATCATCTACAGTGCATAACATCATCAAAAGATTCAGAAAAACTGGAGATATCTCTGTGCGTAACGGACAAGGCCGAAGACCTTTATTGAATGCCCATGGTCTTCGGGCCCTCAGATGACACTGCATCACTCATCGCCATGATTGTGCCAATGACATTACTAATGGGCCCAGGAATACTTCCAGAAACCCCTGTCGTTAAACACAACCCAGCGTACTATCTGCAGATGGCAACAAAAGCTCTATCATGCAAAAAGGAAGCCTTCCAGCGTGTTATCAGCATTCAGTTCAAAAGCCAGCATCTCTGATGGTATGGGGGTGCATAAGTGCATACAGTATGGGCAGTTTTGCATGTTTTGGAGGGAACTATAAATACTGAAAGGTATATAAAGGTTTTAGAGCATGTGCTCCCCTCCAGATGATGTCTATTTTAGGGAAGGCATTGTGTATTTCAGCAGGACAATGCAAAACCACATACTGTAGCTATTACAACAGCATGACTTCATTCATTGGAAAAGAGTCCGGGTGCTGAACTGGCCTGGCTGCAGTCCTGATCTTTCACCTATAGAGAACATTAGGAGGCAAGGATGGGACCAATTTCCACCACCAAAACTCCAGAAACTCATAACCTTGATGCCCAGATGTCCTCAGACTGTTTTCAAAAGAAGAGGAGTTGCTACACCATGATAAATATGCCCCTGTGCCAACTATTTTTAAACCTGTAGCAAGCATCACATTTGAAATGAGCTCATTTTGAACATAAAATTGTAAAAAATTCTCAGTTTAAACATTTGTCATGCTATCTTTGTATATGAATAAAATATTGGCTCATGTGATTTGAAAATTTTTTAGTTTTTATTTTATTCAAAGTTCCAACTTTACCACTATTAGCCTAGTAACCCCTATAAGTTTCCTTTGCAACCAAATACCTAAAACATTTAACCAACCTGGATCATATTGAAATTTTCTAGAAATACCATAAATTACAACCTGTGACTCTTTAACAGTCACCTTCCACAAACCAGCTGAGGTTCTTAAACAGTGACTGGCTATTGTCTTGCAAGTGTGGTCATAGTTAGCCCCTAGAAACAATATAGCAACCAGGTAGGAACCCATAACATCCTTGTCCCAACACCCTGGCAACTAGCAATAGTTACCTTTCCTTAACAAGTAGTTTCCACCTATAACAAGCTTTCAACAAACTCAGATCATACTGAAGCCTCATGGAAACACAATAATTACCATATGAATCCTCATAACAGCCACCTTGGAACACTGTAGCAACCAACTGACCATCTATCTTCTATAGACCCATTGAACAATGACGTCATTGCTCAGCCGATCCTGCAAACTGGATTATTTGAGCTGGAAAAGAAAGCAAAGTCTCTATTTTGTCCAGTACATGTATGAATTATTGAATGAGATTCTTTGCTATTTTAACATGATTAACAGAATGCCGGTTCGCTATTGTACCTCAGAGTTTTTTGGTTTTTTTCAAGATTCAGGCATCTATTTTGTCTGATTTTCTGAAGGATAGCAACAGAAAATTTAACTGGAAAAGGACTCTCAAATGACCAGCCTTGAATGAGCCTTAAATTTCACTATTTGCTAACTCACATGCTTACCAGACAATTTTTAAAAATAGCTACCGTATACCTACCGTATACAACAAACTTGGAGAACATCACCAATGGTAGTTTTTCCCCAGAGATTAAAGACTTCTAGAGAATCATACATGCCATAATGTGAGTGCGCTCTTTTTATTTGTATTTTTTGCATGCACAGTTAACATTTTTAATCATTCATTTCAATTCAACTTACCTCGCCTCACATATTCAAATAGTGCTTATCACATATCCTAGCATTTTGTCTTGTAAGGTTTGTTTAGCATTCATCAAATAGTCTGATGATTCTCATGAAGGTCCATGATATAAAACCTCCTGAATGCAGCTGGAGTAATAATAAAAAATAATAGAAAAGAAAAGAAAAATAGAAAAATAAATTCCATTCATCTGAACATTTGTAAGCTTTTAGTGATTTGTGTATATAAAGTCCAGGGGAGTGTATCAGATAGACTAGATGTAAATGTTCGGAAAGTTCACATTCAGCCACTTCTAACTTTCCAGCAGCAACCAATTTATCATGATATCTATCCAATGCAACTTTATCCAAGTTTGTTAATTGGGGTCCAACCCAATTGTTTACACTTTTTATTTTTCTGATTCGTCTCCTTCTACTTCTTTTCATTATTTTTCTGTAATTCAAACTTGTTGCACAGCCTGCTGGGCTTTTAGAAAAGTTATTTAGCCCATGGGTACAGATGACTGAAGGGACAGAAGAGAAAACGCTTATAATTGGACTGTTTATAATTATTTAGTTATTATTTACAGACCCCCAGGGCCGTACTTCGAATTCCTGTGTGAATTTGCAGACTTCATTTCAAACCTGGTTGTTTCTTTAGATAAAGCTTCAATTGTTGGTGACTTTATTATTCATTTTGATAAACCAGAGGATCCTTTAAGAACAGCGTTCATGTCTATTCTATACTTAGTAGGGGTAAATCAGAATTTAACAGGACCCACTCATAATGCTGGCCACACTCTAGATTTAATACTAACTTTTGTATTAAATATTGAAAATATAGTCGCAGTTCTATGACTATGATTGGATCACCATCAGACCCCACAGAACTCGATCAAGCTACCGAGTGCTTTGAGTCAAATTTACGCTATATACTACATGAAGTGATGACTTCATGAACTTTTTTAATGTTAAAATTGAAAATATCAGGCAAAAAATGTATTCCCTAAACTTTAAGTCAGAAATGTCATTAACTAAAATGGTAAACAATAATACATCGCCATCAGATCAGCAACTAGAGTGTTTTAGCCCCATTCAGGAGACAGAAATCAATTTCCTCATCTAAATCATCAACCTGTGTGCTAGATCCAGTACCTGCATGTTTCTTTTAACAGGTACTACCAGAAGTGATCAATCCTTTATTAAATATAATTAATTCTTCCCTTATCACTGGTTATGTACCTAAATCCTTTAAAAAAAACTGGCAGTTATCAAACCTCTGATTAAAAAACCTGACCTCGACCCATATCAGCTGTCCAACTATAGACCAATATCAAACCTCCCTTTTATCTCCAAGATCTTATAAAAAGCTGTAGCGCAGCAATTATGTTCATATCTTTGTAGGAATAACATTCATGAATGTACCAGTCAGGATTTAGGCCCCATCATAGCACAAAGACAGCACTTGTTAAGGTGATAAATGATTTACTGGTGGCCTCTGACCACCGCTGTGTCTCCCTGCTTGTGTTACTTGACCTTAGTGCAGCCTTTGACATTATTGATCATACAATTCTCCTTGACAGATTAGGAAATGTTCAGGGAATGGCCCTCTCCTGGTTTAAATCTTATTTAACTGACCATTATCAGTTTGTAGAATGGTGATTTCTCTATATGTTCAAATGTTAAGTTTGGTGTTCCTCAAGGTTCTGTCTTAGGGCTGCTGCCTTTTTCTCTATGCATGCTCCCTTTGGGTAATATTATTCGAGAACATGGTATTAGCTTTCATTGTTACGCTGATGATACACAGTTATATATTTCAGCAAAGCCAGATGAGAGACATTAGCTTAATAGTTGAGAATTGTGTAAAGGACATTAGATGCTGGATGCTTACTAACTTCTTCTTATTAAACTCTGATAATACCGAAGTACTTGTACTCAGATCACATGTGATTCTTTTCTGATTATGTAGTGTTTGGATGGTGTTCCAGTTTCGTCAAGCGTAGCAGTTAAGAACCTTGGAGTAATTATTGAACCTGGTCTTTTATTTAAAGCTCATGTAGATAATATTACTCGGATAGCCTTCTTTCATCTCAGAAATATTGCTAAAATAACAACTATGATGTCACTGCATTATGCGGAAAAACTTACGGTAAAACCTCATGGTTTTACTACCTCGAGATTAGATTATTGTAATGCGTTACTGTCTGGATGTTCTAATAGGTGCATAACAAGCTCCAGTTAGTCCAACTTTCTCTTACAAAGCCCCACAATTATGAAGTATGGCGGCAGGCTCAAGTAGTTGCCATCCTCAAACCTAAGAAACCTGCTGATGATTCAAAGAGCTATAGGCCAATTTCCCTGCTCAGTACCACCTTTAAGCTGATGGGGAAAATAATCCTGGCACGCATCAATGACATTGTTGATACAAAGCTCCCACAAGAGCAGGCTGGCTTTCGCCAAGGCAGGTCAACCACAGACCAAATAGTTTTTCTTTTCAATGATATAGAAGCTGTGTTTCAGAGGAAAGAGAAAGTCGGAGTCGTGTTTATTGACCTGAGGGCTGCATATGACATTGTGTGGCATCGTGGACTCTAACTAAAGCTCCTACACTTAATACCTGACGTGAAGCTCATGAAGTTCATCATGCTTATGCTCCAAAATTGCTCAGTTTATGTGACCACCTCAAGCAGCGATCGAAGCAAAAAACAGCATCTTCATAACGGCTTGCCGCAGGGCTCAGTCCTTGCCCCTATTCTCTTTAATGTCTATATCACGGACAACAGCCTTCTCAGCCAAATCATATGAGGAGATTCAGACCATTCTAGAAGCAGACATGTCTACTCTCTGCAACTACTTCAACCTCTGGCACCTAAAAGTAAACAAGTCAAAAACGGTCTGTTCTATCTACCATCTATCGACCCGACTTGCTGACAACAAACTGTAGGTAATGATGGAAGACAAGATGCTGAGGTACAGTAATCTACCTGTATACCTCGGTGTCACCCAGGACCGAAGCCTCAGGTTTGTCCCCCACCTTAAGATCATAGCCAACAAAGCCGCCAAACGTGCCAACATCATCAAAATGCTCTGCGGCCTAATGTGGGGTGCCAACTTCACAACGCTATGTACATCAGTCCTTGCCTTAGTGTATTCTGCTGCTGAATACACTGCAGCAGCTTGGTCCTACAGTGTTCACACCAAAGCAGTTGATGTCATTCTCAATAAAGCGATGCGCCTCATCTCTGGCACCCTTAAACCAACACTGACAGTGATGCTCCCTGTTGTCTCAGGAATCCCTCCTGCAAAAATCCGGCATGACTTCCAAGTCCTCAAACTTGCAGAGAAGGCACTCATGTCAGATGGGGACAGTTTCATCCCTCCAGCTCCGAACACTCCCCAAAGGCTACCAAGACCGCATTTTGCCACCAAAGCTATAGAGCTGATAGGAACAGGACCAGCCTCAGACACCTGGGTGGAGGAGAAATGCCAAGAAAAATGGAGCCACTTAAATACCATCCTGCACTCCTTCATTGCCTCGCCATCAGTAACGCCCTGCGGCTACCACCTTTTTTGCAGGGCGCGGGTCCGACTTAACCGCCTCCGTACTGGATGGGGAGGACCCAGTCCTTCCTAAAGACCATTGGGAGCAGTGAAACCAATACCTGCCAATGCGGGTCCAGCCAGACAACCACCCACATCCTCAACGAGTGCTCAGCCTATGGTTCACCACCATGATGGCCTAGCGAGGCTGGACCCAGAGACCATAAACTGGCTTTGTAATGCAGCCATCCCAGTATGAATCTGGAAATTATACAAACGACGACGACAATTATGAAATAAACCTTCAGTTAATGTTTGGGACTCTGGCACAGTCTCTGTTTTTAAGACTAGGTTGAAAACTTGTTTCATTAAGCATTTTGTTAATAGGCTTTTATTAGGTAAAGGAGCAGATCTGGGGGTTCTCAGGCATAAAGAGTTCTGGTAAACTGTGATTTTGGGATGCTGTCGCTCCATCACTCTACATGCTCACCCAGGTCCATTGACAGTGGAGTGGCTGATTGCCCAACGTTACAGGGTGCCCTGATGTCTGCCTTCCTTCTGGTTTCTCTCCTTTTAGTTATGCTGCCATAGTAAGTCATGCTGGAGTCCCAGCTTGAACTCAGCACTAATAAGCTTTTCTTTTACCATTACACTGTTATGAGCCTAACAACCCCCCCCCTCTCTCTCTCTCTCCCTCTCCTGAGCCTCCTGATCCATTTGCTTTCTGTATCCTGTGGTCTGTCCTGGTGTGCTGATGCTGGCTGGAGTTCTCATCTTGGAAGCCCCTTGCTCCTGCTGATGAAGAT
>JAOUQZ010000014.1:811995-836416 GCA_028564935.1 Neosilurus hyrtlii
TATATATATATGTCTGATATATATATATATATATATATATATATATATAATGATTTTTTTAATAATAAGGAATTTTCTATAATGAATTGCTTTAGAAAATTTGATTTATATATTGTATTCTGTAGAAAAAGAAAGGAATAGAAAATATTGAAAATATGCAATTCAAATGATGAGCTATATTGAATAAATGAGTCTTGAGATGGTGCTTGAAAGTAAAAATATCAGAAATGCATCGAATTCCATAGCTTTGGGGCTGCAACTTGAGAAGATATATTGCCTAGGGTTACTCTAATCTTGCTGTGGTGCCTAGCTAACAATCTTTTCAAAAGACAAAAATAGAACTGTTTTGGTAATATCATTCCTACATTAAGACATGGTGAAGGTAGCATCATGCTAAGATGTTCCTTCTCAGAGGCAGGGACAAGAAGACAGGTCAGAGTTGCGGAGTGGATGAATGCAGCAAAATACACTGAGTAATGCATCAAGACAAATTAAGCAGGTTTTACAGCAGTAGAAGTGTGTCAGGATCACACAATGGCATCATGTCAGGTAGCATTCATTCATTCATTCATTTTCTGAACCTCTTAAACCTAATTAGGGTCGCGGGGAGGCTGGCACCCATCTGAGCTGACTCTGGGCAAGGGCAGAGTACACCTTAGACAGCTCGCCAGGCCCTCGCAGATGTCAGGCAGCAATTCAATTCAATTCAGTTTTATTTGTATAGCACTTTTTACAATTGACATTGTCACAAAGCAGCTTTATATAGTAAAGTAATTTAAAAAGGAATTTTAACAGTTTTTCTACAACCCCCACCACATCCCTAGTGAGCAAGTCCGCAGCGATTGTGGCAAGGAAAAACTCCCTCAGTTGACACGAAGAAGAAAGCTTGAGAGGAACCAGGCTCAAAAGGGAAACCCATCCTCATTTGGGTGAAACCGTTAAAATACAAACCATATAAGAGAAACTTCATTACAGTCCAATATGTAGTCTGGTTGATTATACCACAACTGTAAGTCCTGAATAATTGTAGCAAAAGCGTTTATATCACCAGCAGTAAAAACTCGTCTTCACAGTCACTGAGTGCAGATCTAAGCCCATATGGATCTTCATCAGCAGGAGCGAGGGGCTTCCAAGATGAGACCTCCCACCAGCATAAGCACCCCAGGACAAACCACAGGACTCAGAAAGCAGATGAATCAGGAGGATCAGGATCACCGGCGTCCAAGAAGTAGCATGTGTACCTCAGCAAAAACAGAGAAAGAGAGAAAGAAGAGGGGGGGGTTGTTAGGTATGCTCACAAGACATGAGGGCACCCTGTAATGTTGGGCAGTCAGCCACTCCACTGTCAACGGACCTGGGTGAGCATGTAGAGTGAGGGAACGACAGCATCCCAACATCACAGTTTACCAGAACTCTCTATGCCTGAGAACCCCCAGATCTGCTCCTTTACCTAATAAATGCATGTTAACAAAATGCTTGACTAAGCAAGTAAGCTTTCAGCCTAGTCGTAAAAGCAGAGACTGTGTCAGTTAATAAAAGTCCCAACCATTAACAGGCAGCAGGTTATAAAAAGTTCTACACTGTAATAAAAATGCTAGCAGGAACTCCAGCCCATGAGTCAAAGCTTAAAAATAAGGGTCCTATAGAATATCACAGGGAATATTAAAGATACCAATGACTATTATTGTAACAACATTAATAAATTATTGTCCATATTCCTGCCTAATGTCCAGGATATAAGTAATCATCGTGCCTCCTCATCATCAAATGGGTAGAAGTGGTGTAATCAGCTGTACAGTGCATTACAATAGTCCAGCTTGCTAGGTATTGATTTGTTCTGATTGGTATGGATTTGCGTTTTTTTATATAAATTAGTTTCAGATAGTAGAAAATCTTTTTTTAATGCAACAACTCCAATTAAGCCTCAGGAAGATGAGCTCCAACTGTATGGAGGAAATAGTTTCTGTTAAGAAAATCTATGGGAAGTTGGGTTCACGTACCTGGTCAATCACATCTGTATTATACCTTAAATACCATGTAAAAATCTGAATTGCTTCTGTAGTAAGATAACATCAAACATGTATGGTACACTTCAGTGTCTGTAGTATATCACATCAGCAGTATAGTATACTACAAAGTACCACTCAACATCAATTGTTTACTACAAAATACATCTCTTTACTACGAATCTGTATTTTATAGTAAACTATAGTGGATTTATATAAAGAATGGCACTGCATTAAAAGTACTTCCCTACTAGTAATAACTGCATGGATTACTTATTTCACAGCCATGTTTCAATGCTCCTACAATAAATGCTCATATGAGTGTGGTGTGTTGTGTTGGCTTGTGCAGGCGGTGCTGTACAACGACCGCTCAGTTCTGGAGAATCACCATGCTGCCTCTGCCTGGAATCTCTTCATGTCCCAGCCCGAGTACAACTTTCTGGCCAACCTAGATCATGTGGATTTCAAGCGCTTTCGCTTTTTGGTTATTGAGGCCATTTTGGCCACAGATCTAAAAAAGCACTTTGACTTTTTGGCGGAATTCAATGCCAAGGTGATCTCATACTTTCATGATGCAGATGAATCACAGAAAAAAAATACATTTTAATTTAAACTTCTTGTTTACATGCAGGTGGGGCATGAAGGTTGTTCAGGTATCGACTGGTCCAATGAGAATGACCGGCTTCTGGTCTGCCAGATGTGTATCAAGCTTGCTGATGTTAACGGGCCACTGAAGCATAAAGATCTTCATCTTCGGTGGACAGAGGGCATTGTCAATGAGTTTTATGAGCAAGTAGGCAACACATTCATGTACATGTTTCATTTTATTTTCTGAAGTTGGTAAATATTCAGTACTATTGTCTATGAATGTAAACAATTGTTAGCCCTGAGGGAAAGGTTAAGTTCTCTGTATTCCAGCAACCAGATTTCCCTTTTCAGCAGTGTTGAAGATAATGTTTTTACAGTGGCACTGCTGATAGACACTGATTAATCCACTTAATAGACCTGGATCAGCATAATCATGAAAATAAGTCAGATTTCATTTCTTTATTGTCCATCTATTAGGACACAACATATTTACAGTCAATAAGAAGTTCAGAAGGAAGAAGAGGGGCGTGTCGGCTATGTTTATACTATTAAAGTATCCGAATCCGAAAACACCCCTCACCCCCATCCCTTTCTCATATACTCTCTAGCTCTCGTGTTCTCTCTCTCTCTCTCTCACACACTCTCCCTCACTCTCAATTCAGTTCAAAGGTTGCTTTATTGACATGACAAATGTTGACAGTGACACCTTGAATACAGGTAAAAAAAAAAACAGGAAATAAATTCAAAAATAAACAGAAACACAATACACATATTCTACAGTATTAATTTTACATCAACTATAGAAGGAAGAAGGGTAAATAAAAAATAAAAAACTGAAAAAACTACATGTTGGACTGTAATGAGGGTTCTTTTATATGGTTTATGGTTTCACCCAAATGAGGAGGTTTTCCTTTTGAGCCTGGTTCCTGTCAAGGTTTCTTCCTCATGTCAACTGAGGGAGTTTTTCCTTGCCACTGTCACCCTGGGCTTGATCCTTAGGGATGTGTAGGGGGTTTTAATTCCTTTTTAAATTACTTTTACTATGTAAAGCTGCTTTGCGACAATGTCTATTGTAAAAAGCACTATACAAATAAAACTGAATTGAATTGAATGTCACTGTTGCTCCACTTGGTCAGGTCAAGGCTCAGCAACATTAATGTGGCAATAACATCAGCTGATGACCTGAATGTACTGAATGGCATGTATTGGCACCCCAGAGTCCTGACCATAACTCTAGTGAAAGTTTTGGGGATGTGCTGGAGAAGACTGTATGGAACGGTTAATGGTCCCTAATCAAATTCAAGCCGTTGGTGAGAAATGTACGCAACACTTGATGGAAATAAATGTAATGCTGTTTGTTGAAACAGCGCCATGGCGATTACGTGCTGTAAGCAAGAATAAAGGCCGAACAACAACATATTCATGTGTGGGATTTTTTTGGGAGGGTAGGCAGTGTATGTATGTTCAGGACAGGACTTTTTTAATTGTAAAATTTGGGACCGGTGGTTCAGTGTTTGTGCAAATTATAGCCACTTTCTTTTTTAGGACACAATTCAAAACATTAAAACAAAATTTAGCTGCCTTGCCACACCCACACCATACAATAAAAACATAAGCTTTTGATCACAAACTCCTTAAGAGTATACTGATCAAGTTTGAGATTAATAGTATCAAACCTCACAGAGGAGTTTATTTAAATACTATGTGTGTAAATGGCAAAAAATGAGCAAAATTCACACATATACATACAAGTAGCCAACATAGATATTTGTGTTTGTAGTAGGACTGATATTAATTATCTAAAGTTTGGAGCAGCTGTAATAATATGTGTGTGTGAGTTATAGCCGTTTTATATGTATTTGATGTCATTTCAAAACATCAAAAGTTGCTGCTCTGCCACACCCACATCCCATTAGTAAAGTCACATTAGTAATAAGCCATTATCAGTAAGGGCTTACAAGTTTGCTGAGTCAATTTAGTGTGGATCAGGACATACTTCTTTGAGCTGTGCATAAAAATCTAAACTTGTTATTTGCTTTTTGGGGGTTTTTTCAATTTCTTTTAGCCAGAAGGTAAGGTGGATTTCATTTAACAGACATTGTACTAAAACTGTGTTAAGGCTGGAACGGCTATTAATCTGTAATTATTAATGTAAAGTTTGGAACCGATGTTATAATGTATGTGTAAATGGTAGACACTGTCTTTTTCATAGTAACATTTAAAAAAATAGATAAAATATGTGGTGTTGCCCACAACACACCCAATAACTCATAATATGCAACAAACATCATTAATTAAGTCTTTCAATTTACCTAAGTAAAATTTGGGATGAACTGGATCATTTTAGAATTGCACATGAAAAAATAACATAAGTGAATTTTCTTGCTATTTTTGTGGTGAATAGTGTCCATTTCATGATGCAAGAGATCCAAATTCATTTTTCAGGTGTTTATTTAGCCTTGAGGAAAAGAAATTGTTCCAAGAGAAAAATCTGTCTACCAGCTTGCATTGGCCCATTCCACTCTGATTGATCAATCATGACATTATGTCTCTACTTGACCTTGTTCTGATTTGTCCATCATGACATCATGACATGTCGAACATGTCTCAACATGTCTCGAGTTGACCTTGAAGCATAGACTCGCGCCCCCCCATATCACTTAGGACGGACATTTTTTTCTTTTTAAGGGCCCACATTTTGTTCCAATGTTCCGTGTTCAAGGTCAGTCGAGTAATACTTGTACAGTGTGAAATGGAAGTAATAAAATAATCTTCAGTGAACTCACTTCACACTCACTTCAGTGAATGAACTCCTCATATAGTCACATAAATCATCCAATAAATCAAATAGTACAATAAATCATACAGTTGCTCTTCTGTAGGTATAATCATTAACAATTTTTATATATATTTCATTAGTGATGACTTCATTGGACAGTTCTACATTTCAGGATTATAAATGTCAATATGACATCAAAACAACATCATCATGAATATAAATACAGAAATTGTAATATCTTTGGAATGAGTGATATTACAATTTCTGTATTTATATTCATATTGATGTTGTTAATAATTGATAATTAATTCAAGTATATGATAGGGAAGTCCAGCAATTTGCATGAACTTCCTCCATTCATGGGTCCAAACCCACAGTACCCCAGTGGTGCCTGATACCCCAATTTCCTCTACATCACTATTTTATTTGGCCAGAAGGTGGCACTATAACTTTTATAGTGAAAGACTGAGGGTTGTGCACCTGAGGTGACGGCAATTGTTTGCCAATTTCCATGACTTTTTGAAAATAGGAAAGGGGAGAAAATGTGCCTGTTTCAGCCCTAATAATTAGAGCACTTTAAATGAGGTCCACACACATTTGGTGTTTTGCTAATAAAAGAGTTTAGCTAATAAAACTCTAAAAATGCACCTAATGCCAAGTTAAAAAGAGAGAGAGAGAGAGAGAGAGAGTGTGTGTGTGTGTGTGTGTGTGTGTGAGAGAGTGTGTGTGAGTGTGTGTGTGTGTGTGTGTGTGTGTGTGTGTGAGTATGATAGATGACAGGGTCACTCTCTGTCCCTTATCTGATGACAAGTGGGTGTACAAAGCTGCTGGTCTTCAGTGCTCTTTGTATTTACCCAGTATGTCGGACAGTTTGCCAGTTGGTGAGAAGCAGTTGGGATGATTGTTTTAATTTGTATAAAAATTCAGAGTGATTTTGGTTGTCAGCCCATCTTGATGGCCCTCCAGTGTTCACTGAGTCTGTACTTCATCAGCGCATTTCTCAGTTTAGGATCAGTCACCATGTTCAGATAATCTGCGGTGGTGTACTGTTTGTTTAGGACTAGATAACAAAGGATTTTACACTGGAGTTTATTTGGGTTTCCCAAAAGGTAAAATAATTTATTTTTAGTGATTCAAATTTTTATTCATTCTGATTGGGATTGCAAATTTCTTCTGTTTCTGAGTTTTTGTTTTGTTAGTGCTGTACAGGTGTGTGTTACCAGTGTTTTGGAGCAGTGAGCAGTGGCCAGTTAGAAGATGGGAGTGGTGTCTCTGCTAAACGCACTTTTTGTATTTTTAGTAGTAAAGGCATTTATTTATTTTTTGTTTACATAATTCGTTTTTAATCAGTCCCCTGTCAGTTAGTTTAGTTAAAAGAGCAAAGTAATTAAACTGAGTTTTACTTTGATTTTATTTTGAAAGAGCCATTAGTTGACATCACTTCCTGTTAGGTAATTTCCTGTCTCTTCCTGGTTCTCCTGAAAAGCCTGGTAGACATTTAGGAGTCTCAAGCAAGGAGACTCTGTTTTCATTCAAAGCGGTTTAACTTGGTGTTTAGTCAGAGTTTCGACACACTGCACGAGAACACTACAGTGAAAAGGCATCATTTGATGTTTAAAAAGGGACCAAGCAAATCACAGATCAGCTGCAGGCAGCGTTGGAAGTATCAAAAGCTCAACATCATCAGCAAGTGTGGCACATGCAAGAGCCAGAGCTGAAGCTGCAAAGGTAAGAGCATCATATGCTAGTGAGGAAGCAAAACTGCATGCAAAAATGCATGCAGAGTCACAAGATAGCTTTGTAACATGGAACCCCCCTACGAACCCTTTGGTGCCACATCTTACTGCTGAGAGGCAAAACCCAAGAAAGACTCTTACAAGCACCAAACTTGACTAAACCAATTAAAGAGGAAGCAAACTTTCAAGCCATAAGAATGAATCCCACCATGAGTGTACATGCTCCATCATATGTTCCCCTGCGCACTTCTCCTGCTGTCATGCTGCCCAGAGCTGAGCCCTTAGCACAATACTTGGTACGCAGAGACCTTATTACATCTGGCCTTTACCAGTTCGACGACAAGCCAGAAAATTTCTGTGCATGGCAGTCATCGTTCACTAATGCAGCTGCAGATGTCAACCTTACCGCAGCCCAAGAACTAGACCTCATAATAAAGAGGATGGGTATTTGGCTGGCCTGTCATACTTGGACACATCCCGTGCAATTGCACCAATCATGGACAAGCTTCCATTCGGATTTCAGGAAAAATGGGTGTCTTCAGGTTTGTGGTATAAAGAAGAGAATAATGGTTGCTTCCCTCCTTTTGAATATTTCTGCAACTTTGTCTGTCACGAAGCAAAGAAGAGAAATGACCCTAGCTTAATGTATCATGGTATTACAACAATGACCACAAAACCTGACAAGTCTTTTGCAAAGAATTTCAATGCCAAAAAAAACAACCACAGTCCATAAAACAGACGTTTCTATGACCAGTATAGATCCTAACAAGAACTGCCCTCTGTACAACAAACTACACCCTCTTAAAAAAATGAAGAACATTTAGAAACAAACCTCTTAATAAAAGAAAGGCCTTTCGCAAAGAAAAAGGAATATGTTTCAAATGCTGCTCCTCACCCTCCCACCTTGCCAGAGACTGCACAGTCTCTGTGAAGTGCTTGGAATGTGGAAGCACCAACCATGATGCAGTCATGCACCCTCGCCCATCACCTCAAACTGTCAAAGCTCTCCCACCTCTGCATGAGAATGGCGGGGAGGGAGAGCAGTCTAGTGTGTCTGATGTAAGCACAAGTTGCACAGAGGTTTGTAGTCCGGGTCAGTGTGGCCGTTCATGCTCCAAGATCTGCCTTGCGAAGATTTTTCACAAAAGCGACAAGGACAAGGTCATCAAAGCCTATGTAATTCTTGATGACCAGATTAACCGCTCTCTGGCTCGACCAGAATTCTTTGAGCAGTTTTGTGTGAACAGTGACCCATTCCTTTACAATCTCACAACCTGTTCGGGAACAGTAAAAACATACGGCAAGCAAGCAGAAGGATTCTGGATCGAATCACTGGATGGTAAAACCCTAATTTCTCTTCCACCTCTCCTTGAGTGCCAAGCTGTCCCAAACAATCGGGCGGAGATCCCAACACCGGACGCAGTTCTGAACCAACCCCATCTCCATTACATTTCTCAGTGTATTCCTGAATTGGACCCAGCAGCAGAAATACTCCTGCTACTTGTAAGAAATGTACTAAGGATACATAAAGTCAGAGAACAGGTAAATCGACCACACAATGCCCCCTTTGCCCAGCGCATGAATTTGGGTAGGACAGTGATAGGTGAAGTCTGCTTGGGCAAAACACATAAGCCTAGAGTCAATACATTTAAGACTAACATATGGGACAGTGGTCGACATTCAATTTTCAAACCCTGCTCTAAGTTCATGTGTGTCAAAGAAACAGAACAGAACTTCAGCAGGTCTAGCAAATCACCAGAAAAGATGCTGGGACACACTGTCTTTAACCAAACGGAGCATGACAATCAACTCGCTATGTCAAGGGAAGACACTTTCTTTCTAAAGATCATGGATACAATTGTCTACAGGGACGACGCCAACAATTGGGTTGCACCTCTCCCATTCAAAGAGCCACGCCAGTGTCTTCCAAACAACAAAGACCAGGCATATATCACCCACAAAAGCCAAATCAAATCAGGGTGGTGTTCAATTCCAGCGCCAAACACTGCGTCATCTCCCTAAATGACATGCTCCTCACAGGACCTGATCCTAATAGCTCCCTCCTTGGTGTCCTTCTGTGTGTCCGAAAGGAAAGAGTTGCTATTCTCACAGACATTCAACAGATGTTTCACTGTTTTTTGGTTCATGAGAATCACCGCAACTTTCTCCGCTTTTTGTGGCACAAGGACAATGATCTCAGTGAGCCTGTCATCGAGTACCAGATGAAAGTCCACATCTTTGGCAATACACCATCCCTTGCTGTGGCCATCTATGGGCTGTGGAGGGTTATTAGAGAAAATGCTAAAGAGCATGGCGACGACACAAATTTGTTGAAAGACACTTTTATATGGATGATGGTATAATGTCTTTGTCAGCTGAAGCAGAAGCCATCGACCTGCTACAGCGAACACAGGCTTCCCTGGCAGAATCAAACCTTCAGTTACACAAGTTTGTGTCAAATGCCAAGGCAGTTATTGAAGCCTTCTCACCTGAAGATTGTACCACTATAACCAAAGATTTATATTTAAGTGGAGAGACAGTATCCACACAAAGGAGTTTGGGCCTACTCTGGGAGATCAAAACAGATACTTTCACCTACTCTGCTACTAAACCGTACACTAGACGTGGAGTTCTTTCTACTGTCAACAGTGTCTTTTACCCTCTGGGCTTACTGGTGCCTGTCACAATCCAGAGAATAGCCCTTCTCAGGGAACTTACCTCTGATCTGTCTGACTGAGACACACCACTTCCAGATGACAAGGTGAAGAGGTGGGAGGCTTGGAGAGACTCCCTTCAACATTTAAGTGAGCTTCATGTTCCACTGATGTATACAAAAACTTCCTCATCCAAATCAGTGTGCATAGAATTGTGTGTCTTCTCAGAAGCCTCAAACAAGGCTATTGCTGCTGTAGCTTACCTAAAGACCATTCAGGAGAATGGGAAATCTGAAGTGGGATTTGTAATGGGCAAGGCTAAGCTAGCCCCAAAGTCAGAGCCAACAATCCCTAGGCTTGAACTCTGTGCAGCTGTTCTCGCAGTGGAGATGGCGGATGTCATCCAGGATGAACTTGATCTAAAGTTTGAAGCTGTTCAGTTCTATACAGACAATAAAGTCGGCCTCGGGTATATTTGTGATGAGACAAAACTATTCTATACATACGTCCACAACAGAGTCCAACGCATCTGCCAGTCCTCATCTCCAGAGCAGTGGAATTATGTATGCACAGAGTAGAACCAAGCAGACCATGCATACAGACCCTTGCCTGTATCCCGCCTTTTACAACCATCTTGGTTCACTGGTCCCTCCTTCCTGCATTAAACATCAGCAGTAAAAACTAAAACCACTCAGTGGTTTGAGCTTATTGAATCTGAGAATGTCTCAGAGATCCGGCCACAAGTAAAAACTTGTGCTACTTGCATTGAAGAAACAACACTTGGTGTTAATCATTTCAACCACTTCTCCACTTTCACCTCCCTTGTCAGAGGACTTGCTTTCCTCATCCATATGGCACAATCCCACAAACAGTCTAACAAAGAAAGCAAACGCAAAGGTTGGCATAAATGTCATCAACCTCAAACTGCTGATGAAATAGCTCAAGCAAGAGATGTTGTCTTGAAAGCAGCACAGAAGACAGCATTCGCTTGGGAATTATCAGTACTGCAACAAATCCGTGCCTAATAACAGCCCCTTACTGAAACTTTGTCCAACTTTGGAAGATAATTTCATATGCATCGGAGGGTGGTTAAAACATTCTGAATAAAATCCAGCAGAAAAAAAACAAATAATCCTGCCCAAGAACAGCCACATATCTTTGCTGCTCACACGACATCACCATGAGCAGGTGAAACATCAGGGCTGCCATCTAACTGAAGGAGCAATTAGGGTTGCAGGCTCCTCGGTGATGGCAGAAGTTAGCTCCATCATGAATGCACGACCACTTTTACCTGTATCTGCAAACTTACAGCAACCCTATATCCTTTCACCTCACACAGAAATCAGGAGTTCCACCTCCTCCTGGAGACTTCAATGATGATGACCTTTACATAAAACAGTGGGAATAGGTGCTGGTCCTGGCAAACCAGTTTTGGAGCAGATGAAGCTGTGAATATTTGTCCACTTTGCAAAACAGACAAAAATGGACGAAACCACATAGGGATCACATAGGGAGTTGGAGATCTGGTCCCTCTCCGAGACAAACAGACTGTTTTTAACTGTTGGCAAATAGCCAGGATTACTGCCACTTTTCCAGGAAAGGATGACCTTGTGAGGAAGGTGTAAAGTGAAGACCACTGACTAAGACACTTCAAGAACTTCCCACAGACCTGTTACAGAAGTTGTTCTACTTCTTTCTAAAGACTGATGTAAAGTCAAATGTTGCTGACTTCCATAGTGGCCTCACAAAGGCCAGGCGGGGAGTGTGATGCTTTAAGGTATTTATTGTCTGTTTACATAATTATTTTTTAATCAGTCCCCTGTCAGTTATTTTAGTTAAAAGAGTAAAGTAATTACATCTGAGTTTTACATTTTCTGTGCAGGTGATTTTATTTTGAAAGAGCCATTAGTTGACATCACTTCCTGTTAGGTAATTTCCTGTCTCTTCCTGGTTCTCCTGAAAAGCTTGGTAGACATTTAGGAGTGCTCTGAACTTGATCTGTTGTCATTCACTAGCAAGCATCATAGAGGCAATGCTTTTTCACCGAGCAGTAATGAAGAAGTGTGGAAGTAAATGGTGAACCTTACAATGGATCTGTCTTCATTCAAAGTGGTTTAACTTGGTGTTTAGTCAGTTTCGACACACTGCACGAGAACACTACAGTGGGTATCAGCCTAATTCTACCCTACCTGTGTTGTTGGTGGTGTTTCTGTGCACCTTTAGGTTAATTTTACAGAACTCTGCATGCAGGGTTTTGATTTGATGTATGTGACATTTTTGTGAAATTGTTAATGTGTTAGCGGACCCCACACTGCACTGCCATACAGGGTTCAACCACTGATTCAAATATTTTAAGCCGATCTGTGATGGAAATTCTCCTTTTCTCTTAGTTCATTCACTGCCATGTTAACGTTTCAGTTGAACTGATTATTGAACCGATTTCCGCTCAGTAATTGAGGAGCCCAGAAGGTTTTGGTTATCTTTAATTACCAGTCCCAGTACTCAAGTTTTCTTTTTATTTGTTTTTTGTCTGAATTTGTGTCAAGTTTAACTTTAGAATGTTTGGAAATGGCTTGTCCAGATATCCCCATCTTGAATAGCCAATAGGTTCTAGGAGTAGTTTGGAAACTCGGGAAGGGGGAGGGGGAGCTGTATCAAGGTTTTTAATTTAGTTTTCAATCAGTGTTTAAGCTTTTTTTATTGTACAGGCAGAAGAACTCAGCCCTTTAATGTTTCACATAGTAATGGTGAGAATAGTCATAATTGTTTGAAAGACAAGACTAAACAAGATTATATTCATTATATTCATTCTTGTGAGTCTGTCCAGTGCATTTTGTATAGAATGTCCAACTGGTATTTTGTAAGCTCCAGCATAAGTATTGTAAGGTAATCTAGTTTTAAGATCCTGACATTTATTGTCCATTATTTACCTCTTTTCAAAGGTTGACTTTGTTTTAGTAGATTTTTTGACAGAGTAGCACACTTTTCAGTTCAGGCCTCTGTCTCTTTACCTATAGACTGCATTGGGTTTGCCATGAACGCCATATCATGTTACTCATTTTCAGTAGAAATTGTGTTGTTTTTTGGAGGATGAATTGTACTTTTGGTGCCATCTATCTCCTCTCCGACATCACCGAGACTCTGGCATTACCAAGTCCTTATGGCTCACTAATGTCATCTCATTTTTTTTCATTAATTAAATCATCTAATCCACTACATTCTGGGTACTGATACTGCTACTGCTCTGCACCAGGAGCACCCAGGTTTTAAAGTGCATGGCCTTTGCTTTTCACCATTCTGCTTCAGTAGCAACATGTCCGGCACATGAAACCAACAGAGAGTATTGGTTGGGAGAAGCTGTGTTTTGTGCTGGCCTTTTGGAGCATTTTCTAGGCATAAGGAGCTCATCCGTCATCTCTCCACAGGCACACACCAACCCTTTGGAAGCTTTACTTGTTTACACTAAAAATATATGGTTATTTCTGCAGAAACAAATGCCTAAAGGTAGAGTACAAGCTAAGCATTTCATAGCAAATCACCAAAAGAGCACAAAGACTACTGCTTTTGCTCAAATTAGAGTAGAATAAAATTGAACAAAGCAGTACCTTCTGATTCTCTGTGAAGATGTGACCTTTATGCTGAGATGTTTTGTAGGCCCTACTCCATCATCCCAATCTACATCACAAAATGCATCAGTTTCTTTCACGACATAAAACTGTGAGTTTTCCGTCTTTAGGCAGAAAACACCAGCATACTTTTATTAATTTCTTACATGAACACAAAAGGCACTGTGTATAACAACAATACATAAGAACTTAAGATGATATCTAAAACCAAGATGGGTGAACGTTTGAAAATCAACACCTTCAGAACTAAATGACCCACATACATACACACACAGACACACACCTGAATCCAAAGTAAAATTTTCTTCAGAAAAAATTGCTTCACCTACAACACAGATGAAAATCTCAAATGTTCCACCCTTTATTCCAAATGCTGATATTGATCATGTAATCTCCTGGTTTGGGAAGTTCACAAGCAAAAGGCTGAAAATTCCTGTCAGGTTTTGGTTACTTGCTTCAAAAGTAGACAATTATGTTAGAAAATGTGGTATCATTTCAAAACTTAGGATATTAGCTACAAAATGGTACCAATTACTCAAAATTAATTATTTTCAACTTAATACCCACGTTGCTGTAATAGGTCACATATATGCTCTATGCAAACACAGGGGGCATGAATATTTTTTAACAGTGGGCATTTTGAGTATATTTAAGGCCCACATAAAGACTAGTGATGGTGCAAGAGAGGTGTCATACCCCAGTGAGAGTGGGTCACAGGCAGTGCTGGATCCCGCAGGTACAAGGTGTTAAGTGAAGTGATCAGAATGGGTAAGAGGCAGAGCTGGAGGCCACAGGTGCAGGTACAGGTTGTTAAATGAAGCCAGTTCAGAGTGGAGGCCACAGGTGCGGCTACAAGGTGTGACATGAAGTGAGATCAGAGTGGGTCAGAAGCAGAGACAGATTCCGCAGATGCAGGCACAGAGTGCTAGGTGGAGTCAGATCATAGTGGGTCACAGACAGTGCCGGATTCCACAGGTGTAAGCACAGGGTTTAAGGTGGAGTCAGATCATAGTGGGTCTCAGACAGTGCCAGATCCCGCAGGTGCAGGTACATGGTGTTAAGTGGAGTCATGTTAGAGTGGCTTGCATATAAGATATGAACAGATGAATGAGAGTGTCCAAGATGGTGCAGGAAATGTGGTCACTCTGGAAGGGCTTGATAATGCTGATTAGAATGGGGATAATGACGTTGCTGGTGAAAGAGCAGCTCAAGGTGTAGTGAAGGCTGGTAAGCTGTGTTGAGGAAGGCTCTGTGGATACTGTTGAACAAAATGTTGAGGACGTGGAAGGCAATTATGCTTTTTCTAATATTTAGAATTCTCGGATTGAGGATGACACTAGTTTGTATACAGTACAAGAGGGTAACCTATGCATAACTAAACAAACAGAAAAGCTTTAGATTAAATAAAATACTGAGCAGAATAAGAAAGGGTAAAAACTGCTCTATGTTCACAGTTAAAAACATCACATCTCTCTATTAAAAATTCTCTCTCTCTCTCTCTCTCTCTCTCTCTCTCTAACAAAGGAAACATACATGATGGCTTATGGAAAGACATTGTTGTTGGCTGCCATAGAACAGGAAACTGTGGCAGTTATGGTTCACACCTGAATGTGATTCTACAATAAAATCATAATATACATTAAATGGTGCAAGAATAAATCCCCACAAAAGAGATCACAGAGTGACAAGGTACAAGATTTGTTCTGTGGCCTATAGCGTGTATGTATATATACAAACTTGAGGTATGCCATTTAGTAATTACTGCTGGCGGTAGGAATGCACTACAAAGATTAGCCAATTTAAAAAAATTAAAAAGTTAACTTACATACTGTATTATTTATCGTCACCACATTTATACATAATATTTTATATTTTTATATTTATATTTGAATTTTAAGTATTGGTGCCCTTTAAATAGTTATAGTTATTGGTATTTTTTCTTCTTGATACGGATAATTTTTATTCTTCTTCAAATATAGGACAGTTGTAACAAGCATTTCACTACAGATTATACTGTTTGATTTTGTATGTGACAAATAAAATCTCCAAGCTGGACTATGTCTACATGCAAGCAAGACAATGGTGATGCAAATTACAAGGATGACAGATAAGAACGTTAAATTTAAAAGTAAATGGTGAGACTACAGAAATTGTCAACAACTTTGTATACTTGCAATCCCTGTTTACTGATGACTATGATGATTTGACAGAAATACGTTGATACTCAGTAATATATAGAAGGACAAGTCGATATCAATGGAAACAAAGAAAAGACTGCTTCACCCATTAGTGTTTTTAATAGCCACATATGGATCAGTGTTGGGTGACCAAGAAAGTTGACAAGAAACAGAGAACATTTGTACTCTGTTGCTTCCACCGTTTGTTAAGAATTATTTGGACTGAAAAGAAGAACAACGAAGGGTTTTTTACTAGATGGAACGCAAAGACTGACTCCTAAACACATTATCAAAGAGAAAATGTTGTTCATTGGGCATGCTTTTAGAAGTGACTCATTCGAGAAAGATCTGGTGATGGGAAGTGTATAAAGAAAGAGAAGAGGATGGCCAAAGACTTGCTACAGTGATATCAGGAAAATTGGTGGTGGGAGAGGTCTTGTGAATTTCCCATAAAGGCCAAATTTGTGAAGCGCATGACTAATAGTTATTCTTTGGACAGATTGTCTCCCCTTAGCTGTGGATCTCTGCAGCTCCTCCAGAGTTATCCTGAGTCTCTTGGCTGCTTCACTGCTCAGTGCTGTACTTGTACAGCCTGTCAGTTTAGGTGGACAGCCATGTCTTTGTAGGTTTGCAGTTGTGCCACAGTCTTTCCATTTTCATATAGTGGAATGAACACTGCCCCAGGATTTGTTTGGGATATTTTTTTAATAACCTAACTCTGCTTTAAACTTCTCCACAACTTTATCCCTGACTTATCTGGTATGTTCCTTAAGCTTCATCATGGTGTTTTATTATATCATGTTTTCTAACAAACCTCTGAGGCCTTCACAGATCAGCAGTATTTATACTGAGATTAGATTACACACAGGTGAACTTGATTTACTAATTAGGTGACTTCTGAAGGTAGATGGTTGCACTGGATTTTATTTAGGGGTATCAGAGTAAAGGGGACTGAATACAAATGTAAACCATTGTTTTCAGATTTTTATATGTAAAATATTTTGAAAACCATCTATCTTTTTCTTGCCACTTCACAGTTATGTGGCAGTTTGTGTTGGTCTCTCACATAAAATCCCAATAAAATACATGCCGTCATCACTGGGGACTTGCTCATTAGAGATAAGTAGGGTTAGTACAAGAAATGTTTAAATTCATATTTTAGATTTGTTATACTATGTAAAGCTGCTTTGTGGCAATATCAGTTGTAAAAAGCACTGTACAAATAAAACCGAAATAAATTGAATCTTGAATTTGGATTCTAAACACTAACTCCAAAAACATCACCATTTTTTGGTGTGCATGTTGGGACTGTGCAACTACACAAAACTATTAATTTTGGTCAATATTCAATATGGCCACTGCAGCTGCCATTTTACATTTATAATTTAAATAAGAAATTGAAAATGTCATAAATGATCATCACCATTTTTGGTGTGGATGTTGTAACTGTGATCAATTTGTCATTTGTTTGCCAGGCCATTGCAGGACCAACACAAACACAACCATTCACTCAGAAACACACTGAAGACAATCCAGTGACCTACTCTTTTCAAACATCAGCAATAGTTCTTTTATGTGCCTCTCACCACAGACAGTGAGAGACATGGCTGGCCTTTGATAAACACCCCATTCCAAAACCATGAGTTTTACTATGGAGGTTGTTCCCAACCTTGGTGTTATAATAACCTGAAACTGTAATGCTACTGTGTACAAAGACAACTTTGTGCTTTCAGCTAAGTAGCAACCATTTGGGAAAGAATGAAAACACGTGGGTGTAATGGTCAGGTGTCCACATAATTTTATCATATATTGTATAATAAAATAAAAGACTCGTCTAGCCAATGTTGTGTAGCTCATATTGACCCAGTTTAATTCTCTTTATCAGGGTGATGAGGAGGCCAGCCTGGATTTACCCATCAGCCCTTTCATGGACCGCTCAGCCCCGCAGCTGGCCAAGCTGCAGGAGTCTTTCATCACACACATCGTCGGGCCGCTCTGCAGCTCCTATGACACTGCTGCCCTCATGCCGGGCCGGTGGGTGGAGCCTCAGCCCAGTGAAACTGATGAAGGATCTGGTGTGGAGGAGACCGACGAAGAAGAGGAGGAAGAAGAAGACACAACCGAAGAAGACGCCTCCATCAACTCGCATCAGTCTCGTATGTTTACATCCATTTTGTACACATTTTTATTATCTAAGGATTTAAAGCCTGTCAGTTTTATACATCAGAATCTACTGTTTCTATCAGTACAACACTTTATCCATGATTCCACAATCACAATTATTGCATTTTACTTAAAAAGATTTCTATTAGACATTATTAAAGTTGGAATAGTTCATGTTATTGAACATAAGTTTCAAATTTGTCTTTCTTCTATGTGTCTTATATTTATTGCTGTTGTATTCTGTTTTCCCAGAAAAATCAGTAAAAACATTGGAAAAGTAAATTTTTTTGCCAAACGTTCTTTATCCTACTTACAAAAGGATTTTGAGCTTTAAATGGCTTTGGCTTTACATGGGCATTTAGACATGCATTTCTTTCATTACAAAAAGTTCCATCAATGATTTGGGAAGAATTAAGGATTGAAGCAGTGGCACAGTGGTGTAGTGGTTAGCATGTCTCCCTCACATCAAGATGGTCCTGGGTTTGAGTCCTGGGCATGGTGAGGGTGTTTCTGTGTGGAGTTTGCATGTTCTCCATGTGCTTGCAAGGGTTTTCCCCGGGTACTTCAGTTTCCTCTTACAGTCCAAAACCATGCAAATTAGGCTAATTGGCTGTTCCAAATTGTCCCTTAGTTTGAATATAAATGGTTTTTGGTGTGTGTGCGTGTGCATGTGCGTGTGTGCGTGTGCGTGTGTGTGTGTGTGCGCGTGTGTGTTGGCGCTGCAATGGTCTGGCAAGCTGTCCAGGATGTACCCTGCCTTTGCTGGCTGAGATAGAATAATAGAATAATAATAGAATTAAGCAGTTCAGCAAATGACTAAATGAATGAATGAATGTTTCTAACATGCATATCATAAACATCATAAACATTGCATATCAACATGCAGTACTGCTTAGAGTTGTTTTCTGAAGGTCCGTTAACATCTCATAAACATTTGGAATGAAGCCCAATAGGCATATGAGATGATGTATGAGATATGAGGTGCTGAAATCTGCAAAAGCAATAAAATGCAATAAAACTGCACTTTATACCCTGAATTACATTTAAAGTTAATATTTTTATTCTCTGTTGTAGAGAAACTGATGCCCAAAATGCGACAGAAAGTCTTTTGCCAGATCACCCAATACCTTCTGGAGAATTATGAAATGTGGAAGAAGGTCATTGCTGAGGAGGGCCAAAGCCAGACCAAGCCAAACAAAACCTCCGACCCAATCTTGGCCATTCACGAAGAGGAAGAGGAAACAATATGCAAAGACAAACCAACAGAGGAGCAAGTTGGAGAGCTATGGCCAGGAGAGGAGCAGTGTAATGAGGCATCTATAGGAGATGAACAGATTGAATAAAGTGAAGACATGAAAAAGCAACAAGAGACAGTTAAGACATTTCAGGAAACTGAAAATCGAGACACAAGCTGTAGAAAAATAGGGAAAGAAAAAGACATGAGAAATGGGATGTGCCTTCAGAGGAGGAGGCGGAGAGAAGGAGAGTGACTGAGAGATTTATCTAGTCTAGAATATTGACACAAAGCCTTTATTTCCTAACAAGACTCCTGAGAAATTGTTGCCAGCACATCACTAAGACACAACACTGTAGATTCTTACGATGAACAAGTTTCTATATGAAACAGGGTCGTATCCAAGTGTCTTTGGACAGGCCTTATTTGCTAGCTCAGATATAATGGGATTTCTAAAATGATCTTTGATCAGTGGTCAGCTTTTTGATATCTCCACACTCTGGAGGTGGCCACACCCCCTTTTAGTGCTAAGATTTCAAAACAACTTCCATAACCGGCATCTCAATGGTCTGCACTTTTAAGTCTATTCATTCCAATTATTCTGGTATCACACTGATTCAGGAAAGAAGTCCATGATGATAAAACTAGCCATTTTGAGCTCATAGCAATGCAATGGGGAAATGCAGACACCTTATAAATGAAGGAAAGAAGGAAATAGCATGCACCTAAAAGATCATGTGTAGCACTACTTATGTAATCTTTTTATTTCTTTCTTTTTGCAGTGAAAAAGTATTTGTCCAGTTCTTTAGTTTGCCATCTGACTTGTAGAAGTTTTATTCCTCCACAGGTTTACCACTTGCCTGTGTGGTATTAGACCACATGACTGTGCAGGTACACTCATTCATTTTCAAGATTTTGTCCTTTTTAAATCACCTTTTTTCTTATAACTTTTATTTTTAGTTATATTTGTGCTGCAGTACCTTTTGTTTGTGACCTGACATTCCCTTTTATCGAGGTACAACGCACAGTAAATACTGTAATACTTTTTTCCTGTTGAGCTTTTGTTTAGCCAGTGCACATTTGGAAGAAGAAAAAAAACAGAATCTCCTGTTTTTTATATGGTCAATTAGAAAGTTACCTACAGTACATAGATGCTACATACTAAGGCTCCAGCTCTGTTCAAGTTCATACCTGTGTCTTTTTGTATTATATGACTCTTTAAAGATTAAGTATGCAATGCAGACACTTTTGCTTATTCAAACTGAAGTAAATCAATCCCACTCATCCTATAGTCAGGATGTAGCATGTATTCTATCCTGATATTCATTCCATTTCAGCCTTCTACATATTTCCCCACACATGAATTGTTGATTCATGCATCCTAAGTAGCAAGTATATATCCATATCAGGATTATATACATGATATAGAAATGCAAGTATACCCAAATGCATCCAAAGACTTAAACCTGATTGTCTTCTTTCTTTTTTTTAATACAGAATGCAAGAAGCTTTCAACCAGTCCCAAAAATCCAAAAAAAAAAAAAAAAAAAATCAAATATTACATGTTTGATGTGGAGTCATGAACTCTTGCTACACAAGGAAGGCCACTCACTCCAGCTATCTACATGTCCTAGAGGCACTGTAGTCATGCACATAGGCTTGTGAACTGCTAAGTAACTCACTGTCATGGCTAAACAGAGAAACATACACAGGCATGGTATGAGACATGTGAGAGCGCGAGAGAGGCCACAAATGACTTTGCTTTAGACACAGACAAATGAAGGATCAGACAGATTAGGGCTGCAGTTCAGGGACAGATAATGCAGTCTAATGTTCTTTTATAGGAGTACTTTATAAAGGCTTGCACCTGATGAGAAGGGGTGCTAATTTAATAAGTAGAATTGCAGAGTGGGAGTTGGGTGTTTGTAATTGCACCTCTGTCTAGTTCAGTATTCATAGCATAAAACGCTTTCTTATCAACAGCCAGCACATCAAGCAGCAATACTGACACTTACTGTAAACTGATGGTAGTATTATGATTGCCATCATCATCCCCATCCTCTTCTTATCTTTTTCTTCTTATCTTCTTTTTCTTATTATGATTATTCTTATTATTAACATCATAATATATATTATTATATATATTTACCTCTGCCAGGTGGTTATGTTTTTGCCTCTGTCTGTTAGTTTGTGTTAAATGCAACATTCTGGCGCTTATCTGTGCACTGCATCATGTTGAACAAAAAACAAAATCTATAAAGATCAGTAAGTGCAAATATCATGTGAAGGAATGGTCATTAGATGCCCACTGGGGGGAGATATGTCATTATAACTATGCCAAGTTAAAAAGAAACCTGCAGACTTGAGCAAATTTTTCAGGTTAGTCAGCACTTGTCACCATAATCTGTTTGTGCCTGGCGGAGGAACCTTGCACTCTGTGAGCCTCCCTCTACTTACCTCTGCCAGTAGGTTTTGTTTTCACTCTTGCTGGTTTGTTAGCTCTGCCAAGAGGTAATGTTGGTATGTTGATTTTGTCAGTTTGTTTGTTTGCAAGTTATGCATGAATTTAGTTTTTTTTTTTCTAAAGTAGGGTGGGGTATAAATAGCAAACCAATACATTTTGGAGGTGATTCATGCAAGGAATCTTGTTGCAAAACATTCCCAAAATCCTGAAAAATGCCTGTTTTATATGTGCAAAAAAAGTTCATCAAACATCCACTAGGGGAGATATTTCAGTATAACTATGCCAATATTACTAGAGGGACACTTAAAGAGTACAAGGTTCTTCTGCTAGACACAAAGCAGTTATTATAACTTTGGCATAGTTCTAATGAAATGTGTCCCTTTAATGGGCATCCCATTGTGCCGCACATTAAAGAACAGGCACAAATCACCTCTAAATGCTACGGATTTTTACTTGAAAATCTGTGCATAACATTTTGAGTTACATTGTGCACAAATAAATACACAGACAAACAAACTAACAAGCAAACAACCTAACACAGGCGAAAACATACCCTCCTTGTTAATAAACTATGTAACAACAAGAGCTGTGTTTTCTTGATGTATGAATGCATATTTATATTGAATTAAATCAAAATAATTTTTAATAGTGCTTAAAAAAATACACTGAGGCCTTACTGACTTACAAAAAAAAGAACACTTAGATAATACAAACAAGACTGAGGAGATGGAGGTGATGCAAACTAAAAATGTTATTTCAACTATAATTCTTTAGGTTTTTACTATAAACAGCCTAAAGCAGAATTGGACAGTTGTAGGCAAAATCTCATGTATACATAGTTTATTTTAGATAATATATTGCTTGAAGAAACCTGAAGAGGATTACACTAATGTAATCCTCACCAAGGAGACAGGATATTTGAGGAAAGTACACTTTTTATACAGGTCTCTTTACACTGCATTCACCTTGAGTGGCATGGTGCTCTAGTGGTTCGCTCATCTGCCTCAAAGCAAGAAGTTTCTGGGTTCATGTGCCCAGCAAAGGTGTTTCTCTGTGTAGTTTGCATGTTCTCCCAATAATTGCATGGGTTACCTCTGGGTACTCTGGTTTTCTCGCTCATTCCAAAGACATGCGCATTAGGCTAATGGGCCTTTGTGTGAGGGTGAATGGTTTTGTGCATGTTGGCCTTTCGATGATAAGCTGTTCAGGGTGTACCCTGCCTTTTCCCAAAGCCTCTCAATGACCCTAGCAGAATAAATGAAGTTTCCACTTAATATTATACAGCAGAATTAGTTTAAAATAGCATTTAATTCAAAATTGCACCCACATTTCAGTGAACCTCTGCAGCACTTCATCCAGCACCTGTCCTTTAATCTCCTATAGGAATAGAGGGGTTTCACTAAATATTCAACACTAAAAATGATATAAGTTTTGTTTTAAGTACCTATGTAGTGAAGGGGCTGAGTTCTGTCAGGGTTTTTTTTTGCTATTGTTGTTTTAAATGAATTCATAAGTGTTTATAAACAGACCTGAATGTGTACTTTACACAATATGCAGTGTGGAGATTCTTCTTTAGTAAGATTTAAGTGAAGTTGACTCCGAAAGATGTCACAATTTGAGTTAGAATAGATCATTATTGTCCCATGTAAATAATAATCCATGGACAGTTGATATACCCTGATATACAGTATGTTCTAGAGTAGACTACATTTTTAGTAAGGAATTCTAACTGACTGAAAGACAAGAAGAAACATGTGTATGTCAGTCATGCTCTTTAAAATAGAGTTAGCCAAGTTACAAGTATGTGTAAGTAGCTATTGCACACCCCAACCAAAGGAAATACTGTGTTGTGTATGCTGAGAAACTAGAGTGGTTTGTTGTTTACAAATCAATCAATTAAACTCCTTGCATTCCACATGAACAAAAAAGAAAGTGATGCTACAATTTTAATAATATTAAAAACTTGAAACCACTGCCCAACACTGACCACAGTTATGTGTAAATAAAATGCTTATGTTATTTCCTCATAGCCCTAATGCTATTGTTTTCAACAGTGTATTGATTCCTCAGTCATGTTTGAATATCTAATATATGATGTTTGACCCACTAATACTCTTGGACGACCTTTTGATTTTAGAATGTAATTGCCATGACAAGGTTCAAACAAACTTTAGCAACATCACATTTATATTGATGTGATGTGAAGTACATTCAGATCATTAACTGATTGTTTTAATCAATTTAACCAATTTTATTGCCACACTATGTTGTTGAGCCTCGACCTAACCAACTGGAGCAACGATGCCATGGAGATTATATATAATTAAGATATTAAAATTAAAATATTAGAGTGTGGTCTTTTATCTTTGTGATGCAAAATATGTCCAGATGTTTGCTCACTCATGACCATCACAACTTGAGGGCTTTTCCATCTCCTCGAGCATCTTGTACGGATGAACTGGAACACCAACTGAATATCAGATGTCTTTGACGTCCTGATATTAGTGCCTGGTGTCCTTGTTAACGCTTCTGTACCTGAATGAACACAAGTCCCCATTGAACTGACCCAAAATGTAGTGGAAAGCCTTGAGAAAAGAGGCGATTATTATAACAACAAACACAGGGTGGATTAAAAGTGATATGGGGCACTTAAAAAAATGTAGAACTCACACACAAATTTGTGACCCAGTCTGGCAAAATGAGTCACAGTGACCAAAAATTCAAAATTGAGTTAGCCATATAATTTAAAAGAGGAGATTCCAAGCTTTAAAATGGTGTGGCTAACTCAATTTTGAATTTTTGGTCACTGTGACATTTTGCCAGACTCGGTCACATTTATGGGCCTGTAGTGTATATTACTTTTTGTCACTATTAAAAACCTCACTTTAACTCCATCAGTTTGACTGTCTGTCTCTATCTCTGTTTCTATCTCTCTCTCGCTGTCTCTCTCTTCGCTTTTTTTCTCTCTGTCCTCGCTCTCTCTCTCACACAATA
>JAOUQZ010000014.1:836516-846701 GCA_028564935.1 Neosilurus hyrtlii
ATATATATATATATATATATATATATATATATATATATATATATATATATATATATATATATATATATATATATGGCGAGAGAGAGACCCAAAAAACTTGCACTTTCCAAAGGTAAAAAAAGGTTAAAGATAATCAAGTTATTATTTGCACAAATGAAACTTCATTCAGTACAGTTAGGGTTTTTACCATCATTATTTACTCACATGAAACTTAATGAGGCAGGAGAGACGGTGCTAAGATCAGTTGGTAGTCCAACTGCAACCTGAACACCTTGATGTTAAAGTGGATGTGTGGTTTCAGTAAGGTGGAGCTACATCACACACAGCTCGAAAATCACTGGAAGTACTGAGAGAAATGTTTCTAGTGATTTCGATCTATATTTTCACCTTTATTCAAAAATTGAGTTCTGGTTTTAGGTGCAGGAGACATGACGAACATGGCAGCCTTCAAAATTCACCTCCAAGAATATATGACCAAGTTTCGTGTATGCAAATAATTATTTTATCATCTTTAGCATTTTTTTTTTACCTCTGAAATCTGAAAGTTATTATTGGGTCAACATACATACATATACTTATATATATATATATATATGTGTGTGTGTGTGTGTGTGTGTGTGCACGCTGAAACATGGTAAGGTGTAGGACCGTCACTGTAAGTGTGACCTCATGAGGTTTTACCCAAAAACAGATCTGCTGTAATCAAGCTATTTTTAACATCAATATTTAAACAATATTCTCACACATCTTCCCTTATTTAACAGGTGACACATATCAAGCTTGAGTTCACTGCATGTTACTCAGACTTCACATCACTGTGTCCACTACAAATTTTTAGCCTATGCTCATATATATATATATATAGAAAAAAAATCATATGAAGTATTCCAAGTTTTCACTATCGTTTTATGAAACTTGATAACTTCAGACTTTTAATAATTTCATAAATTATATAGCATCCTTTAAACTGGGGAGAACAGTTTACGTACAGTATGTACAGCAGGTATTGTGACCTTGTTTGAAATTTTCTGACATGTTTAGACATCACAAACCCATGATATTATTACAGCAGCATCCCTGAGTCCAAAGTGACGTTATTTTTGCATCTTTCTTTTGTTGATTCCTGGTTGGAACAATATATTAGCTGTGTAAATATTGTTTATCTCTGCGTTCTTTCATTCTTTTATTCACATAATCTATTATTCTGCCAGTGCACAATGAGGGAGGAGAAAAACCTCTTCTGTTTATATGCTATACTGTTCAGAAAGTCATCACTATATATATATATATATATATATATATATATATATATATAAAAGGTTTTATATTTTCATCTTTATTCATAATCAGTGTGTTTTGGTTTCATTCTGTAATGATGAAGGCCACACTCCTACTACCCGCTTCAAGAGCACATTCATGTCCCAGTTCATGTCTAAACCATTCCCCTGGCATTCCATATGGTATACTTATGTAGAAGAGCATGTATTCAGTTGTGGCATTTTGTGCATTTAAAAAAATTAGCAGAACTGATAAGAAACTCTGAAGATCCACATATTGTAAGTCATGGATCATGCATGATTAGGTAGAGGAGTTGAGTCAACAGGAGCATAATTTTGTTGTTTATGTCACCAATAGATTTATTTTGCTGTCCTGCATGTGCCTTTTCGATAACTGTTTAGTCCAAATCTTTGTGCTTGTCTTTCGATATTTTATTATTCTCAGTATTACAGACTCATTACTCATTTCTGTCTGGTAAATCTGATTTCCAGTGCTTACAGAAAACAAAGAAATGAATGATATACTGTATATACGATATCCACCATGTATCTGCAGTATCTACTGGTGAATCAGGGTAAATAAAGCACGGATGTCCTGAGTGTAACCACTGTCCAAGCTAATTTTGTTTTTGGTAAGTAGGCGTGTACATATGAAATCACACACTGTTAGCACACAAAAGTTTTTATACCCGATGCCTGATTTTTCTACCACTGTTATTCTCCTCCATCAAATCAGCCTTTTCTCTTAGCATATATGCACCTGATGCTGGTGGTCCTTGTGCACTTTTCTTTCACCAATAAATGAATATATATATATATATATATATATATATATATATATATATATATATAAATAAAAAGAAGATTACCGTTCTGTACACGATCAGTAAGACACACTTTTTGTACGTAATGGGTGGCTCACTGGCCGAAACAGTGACTTCTGACTAGTATGTTGCACTTAAGACATGTAGCAATACCAATCCAAAAGGGAGCTGTTCAATTAATCAGAATCTGTAAAGTAAAAATATTCAGTTTATTGATGTCTATTGTTCCATTTTGTACAAGAACACAATATTGTTAACAGAGGGCATGGAGAAAAGGAAAAAATATCAAATGTGTTTTGAATAAACATTATTTATTTTTAATGTTTTATAATTTACTCACTATCCTGTAGCTTCTTTATTGCCAGAAAATGCTGGAAGTGCCTCTTGGTAAAATGTATTATACAAGAAATATATACTGAAATTATTTGAATTTCTCACCTTCTGGACATTGTTTATGCTATGTGAATACAGTTTAATACTGTATTAAATGTTGTGATATTTAGTGTCTGGCTTCTTTTATTTATTTGTTTATTTAATTATTTAATTTTTTTGATGACTGCAAAGGAGTTGCATTTATTTAGACTTTC
Source organism: Neosilurus hyrtlii (assembly GCA_028564935.1). Taxonomy (NCBI): domain Eukaryota; kingdom Metazoa; phylum Chordata; class Actinopteri; order Siluriformes; family Plotosidae; genus Neosilurus; species Neosilurus hyrtlii. The sequence goes on from JAOUQZ010000014.1 coordinate 839,205, forward strand.
TATATACCCTATATACTGTCATTTTGAGTACCTTGCCCTTGAAAAAGGGTACTTAACTGTACAGTCACATACACAAGATACAGTGTGACCCTACACCAAAATCCTGCAATTTCACTCATATTCTATGACAGAGTCATGTACATGATTTAATGAGGCAAAGATTCCTGAACACTTCTACTGAAATGTAGTGTGATGTGCTTCTATAACCATTTGCTGTTCTCTGACCATTCCTTACATTTAATATTATTCCTGGCAAGTTTATACCCAAGTTGTTTTCTCATTTGGTATATTGATTTATACTTTGACTGAACACACCGAACTGATGGCACATAATATATACAGAATTGAGAAAGGGTGGCACAATGGCTTAGTGGTTAGCATGTTCACGTCGCAGCAAGGTTCGAGTCCTGGGCTTGGCGTTTCTATGTGGAATTCTCTGTGCTTGTGTGGGTTGCCTCTGAGAAATCCAGTTTCTTCCCACAGTACAAAGACATGCACATTAGGCTAACTGGCTATTCCGAATTGCCTCTTGGTGTCAGTATAAATATGAATAATTGTGTGTTGCACTGCAGTGGTCTGGCTGTTCAGGGGTTGTCTTTGCCCAGTATCTGCTGAGATAGGCACAAGCCTCCCCACGACCACAGTAGGATTAAACAGTTCAGCATCTAAATGAGTGAATGCGGATTAAGAAGAAAAATAACTTTTGTGGTTGGATATTTCATGATAACCAGTAAAAACTGAGACCCAGTGAATTTAGAGTCCTGGAATTTAATGTGTTTAAGCCTGTAATCACTGTTCTAAACTACATACAGTTGAAACCAGAAGTTTGCATACACTGTAAAAAGACAACTTTTTTCATACTATCTGACATTCAATCAAACTAAACTTTTCCTATTTTAGGTCACTTAGGATTATCAAAATTATCTGTATTTGTTCAATGTCAGAATACAATACATTTGATGATAAAATTTTTAATTTACTTTAAGATTACCATGCCTTTGAACAAATTGGGATAGCCCAGATGATTATTTCATGGCTTTAGAAGCTTTTGATAGGTTAATTGAGTTAATTGGCGGTACATTGTATTTCAAGCCACACCTTAAAACCACCTCTTCCTTGTGTGACATCATGGTAAAATCAAAAGAAATCAGCCAAGACATCAGGAAAAGAACTGTGCAACTCCATAAGTCTGGGTTATCCATGGGTACAATTTCCAGATACCTGAAGGTGCCACGATCATGTGTTCAAACAATTATACGCAAGTATAAAAGCCATGTGGTTGTCTGGCTATCATACCCCTCGGGAAAGAAATGTGTCCCAAAGATAAACGTATTTTAGAGAGAAATGTGAGCATTAACCAGAATAACACGAAAAGACCCCGTGAAAATGAAGATTAAAGCTAGGAAGAGGGTGTCATTATCCACAGTGAAACAAGTGTTGTAGCAACATGGGCTGAAAGGCTACTTGGCAAGGAAGAAGCCATTACTCCAAAAGTAAAAAGTCTAGATTTCAGTTTGCAGATGCACCTGGGTGCAAAGACCTTAATTTTTGGAGACATTTCCTGTGGTCTGATGAGAAAGAAGTTTAACTGTTAAGCCATAATTACCACCGTTATGTTTGGAGGAAAAAGGGGAAGCCTGCAAGCCTGAGAACACGATTACAACTGTAAAGTATGGGGTGGTAGCATCATGCTGTGTGGGTGTTTTGCTGAAGGAGGGACTGGTGCACTTCACAAAATAGATTGGATTATGAGGACAGAACCTTATGTGGCAAAAGTGAAGGGCTTTGCATGTCCTAATGATCCTAGGAGCTTTGTTGTCAGGGGCATTATGCCCATGGTAGGGTCACCCAAGGCGAACAGGTTCTAGGTGAAGGCCCAGACTAAGTGCAGTTCAGAAGACTGAACACCAAGAATTCAGTTTCCCTTGCCCGGGTGCAGGAGCCCGGCCGGGCCCAGCCCAAAGAGGAAACATGGGTCTGGACCCACCACCTGTAGGAGGGGCTACAGGGGTATGGTGTGTTGTGAGCTGTGTGGCTGAGGAAGTCATGGGTTCTGTCAGACCGATCCTTAGCTACTGACTCTGGCTCCTGGGACATGGAATGTCACCTCTCTGGCAGGAAAAGAGCCTGAGCTGGTACCTGAAGTGGAGATATTAACTAGATATATTCGGACTCATCTTGACACATAGCTTTGGCTCTGGAACCACCCACAGCTTGAAAAGGGCTGGACCTTATTCTCATCATGACGTTTCTTATTTGGAGAGTCGGCAGGCTGGTGTAGGCATCCTTATTGAGGAATTCAGTGAGGGCCTGGAAAGTCAACTATCCTTCCTAAAACTACTTCCGGTGTTGGCGAAGACAGCCGCCGTCATGACTGCTCCTACCACTTTTTTCTGTCTGACCACTTCTTTTTTAACTCCGCGTGTGTTCGCCTTTCTGACATCCTCACACACCCTCTCACTCAGACCTACTGTGTTTGGTGTTAATGCCAGACGACAGCGTGGCAAACACTACATTCTTGCGCGCCTCCCCGTCTTCCTCATATTATAAGGGTTTTCTGATCCTGTGAACACGAGAATCTCTGGTGTAGGGTTCATTTAAATATGATTTGCATATTTAAATGTAGGCGTGGACATGGCGGGGTCGGATACTCCTACATCTGCGCTCAATTCCACGTTGATTTGGATGTTCAAAGGAAATGTACCTGGATTCATGCGTTCGCACAGATTCATACATCTGATTTTTTTTGTGCGTATGACGTTTTCTGGATTTAGGCGTACGCCATTTTTCAGTAAGAATTCCACGCAAGTCTTTGTACATGAGGCCCCTGACCCTCACACTCATTGGTGCCTTTAAACAACCCATTTGAGATAAGTCATAATACTGAAATAATAAAAATAAATAATATTGTTATAATAATCTCAAATCTCCTGGGAATGTTTTCCACTAGATTTTGGGACATAGCTGTGGGGATGTGCACATATAGCCACAAGAGAATTAGATCGGTCAGGCAGTAACGCCGGACAAAAAGACCTGGCATGCTATTAGCAAATCTTTGGCTGATATAGTACATCTTAATCTTAACTGGGATTTATTACACATCAACCTAAATTTATGCCAGTTAAACACTACATCTTACTGAGAAAATGAGAAGTACATGCTGTTGATTAAATGGAGGAAAGGCCTTGTAACTAGCTAACCTGGCGAGGTAGACTTTGAGGAAAAAATTTAAACCTCATTTACATCAGCCTTCGTGACAACATTCAGTTGTTTTACAATTTTACTAATTATGCTTACAATTAAATGCAAACAGTCACATTGTGCATCTTTTTTTCAACTTTAATACATGTTTTACTGTGTGTACTCACAGGATTGTGAATGTCTAACCATTCTGAACTCTTGGATTCAACAAACTTGCCATCAATAAACAGCTTTGTGGTAGGCTGTAGAAAAACAGAAGAAGAAAAAACAAAAAGTGATGATCATCATGTCACATGTTCAGCAAGAATTTAGTTTAGGTACTCAACCCAGGACAACTTTGTTCTGTCTGACTTTACAAGGTTTCTTCCACATGTCGTCTCTGCAAGTTATTCCCTTGATCATTTGGGATTTAAATTTATACACACATTCTGGTAAATCTGCTTTGTGACAATATTTACTGTTGAAAGTGCTATACAGATCGAACTGAATTAAAAACACCTTACACATGATTAGCAGAGAAGATGAAAAATTCCTAAGGTTAGTTACTCAATAGTACAACACAGATTTGTATACTGTAGTGTTAAATTAGTGCATCTTCTAGAGTCAGCACACAATATGAAACAAACAGGATTCTGTTGCCATCTCACTAAGTTACAATAGTAATCATGTGGCTATTAAATAATGAGACGGATGGTACAATTTAACTGTAATGATAAAAACTTGAATTTCAGTTTATTTCCACTCCAATAAATTCCCTTTCTGTAATTACTAATTCGACACTGCAGGACGTCTTAGTCTCACACTGAGACTAAGATCATCGCAGTAGATATTCTTCCATTAAGTGTCTAAGAAGTTCAGTTATTTTCTTAAGTTCTGGAACTAGAAACTGGTTCCAAGTTGTTGGCTGCTTTCAGTAAAGCAAATTTCGGAGAAGAAATCCATCACAGCACTTAAGCATCCTCCCACTGGAACTGGTACCTATCTCAGCTGACACTGGGCAAAGGCAGGGTACACCCTGAACAGCTCGCCAGGCCAACACATACAAACCTTTACATTACACTCACATCTAGGGGCAACTGGAACATCCAATTAGCCTAATGTGCAGGTCTTTGGTCTGTGGGAGGAAACCAGAGCACCTGAAGGAAACCACTTAATCATGGGGAGCACATGAAAACGCCACACAGAACCACCCAAACCCAGGGATTCAAACCCATTTTTTTTTTAATTCAACTGAGCTTTATTTGTACAACACTTTTTACAGCTTTCACTGTTGCAAAGCAGCTTCACATAGTAGAACCCAGGACCTTCTTGCTGAGAGGCGGACGTGCTAACCACTACACCACCATGCTGCCAACAAATGATCAGGTTCATTAAAAAAAAAAAAAAAAGAAAGAAAGAAAAAGAAAAATTCCATTAAAAAAAAAATATTTCATACATACCTACACACACAAATAAATAAAAAACAAACAATGAAGATGTTGGTTCCCAGTAACTCACCACAGCAGAGGAGTAGGACCTGTGCCGTAGCTGAAGAAGCACCTGTATGAATACACATAGGTATGAATGGAGGCAGATCAGTACACGGAGTCAGCTTAAGATTAAAGTGCAACTTTAACAGCAAATTTAACTTCTAAACATATTGCACACGTCTCAAAAGATATCCCTGTGGAACTGGGGCCGGGGAAAGTTTGTACTTTTGTGTTTGCTTCAGTGGAGGATAACGCTGAAAACAGGAACGACGGTTTAACCCCAGTGGATAAGACATTACGCTTAGTGATTAAGATGTTTGACTGGTACTGCGGAGTGGCCTTGAGCAAGTTGTGAACCCTGACCTGCTCAGTTAATAAACACAAATTCCTCTGGATAGGGAGCCTTAACACCCCAGATCAGTGGTCTCCATCCCTGTTCCTGGAGATCTGCAGGTTTTATCTCCAACCAGAACCTAACACACCCCTTTGACCTGTTCAAGAACTTCTTCAAGGCAGTAACCAGGTACTCAGGTGTGCATGATTAAGGTTGGAGCCAGGAACCAGAGGTGTTCAGGAAGGTGGATGTTCAGGAGACTCCTGCCCTAGATGAAGGCATGCATGCACTCATTCATTCATTCATTTATAGGAATTCATGGTTTTATAATAAAACCAACACAACAAGACTCATCCCACAGACTTACACCATTTTTTGTGTTCTTCTCAATGATAATTTATATTTCTCTATAATTTATTTGTAGCTGCAGGTAAACACGCATGAAGGCTTCGTCCCAAATCATTTAACTATTAAATAGTATGCTACCTACGGCTTTAAAAAAAAAACACAGGAGGTGTTACAGCTCTGCACACTTTGTTTGTATGTTTTTTTACACACACGTTTTGTTTTCCTTACCCTTTTCTTTAGGAGAGAACGAACTGCTGTTGCTGCCATGACAAAAGTCAGAAATTGAGGCTGGATCTCTCCTGGAAAGTGCGCTTTAAGCCACTGCGGTCAGTCGGTGCACCCTTCTTCCTAACCTCACAGCAACCTCGGAACGGGGCGGAGTCATAAGGGGTAGAACCATAGACGCACTAAATTACGTAGACAAGACGCTCCGTCGATTATCAAAGTGCTGTGCGGCGTCGACTTGACGCCATCTTGGGCAATGCTACTTCTGCATCAACAGCATGGAAGGGGATAGTAAAAGGAAGAAAAGGAAGAGTTTAGGGTCAGAATGCTTTGCGTTCAACTGTAAAAATTACAGGAACCAACACAGCAGATCTGCAGGGATAACATTTCACAAGTAAGTGGTAATGACATGCCGAGGACGCCATATAAATCCACGTGAGAAGAGAGTTTGTGTTCACTAGAGTGTGAGGATGAGGATGAGGATGGTACTGGGGGGGGGGTTCACTGTATGCATCATGTGCATGTGGCCAACTATAGTAGGAGTCAGTGTTTACATGTACACGTGTTAAGTAAATGTGAGCTCATTATTCAAAAATATGGGTTTATGATTGGGAACATGATCTTATGAGTATAAAAAGTATCCCTGTGCACTACATTGTCATTTGTGTGTATATCCTGCAAAAAAATGTTCTTTGAAGTTCTATAGAAAAAAGGTCTAAATTATTTTTATAGAAAGAAAATATTCTGTAAAATGTTTATATAAAGGTTTTATGGGGGTGGGGGGGGGCTTTTTTTAAATAAAAGTTTTCAATATAAAGAAAATATGCAGTGGAACATGTGGATTTCTGTAGAAAATCTGTAAACATGTGGATTAGGAAGTGTTCTGTAGATGTTTCTATTGTAAATTGATATAGAAAATGTTTTACTAGAGAAAACCAGTAGTTTAGTTTCCTTTATTAAAATATATTTTATATGGATTTATATAAAAATGTTGTGAACCGATGACAAAGGAAATTATCTGCAATTTTATATATATAAACATGTGTTATTTGTGTTTCTAATATAAAGACGAGATCGAATGAAATCCAACAGTCTGAGTTCCAGCTCGTGTGTACTGGTTTATCTGCTCAGTGCCTCTTCCCCCTACACGCTGGAGTCCGCCATTGCGTAGTTACGTAATCTTACGCAAGGGCCGCATGTCGTGCACAGCTATTGGCCTAACGAGTTGTCAAACTTAAGTTTTATCCAATGGGAGGTTGCGGGAGTCCTTGGACACGCCTTGGCGCGCTGTTCGAAATTCCTTTGTTCAAGCCCCAGTGTGCTGTTTCGCTTTGGTAACATGATTCAGCAAAAATACGCGCTGCTTGATTTCTTTAAAAACAACAGAGTCGCTTTAGTGAGAAGAGCGTCAGTAATATCAAGTAAAGTTCGGACAGAAGAAAGATGAACCAAACCGTCAAAACTGAGCCCCAAACAGGAAGTTCAGGCCCCGGAAAGAGGAGGAGATCTGAGGGCTGGAGGTAAGAATGTCATATTTATCTGACTATCTATAGGCTTTTACTTATATACATGTATGTGTGTGTGTTTATATATATATGTGTGTGTGTGTGTATATGTTTATATAAAATTGTAATTAAAAATTTGTAATTTTTTCGTAAAAATTGTTTTTTACAAAAATTGTAATAAAAAACAAACCAAATTTGATATCACAGATTTATGAATGAAAGTGGAAGTGTGTATGTTTATAATTGACCCCACCATATAAATACCCCACCATGTGTTTAACAAAATAACAAGAAGAGTCCCAGCACCACAAAATGCCCAGACTTAAAATTAATAGAGACTGTCAAGTCAAGTCAGTTTTATCTGTATAGCGCTTTTTACAATTGACATTGTCACAAAGCAGCTTTACATAGTAAA
>JAOUQZ010000014.1:855799-870890 GCA_028564935.1 Neosilurus hyrtlii
TTATCAGTATAAAAGACACCTGTCCACAACCTCAAACAGTCAGACTCCAAACTCCACTATGGCCAAAACCAAAGAGCCGTCAAAGGACACCAGAAACAAAACTGTAGCCCTGCACCAGCCCTGCACCAGGCTAGGACTGAATCTGCAATAGGTAACAGCTTGGTGTGAAATCAAGTGTGAGAGTAATTATTAAAAAATGGAGGACATACAAGACCAAGACTTCCTCGATCTGGATCTCCACGCAAGATCTCACCCTGTGGGGTCAAAATGATCATGAGAACAGTGAGCAAAAATCCCAGAACCACACGGGGAGACCTAGTGAATGACCTGCAGAGAGCTGGGACCAAAGTAACAAAGGCTACCATCAGTAACACACTACGCCACCAGTGACTCAAATCCTGCAGTGCCAGGCGTGTCCCCCTGCTTAAGCCACTACATGTCCAGGCCCGTCTGAAGTTTGCTCGAGAGCATTTGGAAGATCCAGAAGAGGACTGGGAGATGAAACCAAAATATAACTTGTCAGCTGAACAATTTTCCTGGCAGTTGAGGCTGAAATGTTTTGTTCTACCTGGCCGATGATGGGTTTCAATAGAATCCCTAATTTTGCGTTTCTTACTTCGAGAGTGAACACTGCTGATTGGCACTTTCAATTCCTTGGATATTCTTTCATATCATTTTCCTGTTTTATAAAGCTCAAGTACCCTTTCCCACAGATCCTTTGATAAGTCTTGTTTGCCCCATGGCTTGGAATCCAGCAGCACTGGCCAAACCATGCACAGGTCTGTCAGGAGCTCAGAACCTCACTGCCTTTATACACACACACACACTGATTACAAGCAAACTGGTCACAGGTGAGGATGGTTACCTTTAGTAGCCATTTAAAGCTGTGTGTATCAACTTGTGTTTAGAACATCAGACCAAAACCTCCAGGGTATTTAAACTTTTGATCAGGGTGACTTGGATGGTTTCTGTTGTCATGATTGAAAAACAACGAAAATTATTAAATATTATGGTTTTTATATTACCATTCATATTTCCTGTAAGATGGGCAAAAAAAATTAAAATAAGGTATGTAAACCATGTGTTTTACAAAAAAAAGTCACTCGATAATCTGGTTTTAGGTCAGAGTTAAATGGTAGCCCAGCTGCATGAGCCCCCTACACTGGGTGGCATTCTTGAACCCAACCACACATGTTTAATAACATGATATTTTGGATTCATCCACAGATAAAAACCTGATGTAGAGATGTAGACATGGGCGTAACCACACATTCTTGGGGGGGAATCTCCCAATATATTGGAAAAACACAAATCTGTCCCCCCAATAATATACATTAATATGTTGACTTATGAGCCTTGACTGTTAATGGATCAGATCCGTCTCCTACGAATTATTTGGTGTGACCACCCCTCTCTGAATTGCACACTTGGTTGCCCACGGCCCCGGCGGCTTTTTTGAAATCTGCTCTGACCGACTAGACTAGAGGGAGGTCTGATACACATCATGGAGGGAGGACCGTTAGGGGCGAAAGGAAAAAGCAGGACCAGTTGGCAGACAGTGTTTTTTTTCCACTGTGTTGCTAATAAACTAATCTCAGGGATAATCTCTCTCCCCTGTGTGTGCTGTGTGACTGACAGTTTAATAGTTAAAATTCGACTGATATTTGAACATATAGGCTTGGGTGGGTTAAAGCTAATAACATTAGCATCAAATTAAAACGGTCACCAGGGTCCGTTCTTCTGCTACAGTGTTAAAATCAAGATGTTACGTTTAATTCTTTGCACAAATCTGTGATTTAATTCATATTAAACTTTTCATTGTTAAATATCACATTCATTTTGAGACAAATCAACAAAATACAAATAATCTTGGAACTTGAAAGTCCACTGTAGATTCTTGTGATTCAAATCAAATTCATGTATAACTCTAGAGTTGAGGAAAATGCACTTCTCCTCTGGACCCTCAGTGTCTATAGTGAAGCCCTTGGATGTAGGAGTAAATTCCCACACATCACTACTTTTCACTGGATGGACTGTTAAGTTTACATTGAAAGGCAATGTGATTCTCCTGACACTTTCTCTGGTACCGTGAACACTTAGCATGTGCCACGTATTTATTATGGGCTGAGATATATAAATAGATGAAGGTAAACCCCACTCTAACTGCCTTCGTTTCACCAAATGGCAATGCTGAAGCTTCCACATACTTTGGATTAACGAATTTGAAACTAATAATGACATTTACAGTTTAGACACTGTTGCTCGGGGAACTTCCGGTGTGCTGTTTGTAGTACACATGGTGGATTAAACACTCAAACCTTACCTGAAGAAACACCTGTAACGGGTGTGTGAAATACCGTGTGTAAAACATCAGTTACACAATTTAATACTCACCTCAGTGTAATTCGACTTCATAAAACTGCTCTAATAAACGCTTCCGAAAGTTTCGAAACATACGTCACTATACAGTGAAGCTTTTCACTTCCGGGACAAAGTTCATCCCCCTAAAATGTAAATAACGACAGGTGTGAACTGCGGCTCTCGTCTGAAGCACGTAGAAAGGCGTTAAAAAGGCGGCATACGTTTTAATTGTGATACGTGTAACATATTATAAAAATAGGATTATAATTATCATTATTCCTTATCTAGTTATTACGCTACAAGAGAACTACAACCGGCAAAACTATCGGGTTGGTCACGTGACTTCCTTGGCACCGAATCAGCCATTTTGTTTTGGGGGCAAAAAGCACTTCGAGCATACAGTCAGGAGCCACAGCCCATCCTGATACGATATGACGTGTCACAGCGACGTAACGATGTGGACTTTGTGGCTCTGGTAAAGTGCCAGACTCTCGGATTTTCGGTTGAGACAGACGACTGCAAAATCTCAAAGCTGGCAGAAATGCTTCACCCTAAACAATATGGCGTCGGGTTATTTCCACCCGTCACGTGATTCGTGACATCACCACTCATGTATCTGGTAAATTTTGTACAAAAATAAAATAAAATAAAATTTGAACATTAAATAAATAAACATCGCCGACATGTCACAAAAATATCTTTTTTTAAAATGCTTTCGGCCCTAAGAAACATTAAAAAGGTGAATTCTGAGGGAAATATTAGGGAATCATGAAAACACTACACCACTAGTACACTGTTGCACCACCTCTGGATTTTATCACAGCTGGAATTTGAGGCCTAAACTATTGCAGCTGCACCCTTCTCTTCTCGGTTGAACCCTTTTATTATTTCAATAAAAGAACTTTTATTGATTTTCTTTACCAGAGATTTTCACTGGGATTTGGGTCCGGACTATTTCCAGACCATGCCATGGATGTAAGAAAAGTCTTTCTTGAAGAAAGGTTTTCACTCTTTTTGCACTATGGCAATCCTGAAAAATGATGTCATCATCACCAAACATCAATTGATGCAATATTAAAAGTTTCCAAAGTTTCAATATCCTCCTCCAGTCCCGCAGCTGAAGTGGCACCACAGAAGACCTTGCAACCAGTTCCCTCCACTCGTCTCTGCTTTTCTTATTGTTTCACTGTTTTAATCCAGTCCAGTCCTTTATAATGTCTTCCCATCTCCTCTTCTGCCTGACTCATTTTCTTCCTTCTTCTATGGAAGGTTGAAATGACTAGTGAACGCATTTACTGAAGAATTAATGACCTTTACCTGACCTGACCTGCAGTCTCATATCATCAATGATTGTGAAAACTTGTATGTTTTCCCTCAGGCGGTCATCTTGATAAATTTTATTGGAACAACATCAAACAAAAGTTCCAGCATCATCACCTCGCCCAATTCATCACTGAATATCACTTTTATCCAGCCATCCACAGTCCAGGGGTTTTCTTTAACCCACTTTAACCTTGTTTTTTTCTGTTTAGGTGTTAATGATGGCTTTCGTTTGGCTTTTCTGGATGTAAATCCCGTTTCCTTCCTTTCCTTCTGCCCATTTGTTCCACATTTATTCTGTTGTGCATTTTTCCTTTTCAACTCATACTGCTCAAGTTTTCTATCCAGATGCTTTGATGTTTTCGGTCTACCAGTACGCTTCCCTTTACAACCATCCCATTTTGTTTGCACTTGGTCCAGATTTAAGACACAGCTGACTGTACTCACCAAGGTGTGCAAGCACTCATTTTAACTGCAGATTAAATATCAGACTTAAGACGATGTTTGTTTTAAGACTGCATATTACAGGGTGACTCAATAATATTTCCCACAGAATTGAGTGATTCCATTTATTTTTTTTCTCTGCTTTATCACTATAAAAATTGTAGTTGACAACAACATTCATTCTTTTTTATGGTTCTTAAAGTTTGACTAAAAATAGTTTTGATATCCCACCAAAAATGATGGACAAGAAATGTTAGAATTTTCAACTGATCAATGGGGCCATACTGTTGGATCTAGCAGCTTTCCCCTCGCGAATAAAGTTGGGAATAGGTTCAACATTGTCTTTCAAATTTCATGCAAATCATCTTAAGTGTTTAGACGTCATCATTTTTGCTAAAATTATAACCATGTAAACTAGCTTAAAATCAAATATTGCAGACTTAAAAAGGTCAAAAAGGCAAAATAGTTCATTGTAAGAAGGGGAACCTGTGCACCGAGTTTCAAGACGTTTTGTCAGATGGTTCAAGGGTGTGTTGCTTTCAAAAATGGCAATTTCATTCAACCATAGCTGCCAGGTCATGTGACCTATCTACACAAAATTGTAGCATGTAGTTCAGAATAGCATTCTCGACCATGTTTCCAAATTTGCTGACTTTTCAATACACAGTTTTGGTTTAATGGCCAAAAGGAAAAAAGTGTCAGAAGAACTTAATGAACTGAGGAAAAAAATTGTTGTTTCAAGCTTGCACTTGAACCCCTAAATAGTAGTTTGAACGTACAAAGAGGAAATATGACCAAAGCACTCTCATATAGCTCATATCTCCCTCAACAAAAACAAACACATATTAGCACAGACCAATATGACTATTCAGTCCAATATTTGTCCTTTAAAAAATGTATTTTTAAAAAAGTTCATAACTCTAAAAAGCCATAAGTATTCTGTAGATAATCGATGATTGCAGATGTACTGGATAAACCATTGAAGACTTTCCTCTCTGGTTGAGATGTGATGTGTTCTAGCATGTATATTAGATGGTGGTGAAAGCACGTAAACGGAGTCCCTTGCTCCGAGGCAATTTTCACCCAGTCCCACAAACACTGTAATGGAGTGTGTTCGTAGCCTGCAAACAATGCGGGATTGGCTAGTAGTCCGCGAGCAGACATCACTCCTGTAAAACATGACAACATTCACTAAAGCTCTTCAAACAGACCTGAATGATCATAAACACTGTGCTGCTGCCACGTGATTGGCTGATTACATGACTACGGTAATAAGAAGGTGTTCCTAATACAGTGTATAATAAACAAATTTTTATAATAGCACTTAATATGAAAGCTAAATTCACACGTACCATCCACCCCTGTAAGATTACACACAGAGTCCACATCTCTGGGATTTTTAATGTCACCGTTGGCAATGACTGGGATGTGAAGGCTATCCTTAATTATCTTGATAGCGTCGTAATGCACTGGTTGGTGTCTTTCGTCAGCTGTCCGCCCGTGTACCGTGATCCATGACACCCCTGCTGCTTCCACCTTCTGACAAAGATCTACAGTCTTCCTCATGTCCTTGTGAATTCTGGAATTCAACTTAAAATCTAAGCAAAATAGACACACAGATGATCTGCCAAGAATTATATGATCACGCTGAACAAAAAATATGATGGACACCAGTACCTTATCTTAATGGACACTGCATAGTTTGGGCTGTCTACTTGGTTCCTGACATGTCTCACCATGTCCTTGACGATCTGTGGTTTATTTATTAAGCATGCCCCGTAGCCCTCTGCCATGGTCCATCTGTAAATGCCACATGAAAAAGGACGAAGACAAAATCAGAGCAGTTCAAATTATAACGTGCTGAATCCCCTCGTGTTATTTCTTGTCTCTGGTAAGGGACTTTCTTTCTAGAATACCTCTGAGGACAGCCACAGTTCAGATCCACTCCGTCTGAGAAAGGAGCAACCAGGCAAGCAGCAGCTGCAAGTGTCTGAGCATCTTTTGCAGCAAACTGGACAATCAGAGGTCGGTCAGCTGAGTCAGAAGAAGGCATGAAGCTGAGCCACAAACCACGAGTGCTGCTGCATTGTAAAAACTTAGCATTGAATCAAACTCACAGCTGTTAGTGGTGAGTTCACTGTCTCTGGCTTTATCAGAGCGGATGAAATCTGCGGCAACGATCATCGGAGTGAAACACAGGTCACAGTCATACTTCCGCACAAGAGACCTGAAGGGCAGCCTGAGGGACAAAACACCCGCGGTTACACCGGGACACGTGCTCACACCGGCACCCTGTACTCAGTGGCTGCACTTACTTTGAATAGCGCACCATCGGGGCACAAACCTTCACAGTCCGGCCGTTTTCGAACAGGTCCATGCTGCTGCTGCTGCTGCTGCGGTCTCCCAGAACCCCGCGGTCCACACGCGCACACCGCCAACAGGAAGTGCTGCAACCTGCACATCTGACTCCCGGATATAACCACAAAAAATGACTTTATCTTCACTTCAAAAAACAAAACCCGGGTTCAATTCTTCCTCCGTTCATTAAAGTGTTTACAGTGAAGCGGTCCAGCTGCTCAGACCCCCCCCCCCCCCCCCCCCCCCCCCCCTGTGCTTTAGTTCCCCTGTCTGGGATAAAATCATCAAATCTCAACAATGTCTGCATTCAAATATATGGATATATGGATATATGGCTAAATATAATAAATATATAATTCCCTTGCGAAATTTATCTTTTATAATTATTATTATTAATTATCATATTAAAGTTTACACAGAAGGTGAGCCAAACTGCTATTTAATCATTCAGTTAAAACAGCAGATCCAGGAAAACAATGTGCTAATTCACATGGTGAAATATATTACCATTTATTCTAAATAAAAGTGAATAAACTGTGAAGAAGATTGTTTATACCGACTTTCTATAGTTCAGTAGATGTCATATCGCATAAGAAAACTGAATCAGAAATAATATTGGGAACATTACATGGGAAAAATCTAAAAGTATTAAACTAATAAATAAAAATAATGCAATGATTTCTGTTTTGTGAATATCGCTGCAATAGCACTGAGACTTTTATTTTGTCCATGTTCCAGGAACTCTGGCTGATCTAAACAATTAATCATTTAGGGTGAATTAGGTTCTCTCTGGGTCCAAACTTTCTGAAAAATGTACCTTAGCTAGTGTTCATTACTGTGAGTCGGTACACTGCCCAGAACATCAACATCACGGCTTGATTCAGATTCATAAACAACACAGTGCGTGTCGCAGGAGTTATACGTCATCAATACGTCATCCATGAGGTGGCAGTAATGGCGACCGGCTGCGAACCAACTAAGAATCCACTTTTAACAAATGGTAATTCAGTCACTATGTATATATGACAGAGAGTGTGGAGTCTGGACCTCTGTTCGGATGTTGAATTGTTACAGATACCCGTGAAAGAACTGAGCTGTAGTTAGTGAACGGAATGTAAATATTCGGTGTTAGGCTGCCTGACAGGTACAGTGTGTTGAAAGCTGTTCAGTGTTAATAAGTGCATGAATGTGATGTAGATTGTTACTCGGACTTCCTGAATGAGGAGTTTGATGTGAAGACCTACACAGCTCATGCCATCCACCATGCAGTCATTGCTGAGCAGCTGGCTAAGCTCGCCGAGGGCATCAGTCAGTTGGACAAGGAGCTTCACTGCCAGGTGAGTGTGTGTCAGCTCACACACACTGATACACACACTGATACACACACTGATACACACACTGATACACACACTCACCCACACACACACTGATACACACACTGATACACACACTCACCCACACACACACTGATACACACACTCACACACACACATACTCACACACTGATACACACACTGATACACACACACACACACACACTGATACACACACTGATACACACACTGATACACACACTCATACACACACTCATACACACACACACACTGATACACACACACACACACATACTCACACACTGATACACACACTGATACACACACACACACTGATACACACACTCATACACACACTCATACACACTCACACACACACACTCACACACACACTGATACACTCACACACACTCACACACTGATACACACACTCACCCACACACACACACTGATACTCCCACACACACACACACACACACTGATACACACACTCACCCACACACACACTGATACACACACTCTCATACACTCACTCACCCACACACACACAGATACACACACTCACACACACTCACCCACACACACACTGATACACACACTCTCACACACCCACACTGATACACTCACTCACCCACACACTCACTGATACACTCATACACACACTCACACACACACACACTCACCCACACACTCACTGATACACACACACACACTCACACACACTGATACACACACTCACACACACCCACACTGATACACTCACTCACCCACTCACACACACTGATACACACACACTGATACTCACATTGATACGCAAACTGATTACACTCAGTATACACTCACTCACACCGATGCTCACACTGGTTCACACACTGATTCTCAGTCACACTCACCCACACCCACACCGATCCACACACTGATATTCACTCACTCACACTGCTACACAAACTGATACTCACTCAGTCACACACTGATACTCACACTGATACACATGATCATCCTGATACACACACTGATGCACATAATCACACTGATATTCACTCACTCATACTGATACACATGATCACGCTGGTACACATGATCACACTGATAATACTTTTAAACACAAACTAGAGGAGAATATTATACCAGATTGCTCTTGTCATGTAGGTTGTGGCTCGACATGAAGATCTGCTTGCTCAGGCAACTGGAATTGAGTCTCTTGAAGGTAGTATTTAAATCTATGTATTTTGTAACAAATATATCTTTAAGTATATATATGAAAAGCAAATATCCAATCTACATATTATCATACACCAGACACTAGCCTTCATGTCCCGCGCTATGCCCTGCGTTATACTGTTAAATATGATCAATCTCTAGTTTTTTATTTACAGTTTGTGTTGCCTTGTAGACACTTTCCCCCAGTTTATTAATCTAGTAATTAATCTAAACTAGGGTAAGTAATATGTCTTTGGTAAAACTTTTTTGGAAGAGCTTTAAACCATTGATTTGCAAGGGTGATGCAAAAGATACCTCATGTTTATCTGTTGTAGGTGTTCTGGAAATGATGCAGGCACGCATCGTTGCGTTACAGAGTGCTGTAGACAGGTAACCTTCATGCAGTGTGTGCTGCCATCACAGTGTTTCAAAGACATTTCAACACTCTTACCGCAAACATGCATCCATCTCTGTTTTTTTCTATTACCAAGGATAAAGACCAAAATCGTGGATCCCTATAATAAAATTGTGGTTCGCACATCCCAGCTTGCACGATTGCAGGTATTTCCCTCCCTTCTCTCTCTCTCTCTCTCTCTCTCTCAGTCTCTCTCTCGGTCTCTCTCTCTCTCTCTCTCCGACATGGTAAGTCAGTTTGCCGCCCTGTCCAGGTTGTATGTGACCTTCTGAGGAGGATCATCCGAATCCTGTATCTGAGTAAGCGACTTCAGGGCCAGCTGCAGGGGGGGAGCCGTGAACTGACAAAAGCTGCTCAGAGTCTCAATGAACTGGGTGAGTGAACGGCTTTATTTTAGCTTAGCTTGGTTATATTTTAGCTTTATTTTAGCTTTAGCTTAGTTTAGCTGTCCTGACAGACCTGACCCAATGATCCATGATGCAGTTTTATGTGACATGATGTTGAATATATCATAGATATTTTCAGTGCAATTTGTTCTCTTTTCTCTTTGTGCACATGGGTGATCAGCTGATCTGATGTCTTTCAGATTACCTGTTTCAGGGTGTGGATCTATCTGGTATTGAAGTAATTGAGAATGACCTGCTCTTCATTAGTCATGCACATTTGGAGGTGGAGAACCAGGCCAAAAGACTTCTTGAGCAGGGAATGGAAATTCAGGTAGGAGTGTGTGCCCTGTTTTGTCACTTCCATCACTTTGGAGAAGCCCTGGCCACTGAAACGTCCTCAAATCTACAGTACACAGGATATATAAGTATTATATGTTATATTATAAAAGTCATGAAGAGGGGTCAGATGGAGTTCTTTGTGTTATTGTACACAGAACCCATCTCAGGTGGGAACAGCGCTCCAGGTCTTCTATAACCTGGGCAATCTGAGGGAGATGATCATCAGCGTGGTGGAGGGACACAAGGTATCTGTCCATGATAGTGTAATCAATGCACTTGACGTTAAAGTCCTCACGCATCCTGTAAACGTTAGAGGTGAGTAGTTGTTGTCTTTATTATAATCCATATGTGTTTTAAAAATAATGTACAGTCGATCCCTGCTATATCGCCGTTCACTTTTCAGGGTCCTGCTATATCGTGGATTTATTCTTGAATATTATATATATAGACCACCGTCTATAGACCACCCTCAGGATATAGACCACCCTTTATGCTAGTTCATGCATTCTAACACAAAGTATATATTGTGCCACTGGTTGAATTTCAGTGATGGTTGTATGGCATTAGGAAGACATATTGTGAAAAATAGGTGATAAAACGGAATGTGACCCCCACAATAAATCTGAGTTGACTGTATAAAATTTCCTTTCCGTGTATATGAGAAGCACTAAACTAACATGCCAGTTACTGAACGCAATATATACAGCGGCTTAGAAAAGCATTCATACCAGTTGAACTTTTCCATATTTTGTCATGTTACAACCATACATTTAAATATATTTTATTGGTATTTTATGTGATAGACCAACACAAAGTGGAGCATAATTGTGGAGTGGAAGGAAAATGATCCATGTTTTTCAACATTTTTTACAAATAAAAATCTGAAAAGTGTGGTGTGCATTTGTATTCAGCCCCATCGGGAGTGTTCAGTTGGGTATTTGAAAAAAAATGTTTTTGTATTTGTAAAACCATGAATCATTTTCCTTCCTCTCCACAAGTATACACCACTCTGTGTTGGTCTATCACATAAAATACCAATAAAATACATTTGCGTTTGTGGTTGTAAACTGACAAAACTTAAAGATCAAGACCACTGTACATAGTAACACTACCACCCACACTGTTCTCTACTTAGAGGTTGTCTGTCTGTGTGTGTAATGGCCGTAGGTGCCCCAGGTAGGGCCGCAATGCCCACTCCAGGAAACACTGCTACATTTCGTGCTGCTCTTTGGACCAGCCTGGAGAAAATGATGGATCAGATATGTGCTGCCTGTTCTCAGGTATAATCATGCAGAAAAGAAATGCTTAATGCTTTTTGTGAATATTAGTAAATGTTAAAACCCTCATATCAAATGGGATTTTTTGATCATGCGGTGTGTAGGTGCAGCACCTTCACAAGGTTCTGACCAAGAAGAGGGATCCCGTCACACATGTGTGCTTCATTGATGAATTCATTAAGGTGTGGGGAAAAAAATGTATTACTCTGTGTCTGTGTGCATGTGTGCACATATAACCTCTCTTGTACATGTTGTGTCCCTCCAAAGGATGGTCAGTCGGACATCTTGCACATGTTCTGGGACTCAGTCACCCAAATGCTGTCTGTGGAACTAGAGAAAGCCACAAAAGGTCAGTTCCAGTGTCTGTATGAACCTTGGTTTATGATTGGTCGGAACTATTTCTGAACATTCTCAGAGGAACTTCCCACGGCTTTAATCCAAATATATTAACAGTGTTTGTATGTATGTGTATGTATATATGTACACACACTATGCGTATTTTAATATTTAATATAAAATTAAGTACCATTCAAAAGTTCTGGTTCACTCAGAAATTTCACATTTTCCATGAAAGCAATCATTTTAAAATGATTTTACTTGAAATAATCATTTTGTCCTTTAAACTTTACTTTGTTTAAATACCTCAATTTGCAACTATTGAAGTCTTGCAGACCTTTATCATTCTGTCTGTCAGTTTGTCAAGGTTAAATTTCACCTCATGCTTCCTGAAACACTTCCCACAAGTTTGACTGACTTGATGGGCACTTCTTACATACCATACGCCAATGCTGCTCCAAAAACAGCTCACTCAGGCTGAGATCCTGTACCTGCGTTTGCCATTCCATTATTGACAAAATACCTGCTGACTGTTTCTACACTGAGGTCCGATTACAAACTGATTTTCTAACAGTGCACACTAAGGATTGCGTCTTGCAAAGGTGCAAAATAGTGCGTCTGCATCCAGTTAGTACATTTTCCGCGTGTACTGGGAGGAGAAAATGTGTGGAAATCTAGTGAGGATATCCCGAATCCAGTTGCAGAGAGAGGTGTTCAGGCCCAGCAGACTTAGCTTCTCAATCAGCTGCTGAGGAATGATTGTACTGAATGCTGAACGTCTATGAACAACATTCGTACATAGGTGTCCTTACAGTCCAGATATGTGAGGGCCAGATGGAGGGTTGTGGTGATGGCATCGTCTGTAGAGCGGTTAGGAAGATACGCAAACTGCAAGGGGTCCAGTAAGGATGGTAGCTGTGACTTGATGTGCCCCATGATGAGCCTCTCGAAGCATTTCATAACGATTGGTGTGAGTGCGACGGGACGGTAGTCATTAAGGCAGGAAATTGTAGACTTCTTAGGCACAGGGACGATGGTCGTTGTCTTGAGGCACGTTGGGATGATGGAGCTGTTCAGTGAGATGTTGAAGATGTCAGTGAAGACATCTGCCAGCTGCTCTGCACACTCCCTGAGCACTTGGCCAGGAATGTTGTCTGGACCAGCACACTTCCGTGGGTTGACTCTACGTAGAGTTCTCTTCACGTCAGCCGTGGTGAGGCAGAGCACCTGGTCGTTAGGAGGAGGGATGGTCGTCTTTGCTGTCATGCTGTTCTGTGTCTCAAACCGAGCGTAGAAGTCATTCAGCGTGTCTGGGAGGGAGGCATCACTGTCACAAGCAGATGGTGTTGTCCTGTAGTTTGAGATTGCCTGGATGCCCTGCCACATGCGCAGAGAGTCTCCGCTGTTATGAAAGTGGCCGTGGATTCTCTGGGCGTGTGCGTGTTTTTAAGGCCGCCCTGTCCCCTGCTCTGATGGCAGAGTCTCTCGACTTCAGAAGAGCACGAACCTTTGCAGTCATCCACGGCTTTTGGTTGGAGCGTGTGACGATGGTCTTGGAGACGGTCACATCATTGATGCACTTCCCGATGTAGCCGGTCACTGATGCCATGTACTTCTCCAAGTCAATAGAGTCGCCATTGGCTGCAGCCTCCCTGAACACATCCCAGTCAGTGCACTCAAAACAGTCTTGAAGAGCAGAGATGGCTCCAGCTGGCCAGGTTCTAACCTGTTTCAGAACCGGTTTAGAGCGTCTGACGAGTGGTCTGTATAATGGAATCAACATCACCAAGATGTGATCTGAGTAGCTAAGGTGGTGGCGGGGTTCCGCACGATACGCACTGGGGATGTTTGTGTGAACAAGATCCAGCGTGTTCGCTCCTCTCGTAGCAAAGTCCATATGCTGATGGAATTTAGGGAGCACTGTTTTGAGATTAGCATGATTGAAATCCTGGTGCCATGTGCCTGTATGGACACCCTTATCTTTGAACATGGTGTTCGTGATGGACAAAACGTGACAAGCACAGAAGTCCAACAGCTAAACACCATTCAGGTTCAGATCGGAGAGGCCGTACCTCACACCCTTCCAGGTCACACTGTCATTGCCCACATGGGTGTTGAATTCTCTCAGGACAACAAAAGAGTCCCTGGTGGAGCGCCCTCTAGCACACCCCCTAGGGACTCCAAAAAGGATAGGTATTCTGAGCTGTTATTTGGTGCATGGGCACAAACAACAGTCAGAAACTGTCCCCCCACCTGTAGGTGGAGGGTGGCTACCCTTTCGTCAGCTGGAGAGAACCCCAACATGTGGGCATCGAGACTTGCTGCTTGCTGCCTCTCCCCATGAGCAACTCCAGAATATAACAAGGTCCAGCCCCTCTCGAGAAGGGTGGTTCCAGAGCCCAAGCTATGTGTTGAGGTGAACCCAACCATATCTAGTTGGTGTCTCTCAACCTCACGCACCACCTCAGGCTCCTTCCCTGCCAGAGAGGTGACATTCCATGTCCCAATAGCCAGAGTCAGTAGCTGAGGATCAGTCCGGCAGAACACGAACACGCCTTCTGCTGCCTCCCGGCTCACGTTGCACCCGACCTCTATTGCTCCTCCCACAGGTGGTGGGTCCATGGGAGGGTGGACCCATGTCTTCTCTTCAGGCTGGGCCCGGCCGAGCTCCACGGGCAGAAGCCCGATCACCAGGCACTCGCCTTTGATCCCCTCCCCCAGGCCTGGCTCCAGGGGGGACCCCAGTAACCTGCATCTGGGCAAGGGATACCGTGTCGTTGAAATGATGCTTATAGAGGTCTTCTGAACCATGCTTAATCTGGACCTTCACCTAGGACCTGTTTGCCCTGGACAACATAGCTCCCAGGATTATTAGGAGACGCAAACCCCTCCACCACGATAAGGTGGCAATTCAAGGAGGGGTGTCCCAATCTCATAACATTAAAAAATAATAATAATTCTGCTCAATCCCAATTTCATAACAAGATAAAAAACTTTTCTCAATCACAAGACAGAGTACCTGTCTCAATCCTGTCCCCATCCCATGAATCACTCACTCAGTTACCTCACTCACTTACAACAGCTTTATTCTAGGGTCGTATGGAGGCTGGTGCTGTCACCCTGAACAGCTCACCAGACCACTGCAGGGCAAACACACACACAACCATTCACACTCATACCTAGGATCAAATTAGAACAGCCAATTAGCTTAATGTGCACATGAACTTTGTGAGAAAACCTTCCAATACATTCGCTGAACAAACTCAACATAGAAACACCCTTGTTAGGCATAGGGCTCAAACCCAGGACCTTCTGCTTCTA
>JAOUQZ010000014.1:906291-921385 GCA_028564935.1 Neosilurus hyrtlii
TGGTGATTGCCGTAGACCCGGAACAGGTGTGTAGGTGTGGGTGGAGCCCCAGGCTGCCGGAAAACGCCCCATCTCTGTGAAAACAAAAACACAAAAGAGACACCACACGAGAAAACATAGGCAGCAACCAAGTACCCGACATGCAATCACCACACAGAGACCCCACATGCGTTCTCACCCCCCCTGAAAGAGCAGCGTCACCTATGACTGCGGCGACTCTCTGTTCAAGCGGGATGAGGTCCTCCTCTCCTATGCCAGATTTTGGTGGTGGGCAGCCTGTCCTCCACTTAACGGCCACATTTAAGTCTGACCACTTCTTTTTTAATTCCGGGTGTGTTCGCCTTTCCGACCCCACAGCACGGCCTCACACACACTCTCCCACTCAGAACTCCTGCGTTTGGTGTTAATGCCGGAGGACAGCATGCTAAACACTACATTCTTGCGCACCTCCCGTCTTCCTCATATTGTAATTGTTTTCTGATCCTGCGAAGATGTGAATGTCCGGTGCAGGTTTCATTTAAATATGATTTGCATATTTAAATGGGTGTGGACAGGGAGAGGTCGGGTACTCCAACACGTGCACTCAATTCCACGTTGATTCAGATGTTCAAAGGAAATGTGCTTGGATTCATGCGTACACACAGATTCATACATCTAATTTTTTTGTGCGTACAACGTTTTCTGGATTTAAGCTACGCCATTTTTCAGTAGGAATTCCATGCAAGTCTTTGTACATGAGGCCCCTGGACACTATATAGGATCTCAGCCATCCTAACAATGGACTCTTCTCTCTGTTGTGGTCAGGGAAACGTTTCTGTTCCTTGAAAGCAAACACTGAGCAAATGACAAGGAGCTTCTTCCTGCAGGCCATTCGGGCCCTCAACCTAGTACTTGAACTTACTTGGACTTTATAGACCTACCTTACATATGATCATTACATTTTACCTCAGCTGATTGTTGCGCACACAATTCACACTCTCTGTACACCCTGTACTACTCTGTGCACACAGCAACCACACTCACTGGACATCTTGTGCGCATACTGCACAGAAACTTTACGTATAAAATCTTCACGACATTTATATTTTATATTTTATTTTATATATTTTTAGATATATATCTTATGTTTTATATTCTACATTTTTTATAATTTATATTCAACCTTTAACTATTGGTGTCCTTCAAGTAGTTATTGTTACTTTTCTTTTTCTTCTTGATATTGATAGTTTTTATTTTTAAAGTTTTAGGACAGTCGTAACAAGCATTTTATTACATAGTGTACTGTGTATGATTTTGTAAGTGAAAAATAAAACAGAGTCGTCACTCAAGGTCAAGTTCAATGCAATAGAAACTGTGTTTCTTCCCTGAACTAAACAAAAATGTGAAAACACTCAGAGAGTTTGTTTTAGTAACCTTATTAAAATAAATTTAAATCATACTGAATCTACAGCCAGCACCTTTGATCTAAAGATAGGGTTGTTAAATGTTAGATCTCTTACATCTAAAGCACTTATTGTTAATGAAATCATTACTGATCAGGAGTTTACTGTAATGTGTTTAAAAGAAACATGGATAAAACCCAATGAGTATGTAGCATTTAATGAAGCAAGTCCTGATGGACTTATATACAGTTATATACACCAACTTCACCTAACTGGCAGAGGAGGAGGCATCGCAGTTATTTATACTGATAATCTTGGTGTAAGAATGGTAAGAACCATCGCTGCCATTAGTAAAGAGTAGGCTGTATTGCCATGTTTCTGCCCTGTGATGGCCCGGCGAGCTGCCCAGAGTTGGCCTAGATGGGCACCAATCTCCCTGCGACTCTAATTAGGATTAAGCGGTAAAAAAAAATTTATGTAGTAGTGGTTAGCACACCTCACAGCAAGAAGATCCTGGGCTTGGGGTGGAGTCTGCATGTTTTCCCTGTGTTTGCATGGGTTTCCTCCAGGTTATCTGGTTTCCTCCCACAATCCAAAGACATGCACATTAGGTTAATTGACTGTTCCAAATTGCACGTAGGTGTGAATATAAGTGTGAATGGTTGTGTGTTTTGCCCTGTAATGGTCTGGCAAACTGGGTGTACAGGGTACCCCACCTTCACCTAATGTCAGTTGATGTTGACTCCAGCCCCCAGCAACCCTAGTAGGATTAAACAGTTTGGGTTTGTTGCCAGGGTATGAGGTAATTAAAACTGCATTTTAAACTGAAATTGATGCTAAACCATTTATTTTGCCAGTCCCCATAGGCAGGTATTTTCCATTTGATTTGCTATGTAATGCATCAGTACTGTGACAAAGGAAGAACAACTATAATCAAGTCTGTTGGGCTTTTACACCCAAGCCTAGTGGCTCCTCAGGCCAGAGCTTATCCAGTTTCTGTAGCGTGAAGTGACACAGAGTTCAACTTTTTCTGGATGGGACACTAGTCCAACGCAGGTTACCTTCCCAGTAATTTTTACTGGTACCAATTTACACTGCAGGGTGGACAGAAGCACTCTTGTGGTTAAGACCTTGTCCAAGGGTCTTAGCACAGTGGGGGTCTAATGGGGATTCGAACACACAACCTCCTGATCATGAGCAAAGCACCCTTACCACTATACCACCTCACTTATAATTTGATTAAGGCAACTATAATAAGTGTATAATTAACATCTTACACTATATAATGTGCATGCTGGACTGTTGTCTATAACTGATGTGTCAGTACTGAGACTCTTATGTGTCTTGAGAGAGAGAGAGAGAATACATTAAAAATAAACAAATAAATAAATAAAAAACCCAAAATCTGAATAATCAGTCTGCACAGTGAGGTACACATTTTGATACACAGAAGAAAATACCTGAAATGTGTATTTAATATTTTATTACAAAAGGTTATTACAGTTTATTGTACACAGCCTTTTAGGATGTTATCGTTCTATAGATAGGGAACACTCTATGACAGGCATGCCCACTTGACAATGCTAAGAACATAAAAAATTAAAACAGTGAGAAATTAAATAAAAAGCTGTAAAGTACTTCAACATTAATTGCATTCATTAAAAACAGTCAGTAAATAATATCTGATATTGACGTAAAGACCAAGTTTGAAAGTGGGCTTAAATCAAAGCAGGTCAGGTGCACAAGATTCGAAAGTAATAAATCACACAGAGCTTGTGTTTAAATATATTGTTAATTAAAATATTGGGTACTATTTTAGACATTCAAACACATTTATCAGTTCATCAAAGGTATAAGAAGAAACAAAGTGGTACATTAAAATGCATGTTGAATTTATTTGGACTGATAGGCCGATTTATTTCCTGACATAACTACCATGGTGCGCGCACACACACACACGTTCAACCAATTTAAGTTTAATCCACCATCAGTTGTGTCTACACCTTAAATCGACTGTCCCATAATAGCATTTAATGTCATTTAAACAAAACCCTGTGGCACTCCACAGCTGCTGAAAGCAGCGCTCGCTCTTTGACAAAAAATAAAGGTGTGCATGCACATGACTTTTAAAAATGAATGCTCGTGGTGTGGTTTCCAGTACCCCTGAACAATTAAGTGTTTATTTCATCAACTGGACAAAAATATACAATAATAGTAATGTCACTGAAGGTTCCGAGTACTTTATAATTAGACTAACATTGGAAGCACACAAACATGTCAGGTTATTGACGTCTTGACACTTAATAAAAATTAAAGCCAACAAAAGCCCTGCCATTGTTTGTGTCTGGGTTTAAAATAGATATCGGAGGCATTGAAGTTGTACTGCGTGCATGCACGCACACACACACAGCCACAAAAGCAATCCTGAAAACCAACCATGCATGTTTGCAAACTGTGTAACCAAAACATCACTTCTAAACTAAGGCAATATTAAAAAAAATAATAATAAATTTTAGCTCTGCATGAACATGTCCTAATATCATGTCAGCATCTTCATGTAACGCAATGCTGCATTGAGAGAAAATTGTTTTGCTTAAAAATAGATAAAACAAACAAACTAACTAAAATACTTCAGTGATTTATTAAACTTATGGGCTAATATTACAATTCACAATTTCACAGAGAAATTTCTCAAATCTGATTTTCAGGAAAAATTAAACTGAAACCAAAAAAATGGACCAGTAGTAAAATCAAAAGTCCCTGGATGATCAGTACATCATATTTTTCAGGCTATCTCAGCCTACATGAACTTTACAGAATCTAAATGGGTTTTTTTCTGTTTTTGATAAGTTTCTACTTCTGCACATAAAACACATTTTATGTTTTTACAATAGCCGTTCTTTCATAAGCCTTTTTGTCTGTTTTCCTTCCGTTCCATCTTTTAGTTTAGTTTTTTCCTAAACCAGTAACATCCAACACAAAGGTTTACCATCACTTACTTTACAGAATGTAATGGAAAATGAGAGTGAGGAATACAGAAACAGCAGATCCATATGAGACTATGAATAAAACAAAGAAAAAAGGGTTATCATGCTCTTTATTTTATTAGAATATTGTGTGTTTTAAGGGAAGTTTCTCTTAAGCATTTCAGTCATGACAACGGTTCATAGCTGGTCACTTGCAGAGTCTGATTTAAAAAAAACAAACAAACAAAAAACAAACCCAAACCCTGCAGCCTAGCATCTGTGTGTGATTTTTGTTTTAGTGCACTCAATCAGCACTACTGAAATAAAGAACATCACTGTCATAAAGAGCATTATACACACAT
This sequence comes from Neosilurus hyrtlii, assembly GCA_028564935.1. Lineage (NCBI taxonomy): Eukaryota > Metazoa > Chordata > Actinopteri > Siluriformes > Plotosidae > Neosilurus > Neosilurus hyrtlii. The sequence continues at coordinate 911,002 of JAOUQZ010000014.1, forward strand.
AAGCTAAATCCTGTACAGCTGTACAGTATTTCATTAAATGGACTCCGCAATATCAACGAACAAGCTTTTATTCAGAATCCAGCCCATGTACTGGGGTGCACACCCTTCAAAAGAAGAAACAAGCAAATAAAGACCACCACTTTATTTTACTTTTGGCAATTAAATTATTAGGGCTGTATATTCAAGTGTTAACAAATTACAACTCTGTTTTCCTTTAACTTTTTCCTGGGTACAGCAAACTGAGCTCTCTGTGCATTGGAATACATGCACAGTATGACCCAGCAGGTGGAAAGCGGGGGTGGGTGGGGGGTATAGACAGGTGTTCAGCTAACATAAATTTTTCATGAAAATGGGGAATAAAACATGTAAATATAAAAAAAAGTCACTAGAGATTCAAGGTGCAGTTATATTTTTAATTCCAAATCTTTTAAATGACTGAAATCAGGAGTGAACAAAAACAAAAACCAAGTCGAGAAATAATTAAAAGAAAGATGACAATATGCCAACCAAACACATCCAACCAAACTGACCTACTGAAGACACTGCTTCTGGAGATTGGACAGTGGACTGTAATTTAGATTCATTTTTGGTGATTATCAGAAGTTGTCTTGGATGAATAAACGCACCCCTCCTGCTATTAGAAACAACTTGTCCTTAGGGTCTTAATGCACACCATTTAAATGAATAGCTAAATATTTATATGCCTATACTGTTAAAACCCTACATGTATGGTATGACCAAATTTGTGAAACTGCACAGCCAGCACAAATGCACCATCTATCTACTTGTGCTCAGTGTCAAAAGATTGTGCTGCTAAACAATAAATAGTTTGTACTGAATGGTGTAGGCTCTGGTACTACTTTTCCACTGTTCCTGCAAATATTGCATCACCGATATCTGCCTTTTTTCTCTAATCTGAACAGACTTTGCAAAATGAGCATAATGTACCTAATAAAACTCCTGAAGAAGGACTATAAAGACATTGTCAGGATGGTGATGATGCATGTGTGGTTTCGGAGTGGGGATGTCACAAAGACGGTTACCCTTATCAATTGTATAGCCATAAAAATTCCAATTTTAATAATAATAATAATAATAATAATAATAATAATAATAATATAAAAATTGTCTTGTTTAAATATGAGTTTTATAGTCTGCGTATCATGTTTAGGAAATTATAGTCTCTGGAATAAACAAGAGGTGCAGGTTCACTACAACTCCATATCCTGTGCCTCATCTTCCGAGAAATCAGACATAGAGCTTTCTGATGAAGAGTCACCCGCACCCTCCTCCTGCTCCTTTAGAGCCTCCTCTGTTGCATATTTCTGAATGTATTCTGCATGAAGGGAGACAAAAACAGTAAAATAACCATTAGTAACACTAAAGAACACTTTTCTCTGCTGCCTGGGTTCACACCCCTTTACCATGGACATGTCAACTGATATATTTAGTAGTGTCTGCTGTGGGGTATATCAAGTGGTGCAATGGGTGGGACAAACTTTAAGGCAGATGGCAAGAAAAATGCACTGTGTTGAGGCCTTTGCACACCAGACAACACAAAACTGCAGTTCGAAAATGCAACGTGTGGACATGATTCCACAGGAAAAAATATAATTGTGTATTATTTGTTCTTTGTGAAAGTACTCAAAACAAACAAACAAACAAACAAAAAAAACAGTTCTGACAAAATATATCAACTTCCAAAATTAACCACCCAAAAAACCTGCCTCAAGTGTGTAAAGGCTCCAATAAATTCATGCAAATGAAGAGTCTGGATCAGGATATATTTAAAATATATTTTTATATATTATATTTTATTTTACATATATTTATCACAGGTTAACAAAGTGCCACTTATAGGCAGGGCTGGGGTAGGTGGGCTGCCTATATTTGATTACACATCTGTTAAAATCAACATAATCCATGAGTAAAATGGCGTAACATTGAAAAAAGGTAATATAGATATGGGCACTACCTAAGAGTACTGACAGACATCGCTATAAAAATTGCTTTTGTTAAAAGAGTAGCAGGGCTCTTTTAATAAAGATAAAATTTCTCCTCATCACCGGGGATTTTATCCATGCCTCCCTGTCTTCCACTCTCCCCAACTTCCACCAGTACGTGAGCTGCTGTACCAGGGATAATAAAACTCTGGACCCGCTGTATGCAAACACAGTAGACCCTTACAGTTCATCACCCCTCCCTCCGCTGGGCCACTCAGATCACAACCTGGACCATCTGCGCTCTGTTTACATACCTATGGTGAAGGAGACAGCCCTCTAAAAAAAAAAAAGGCATGTGAAGCAGTGGTCTGAGGAGGCCAGTGATGCATTGAGGGACTGTTTTGACACCACGGACTGGGGGGTGCTCTGTGGGCCACACGAACAGGACATTGACAGCTTAACAGACTGCATTACGGATTACATAAACTTCTGTGTTGAAACTACTGTGCCCACCAAGAGGGTACGGTGTTTCTCAAATAACAAGCCCTGGGTGACTCCTGATCTAAGAGCCTTGCTGCTGGAGAAAAGGAGAGCTTTCCAGTCTGGTGACAGAAAAGAATTGAGGAGGGTGCAGAGGGATCTTAAATGGAAGATCAAAGAGTGTAAGGCCAGCTACAGGAGGAAAATGGAGGACCACCTGCAGCAAAAGAATGCGAGGGGGGTTTCGAGGGGACTTCAAACGATCTCAGGGCAGGGTAAAAAAGGAGAGGAGGAACCCTGGACCTGAAGACAGAGACTGGGCCAACAGACTAAATCTGTTTTTCAACAGATGTGACACTGGGCCCACCTCCACCCACCTCAGCCTGGGCATAGACCTGCCCACCTCCAGTTCCCTCTGCCGGCATGCCCCCCCCACTATCATCAACACCTTTATCATCATTGAGGCTTGCATTGGGTGGGCCCCACCATCATTGAGGCTTGCATTGGGTGGGTGGAGGGGTGGGTTGCATTGGGTTTGGGCCCCGCCCCCCCGGTGGGTGGGGTGGGCCCCCCCTTCACTACCCCCCCCTTCACTACCCCCCCCTTCACTACTATCCCTTCACTACTATCTCCCCCCTTCACTACTATCTCTACAGTGCTCCTCTACTCCACCTCCTCACTCTCCTAATATATTCACAATTACCGTGGCTCAGGTGAGAACCCAGCTGAAGAAGAGCAAAGCTAGGAAAGCCACGGGTCCTGGTGGCATTAGCTTCAGACTCCTTCGGGACTGTGCAGACCAGCTCTGTGAAGTGGTCTGTTACATCTTCAACCTGAGCTTGAGTCTGTAAAGAGTTATGGTTCTGTGGAAGATGTCTTGTGTGGTTCCAGTCTCTAAAATTTCACTCCCCAAGGAGCCCAACCACGTCAGACCTGTGGCCCTAACGTCTCACTTGATGAAGACACTGGAGAGGATTGTCCTCACACACCTCCGCCCTCTGGTAAGCTTAAACCTGCAGTTTGAATACCAACCCGGTATTGGGGTAGAGAATACTGTTATCTATCTGCTGCAGAGATCCCTGTCTCACCTGGAAGATGCAGAAAACACTAAGGATTACCTTCTTTGACTTCTCCAGCACTTTTAACACTATCCACCCCTCACTGCTCAGGGTGAAGTTGGAGAGAGCGGGGGCCAGTGACCAGCTGGCTGCATGGCCAACTACCTCACTGACAGACCCCAGTTTGTGCGACTGCAGGACTGTGTGTCCGATGTGGTGGTCTGCAGTACTGGGGCCCCCCAGGGAACAGTCCTCTCACCTTTTATCTTCACTCTGTACACATCAGATTTCACATACTCCATGGATAGTTGCCACCTCCAGTTCTCTGATGACACTGCCATTGTGGGATGTGTGTCAGAGGGGAACGACGGTGAGTACAGGAAGGTCATCATGGACTTTGTCGACTGGTGTGAGCTGAATCACCTTCAAGTTAATGCCAGCAAGACAAAGGAGATGGTGATCAATTTTAGCTCATCCAACACTGCACTGATGAATATCCAGGGACTTGACATTGAGAGAGTGAGAACAAACAAGTACCTGGGTGTACATTTAAATAATAAACTAGACAGGACTGCCAGCACTGACTCGCTCTACAAGAAGGGTCAGAGTCGTCTTTACATGCTGAGGCGGCTGGGATCTTTTGGTGTGCAGGCCACTGTTGAGAACTTTTTATGAGACTGTGGTGGCATCTGTGGATTCCTATGCAGTGGTCTGTTGGGGAGGGGGGTGTTCTGAACGGGACAAGAAGAGGCTCAACAGACTGATTAAAAGAGCCAGCTCAGTCTGTGGCTGCTCCTGGACTCCATCGAGGTGATCGGGGAAAGGAGGGCTCTGGCCAAACTGTCCAGCATCATGGATAACACCTCCCACCCTTTGCATTAGATTGTGGGGGCCTTAAGAAGCTCCTTCAGTAACAGACTCAAACATCCAAGGTGCACAAAGGAGCGCTTTCGCAGGTCCTTCATACCAAACACCATCAGACTGTTTAATGCTGTTTTATAAATTCTGGTATTGCAACAAACATTTTCAAATCACAGGAGTACTGATGTTACTTTCCTACTTTTTATTTTTTTGTGTCTTTGTGTACTTAAACTTGTGTGCTTTGGTTATTACTTAAATGTTTTCATTTTATGTCTATTTGTTGAACTGCTGTAACAGTGAAATTTCCCCTTTGTGGGATTAATAAAGGATCCTATCTTAATACATTTTATAGTGTACATATAATATCCTGGGGTAGTCTTGGCCCAGTGGCTGTATTACTGATCCAAAGGTCAGGAGTTCAAGTCCCACTATCAACGGGATGTCCCCCATTAGAGATAACTGGGTTATCAAAGGCCGGCCATGTCTCTCACGGTCTATGGTGAGAGGCATGTAAAAGAACCATTGCTGATTTTAGTCAAGAGTATGTTGCGTGTTCCTGCCTGCAGTGGCCTGGCGAGCTGTCCAGGGTGTACTTTGCCCTCGCCCAAAGTCATCTAAGACGGGTGCCAGCCTCCCCACGACTCTACTTTGGATTTGGTAGTTCAGAAAATTAATTAATGAATAAAATAATCCATTTTAAATTGTCACACTCATGCTACTAGAATAAATACTAATAAAAAATTCCTTGGATCTGCTTTTCTTGTACACATGTATCTCGTATCTCACGTGTATCTTGTCGTATCTCGTGTCATTATGCAAAACAGTTGCATGGTTGTAAAAAGGTGTGTGCAGAGCTGAACAGTTTTGCGTCCTGGAAACACTTTATTTACTGTATGAAGAAATGACCTGTAAAAAGGTCAAATGCACCAAAGCCACTAAATGGTTCAATCAGGAATATAAAAAAAAAAAAATCAATGCACCAAATACTGATTTATTAAGCATTTTCAGATTAAAGAAGAAATGGTTGTTCTGTGTGCAGGAAAAAGTTGGTAATGCTTGGTATGAGCAGTAAGAAAAGTGCAATTGTGATTTTTAAAAATATTTCTTGACGATTGAAGTTATTATATAAAATTATTAAAAAAATGTTAAAAAATTATGTATTCTTCACGTAGTAAAATTTTATGTCTTGAATATGAATAATGGCTAGGCTAATGGTGTATAATAGTGGGATAATGCAATATTGCCAAGTGGACTTTTACAACACTCAATATTGCTCTTACTTACCTTTTATTTTCTGTTTGTACTCTTCTGGCCGGTGTAAGTACATGGCTGCAGCGTCTCCATTCAGGGGATCAATAGGATTGGGGTATGCAAGGAGCTGTGGCAAAAATGACTCAAATATATTGGTGAGGTCTGTAAGGGTTAAAAAACAAACAAAATAAATGGTAGTGAGAATCGTCCCTGAGTTTGTATGTGAATATAATGCTAAATCAAATTACCTCATACCTTTATTAAATGTACTTAATTCTTCCATTTTTACTGGTTATGTACCTAAATCCTTGAATCTAGAAGGTATCAAACCTCTGATTAAAATAACCTTATCAATGCCTGTCAGTATAGACCAATATCAAATCTCCCCTTTATTTTCAAGATCTTTAAAAATCTGTAGCACAGCAGCAATGTTCCTACCTATGTCGGAATAACATTCATGAAACGTAATAGTCACTATTTAGGTCTCATCATAGCACAAAGACAGCACTCGTTAAAGTGGTAAATTACTTGCTACTTGCCTCTGATCAGGGCTGTGTCTTCTTGGTAACTTCCTAAAACTTGACCCTAGTGAATTTTTTTAAATCATACTATTGTTCTGGACAGACTAAAAATGTTATTAAAGTTAATGGAATGGCCCTTTTCTGGTTTATGTCTGATTTAACTGATTGTCAGTTAATGACTGTCATTGTTTTATAATTGTAAATGGTAGCTTCTGTGTATACACTAATGTTAAGTTTGTCATTCCATAAGTTACTGTTGTAGGTCCTCTGCTTGAACATACATGTTTCCTTTAAAAAAATTATGATTTGTAAATATGATAACTTCCACTTCTACACTGACGACATGCAGCAGTACTGTATATTTCAGCAAAGCCAGACTCGAGACACCAACTTAATAAAGTTGAGGAATGTGCCTCAATATATAATGTGAATGTGGAATTTTCAGTTTCTCAAATCCCTACAGTGTGATAATTTCAACAAATATCAGGAGATTATGGTGAAACACTATCATGGATTCTTTGCTCCTTCTTGAATTCATCCATCAAATGCAGCACCAAGCATTCATCTACATGTATGTTGAGCAGGAATACAGCTTAAAAAAGGCACTACCCAAGGCCCAGCAGGAGAACCGGCTGGTGCTCCAAAGCTGCATCTACTTATTGAGCACCCCTGGAGCAGAACCTGGGGAAGACAAGGGTGCAAACCACATCACCCGCTCTAGGATGACCCCAATGCCTTCACTGACTTGTTCACATGAGCCACAGAGGCCAGGGTTGGATGAACTTGAAGAGGGTGGTGCACACTTTGGAAGAGTGGCTCAGCTGCTACCCACCATTAACCTTGATTCGAAACAGACCATCCTGAAGCAGGCTGGCCATACACCGGAACATGGAGACACACAAGATGGAGGGGGCTCAGACACTCCTTTTAATGAGATTCCCATAGCGAGTTTTTCCAGAGACCATAATTCATTCAATGGTCATGTCCCATGCTGTACATGCTGGACTGGGCCTCCACCTGAGTCAGGCAGTGGAAGTATGTGGCAGTGGGGTGGCAGCTGTGCATCAGCATAGAAGTAGCAGGTACCATGTGACAGGTAACAATCTCACTTGTATCTACTTATTGGCAGTTTACTTACATGTGTGTCTCGTGTGCTTGCAGCAAAGCTGATCAAGAGATAAAGACATAGAGAACGAGAGAGCGCAAACAGAGATCCAGCATAGTGCTGTGTCCATAAGTGCATAGTGATTATATCACTGTGTCATCTCCCACACCCTCTGCATCAAAATTCTAGAGAGAACCATCATCAACACTGCCCTGCCTTAATTTACAACCACAACACTTCCATTTATTTTACACACACAAATTCATACATACCATAAAGAGCAGTCCATGTCTGATTTATCACATCTAAGCACACAGTTCCAGATCTGCAACGAAAAAACAAATCTACTGTATTACATAAACAGCATTTTTATTAAAAAAAAGAATTACTTGCAATGTGAGCATTTCTTCATTACCCATATGCCTGATATCGATGAATTTGAGAAATGTTTGTTATCCGAAATATTTAAGCTAATTTATAGAAGTACACTCAGTACACAAGTATATATCTAAAAAATTTAAGACATGACTAAAGGTCATAAATATCTACATTATAGTAAACTTTTGTAGGGCTTCAACTAAGCATTATTCTGATAATCTATCAAATACTGGTACTACCGACCTCTTAACTATGTTGGATTACAGTAGGTATAGAAAAGAATCCAACCTTCAAACATTCACATTTATTTTATTTGCAGCCTGAAATAAAGACAAATTTATTTCTGCCAGCTGCTTTTACTCAATGCAACTGTTATCAATGCTTAGGAGCATAGGGTTGTCCATAATCAAAAAGTGAAAAGTGTATGGTACTAATAGGACCATTCCCGGATCAGGTTGTCCCTCCAAACCGTATGAAAAAGCAAGGATGAAACTGGTCACAAAGGCTACCAAGATGCCTATGGCAACTTGGAGCATTTAAAGGAATTTTTGGCAAAGAACGGTCATTGTATGCATGTGACAAAAATATCATATAATAAAATAATATAATGTTTATTTATAGTAAAATGTTCTAAAAATCTGGCTTTAACGGGTGGGTCGCAAAAAACAAAAAGCTACTTCTCAGAAAAGGTTACATCTAGTCTCGTTTTAGATTTTGATGCCAAATGGGAAAAGGGTGTTGTGCTCAGTAGAGACCAAAATTATTCTATTTGGCCTCAACCTACAATAAAGCATTGTGGGTGATTCTCTGCAACAGGGACTTGGGCACTTGTAAAAAGACAGAGGGATATAGGATATAGATGGGGCAAATTCTTGACTAAAACCTGCTTCCATCTGCCAGAAAGTCATCAACAAGAAAAACAGGCATAGTGGAGTTTTGAAAAAAGACTGAAAGTGGTCGGGGGGAAAGTGGTCCAAATTTGCTGGATACATGATTTTCTTTACTGTATTCCACATAGAGTAAAATATTAAATATGTAACATTTTTACAAGTCAGATTTGTGCTTAAAATTTCAAAGAATCCTATTGCACCAATGTTTGTGTTCTCAACTTTAAGAATATCTCCAAAAACTTTAATAATGCAACAAATTATAGACTTTGTACAGCACGTATGCCAAACAGCCAGCTTGCTAACTCAGTTCACGTGGCCCGTGAAAGCTTTTGAAGAATATGATTATTATACATTCCTTGCAACGTCATGTTCACTTCAATCGGCGCTGTCGACTGCACACACATTGCTATAAATGCACCATCACAGGATGAATTTATATCAACAGGAAGCATTTTCATTCGATCACTGCACAGATCATATGTGATGCACAAATGCAATGAACTAACATTGTGGCGAGGTTTCCTAGTTCAACACGCGATTCATACACCCTGAGTAACAGCATGGTTGGGAACTACAAGCTGGCACTGTGCACGATGATGATTTTAACCATTCTCCAATGCATTTATTGAGTCACTGATATTTGTGAGGATGCCTGTGAGCAGGCAGTTATTTATGCCACCGATTGCACAGCACAGCGCAGGTGAGGACCTGGCCAGTCGTGGCAGGCAGCAGGAATCCCCCGTTTCTGTGACCCAGAGCAGCCGCGGATGATGGAGCAATCCCTGAGTCTGTGGCTGCATGTCCGTCTCACTGTCCGTTTTAAAAACTAATAAATCGTACTTAAAGACAAGTCAAAGTCTTGGATATCCTCTACCTTGTACTGGCATGTTTAAATTTGCCAAACCAAATAGCATGCACACATTTCCGCATGAACCTCTATCTTACAGGGCTGTGAGCTAGGGGTAATCGGAATCCCCCTCATGCGCTCCCACCACCCCTGAAAGAGCAGCGTCACTTATGACTGCGGCGACTCTCTGCTCAAGCGGGGTGAGGTCCTCCTCTCCTCTCCCCCCGCCGGATTGGGTCAGACATTAGCGGTGGTCAGCCGTCCTCCGCTTATTGGCCACCTTTAAGTCTGACCAATTCTTTTTTAAAAATGTTCGCCTTTCCGACCCCACAGCACTGACGGCCTCACACTCTCCCACTCAGACCTCCTGCATTTGTTGTTAATGCCGGAGGACAGCGTGACAAACAGTACTTTTTTGCGCACCTCCCTGTCTTCCTCATATTATAAGGGTTTTCGGATCCTGCGAAAAGGGGAATCTCCAGTGCAGGGTTCATTTAAATATAATTTACATATTTAAATGGGGTCGTGGACAGGGAGAGGTCGGGTACTCCTACACGTGCGCTCAATTCCACGTTGATTCGGATGTCCAAAGAAAATGTGCTTAGATTCATGCGTATGCAGATTCATACATCTGGATTTTTTTGTGCATACGATGTTTTCTGGATTTAAGCGTACGCCATTTTTCAGTAGGAATTCCACGCAAGTCTTTGAAAAGGCCCCTGGAAATTTTGTGATGTGGCCCTCAGGAAAAGAAGTTTGACACCCTTGTATAGTTTCTATAAACATGGCTTTCATAGGATAGACTGCAGCAAAAAAGTAAACCGTTTCCCTATCAGTACGCTATCCTAAATGTGTTTTTTAGCCTAAATTCATAAATTCTGTGTGATCAGATAATGGAACAGCCTTGAGCAGATTCCTCCACTCATTCACATCTCACAAAACATTTCACAAGTATCGATCTGTCTGTAATTAAGAAACTTACAGAACGAAACTCAAAGGCACTGATTGGGCAGTCTCCAATCAAAATAAAACATATATATATATATATAT
>JAOUQZ010000014.1:925982-938296 GCA_028564935.1 Neosilurus hyrtlii
CTTCCTCTTTTTCTGTCTCTCCTCTGCGGCGCTGCTGTAAATAGCGCTGGCGCGCGTGCATTCATAGAAAATGAGGGCAGGATGCGGACAAAATTTGGATTTAGCTAGGTCTTATTTTTGGGGTAGGGCTTATTATCAGGGAAACACGGTATGTGTGTGTGTGTGTGTGTGTGTGTGAGAATGTTGTGTGTGTCTTAGGTTAAGAATAAATAAATAAATAAATCAATCATCCTCTTCTGTCTAGGTTGCTTCTGGGGGGAAAGGGAAGAAGTGCCCGGTCTGTAAGCCATCTGACAATGGCAAGACAAGCATGACCTGTGTTGAAACATGCAAAATTCATTTGCACAAAGGAAGAAAAAATTTCAAAACTTCATCAAAAAAATCAATGTAATGTCAAATTATTGTATTTTATATTTAGGTCTTTCTAATATAAATTTAAAAAATTTAAATATGCATTTTTTTGTGAAAAACGCACGACTTGACCTCACTGAATGATGTGTGAAAAGTAAAGAACATCGCTAAACTAAATAAAGACTGAAATGGTTAGTAATGAAGTTAATAATGGGATATAATAAACATTATAAGCGGTTCAGAAAATGAATGAATGAATGTTTATTGGTATTTTTTGGTTTCTGACTCTTTTGGATAATTAAACATGCCCTGGGTCAACTGACCCAGGAACATGATCTCTGTTCCAGAGAAACAAACATAATAGAAGTGTTAACCCATGTATAATTCTTCCATTTTGTGTTGGTTTGTCACAAAAATTGATGAGAAATTTTAGAAAGTTTTAATTAGAAAGTATGAATACCTTTGCAAGCCGCTGTAATTCATAATAACCAGTAATAGGTGGACATTTACAAAATAAAGCTTTTTTTAAATCTTGTAAATCTGATACACTTTTATTGAAGTACATCTATGCTTGGCACTTTCCAGCTTCTCAAACACAAAAATATAACAGCTGTCTGTCCAAAAGTGTCTACTCCGAATTGCAGGTGTATTTCTTCAGTATGTTAATGTAGATCAAGGGAAAAATTTTCAATTTCACACCTTATTTTGTTACCATTCATCCAGTAAGGGACAGCAAACTTTACTATTTGAAGCAGCTGTTCCAGCACTGGACAATTCAATAAGCTTTTTTTTTTTTGCATCCCAAGCTGTTGTCACTGCCTATGATATGGAATTTGGATCCATTGTAGGCTGCCTGGAATTCCAACACTTGTCCATATACATAGACTTTAATGATTCATGTAAATCTTGAGTTAACAGCTCAAACCAGCCACTCTTGTTTTACATCCGAAAGTGTTGCTTGCACAGTTTCCAGCACAAGTATAAGTCCTGCTTATTTATAGTATAAATCCAGCTCATTATTGCCATGTCTCAGTATCCTGTACTTTATGACTACACAGACATTTTATAAGGATAATAACCTGAAACGTGATATGTGGGGTCAAGTTTCTGAAACAGTCGGCATTTCCAGTGAGTTTATAATTATATATGTTTATTTAGAGCTACGAGATGTACATTATGTGTGTTAGCTTGAGTACATGGTTTTGCTTTTCAGACTGAATCATGTTAGCAGCTAAACGACGACATGACAGTTTTGAGCTATGAGAAATAAAAAGGCTGCAGCCCAAAAAAGAAAGAACACGGTTGTCAGAAATAAACGTGCAAAGAAAAAGAAATCGACCCAAGCTTGCAAGGAGCTAATTTTTGCCATGTTCAGTTTGAGTGGGCGTCGCCCACTTTTTTTTTTTTTTTATTAGTGACAGTTATCTGAAGAAAACAATAGCAATGCCATTATTACTGTACACCTATTCATAAGAATAACAATATAAATCTTTTAATGTGTTTGAATAAAACACTTTAAGTTCATTGTTTCTTAACTTTCATCTTTTTATCCATTTTAAAATCTCCTAAATTCCCTGCACATGATTTGCCAAATCCCAGTAACTAGACATGCTACATGAATGATTTTGGTATAAAAAAAATTCTCTAAAAGAATAATAAACAAATTGGAAAAATGGAGCTCATTATGGAGTCAATGAATATTAAAAAATGTAATTCATATAGCCCACGATGCGACTTAAAGTCCCTGTATCAAGAATTCACTGCGAGTCTACAAAATTATGCTTAGTAAAATGTGCAAAAATTTGGTGGAAACATGACTCCTCTGCATAAATAATCACTAATTTAAAATTTCCCACCAGAGACACTGCAACTTAGTTTTCAGCAGTTCCGACTTCTGTGTGTTATGTAAGCAGGGGAATGCACTCAGCCGTGATATTTATTGTTAGTATTTCCTATGCAAAAGTAAACAGAGCAAGCATGAGGATTTCAGTATGGGCATTCTTAAGATCTTAACACCATTATTAGCTTAAGTCCTGGTTCAGTGATCATGCCTCGAAGGTGTAAAGCAGCAGGTTGTGTTAAAACATGACAGGATGGTGTTAGTTTATTCAGTTTTCTGTCCTGACCCCGACCCAAAAAAAACACGTGATGAATGAATTAGGAAGCTAAACGAACATGCACAGGCTGAAAAGCACCCAGCGTTCATTCCATTATTTGTAGTGACCATTTTACTGAAGATTGTTTTGAGCTTCAATGTGAAATGGCTGCAGGTTTGATAGTGTTCATGCAACCACATTCCGCCTCATGAGTTTGCGTTCGCAAATCAAACAGTCCAATCGTACATATGAAACAAAAGAATGCCGCGTCATGCATTCGAATGCAAATGAATCCCGCACCACGTGACTTCTGTACTTTTCGCATTACAAGAATTTAAATAATTCCTTATTGTTGGTGCTGATGACATCCATCCCACGAATTGTTATTATTATTAAAATGATAAGTGATATCAGATTTAGAGCTAGTCTTTTTCTTATTGTACGAATGTTGATGTTTATGGAGTTGGAGTTTTGCTAATTGTGTATGGTAACCATACAAATGTCACTGATGTGCACTTAGCTATACTATTATAATAAATAATATCTTGGAGTAAACCCTTGATTATGTAGTACACTGCAAGAACATAGGCTGGAATAAAACATCTTACAGTACACTTACTGAAACTAAGCCTGGACATCACTGGATATTAACGCTGATATAAGTTCCTCATGCCTGATCAATCGGCCTCATAAACTGGTCAATTCTCTCTGTCAACTGTACTAGCACTGATTAATTTTGAGTACAAGTAGGGTAAATCATTCGTATTGGGTCTTCTTCACATGACGTAGTGTGGGTTGTCCTTTTCATCTATTATCTTCGTGGACATTTTAAGCAACATTTCATTTTACTTTAAAAATTTCTCGCATTTAGAATCATGAAAAAGCATGAAAATGTTAATAATCACAAGCTATAATTACACTGGACATAAATATCTATTTTCACACATTTTGTGTGTCTGTGAAGCGTTAAATTCAAGTGGCAGCTTATGGTTTGCCCTGATAGTGTATCAAGCATGTGGTAGAGTTTGTTGGTGATCTGATCACAGGTGAAGAATGTTAAATCTATCAACTGTCTAGAGTTGTGGTTCTGGCATTACCATGTTGGGATCACTACCTAACTACTCCCCCCACCCAAATGTATTTGATTTAACATTCCTCACCTGTGACCAGATCACCAACAAACTCTACTAAATAGATCACTGAAAGGACATCAGAAACGTCTCCTCCTCCTATCGCCCACACCGCTAGCAGGGCTGCCTAGTCACATGGCGCATCTAGACTTATACTCCTGAACAGCACAGAGTCTGTGACATCAACAAATGACAACCTTCTCACCTGTTGCTAGACTCAATTCAATTCAGTTTTATTTGTATAGCGCATTTTACAACTGACGTTGTCACAAAGCAGCTTTACATAGTAAAAGTAATTTAAGGAGGAACTTAAATATTTTTCTACAACCTCTACACATCCATAATGAGCAAGCCCACAGCGACAGTGGCAAGGAAAAATTCCCTCAGTTGATACAAGGAAGAAACCTTGAGAGGAACCAGGCTCAAAAGTAAAACCCATCCTCATTTGAGTGAAACCGTAAAAATACAAACCATTTAAGAAAAACTTCATTACAATCCAACATGTAGTGGGGTTGGGTTTTTTCACTGTTTCCGAACAAAGTCAAGCTATTTTTAATGGGTTTTCTGCATGGATTATTTGCTATTTTGGAACTTTTTATCACTCTTTTCAAATCTTGACAGTTTATTAGTACATTAGTAAGCTTTTTCTGTCCCATAAAAATCACCAACCCTGGGGTAGAAAATATTGTTTTGGAATTGTATTGGAAATAAGTTTTCCTGAGTTATCTTCACCTTTTCAAATGGCTGCATCAACACAACAGTTTTTCTGTGTGATACAATGATATATCCTGGAAAAGCTTCTACTGTTTCATATTTTGCTCAATTGGTTATTTTTTTGCGTTGCAAATCATAGTTTTACAGCAATCTTTTACATGGTTGTTGTGGGATTGCTACGACTTGTGCTGATAATCTACCCAGGGTATACATCACCTCTCATCACTCCTCATTCCTCCATGACCCTGACAGATAACGGCTGCGTCTTATAGACCTAGCTAGCAGCTGCAGATTGTTTTTTTTTTTTTAACTGGGGATAGTTTGTAAATCTCACGAGCTGAAATCATGATTTTCATTTACTTCATGCAACAAAATGAACACACACACACACACACACACACACACACACACACACACACATATCAGCTGAATTACAGCTAAACACATTGTGCATATGTGCCTCCATACAGGAAGAGATCGAGTGACAAGCGACCATTCAAAGTCAGTGAACACCGGCAAAATGAGTGATGAGAAATTTTGTCAAGCGACACAAACTGAACTTTCATGCAACGCAATTGAAGTGATAACCAATCAAAGCTTACAGATAAAATTCCAGACAAATAACACCAGACATTTTTCATGGGGAAACTTAAAAAACTTAAAATTTATATAACACTGGCAGAGCTGCTAATTATTATGTGCATCACAACCACACACAGAAATGTATGATACTAACCTGGAAACGGCTTGGGTTCACTTTTTCAAAACAGCTGCCATTTCTTATATATACAATCAGACTCTTGTTTCATGTGTAAACAGAAACGCACAATGATTTTTATTTGAGCCTAGTTTTCTCCTCTATTCCACCGACATGCCTTCCACCAAGGAAGCAGAGGCTGGGGACTCAGAGGTGGACTCTTCCATCACCCGAGCCGAAGTCACTGAAGTAGTTCACAAGCTCCTCAGTGGCAGGGCGCCGGGGGTGGATGAGATCAGCCCTGAGTACCTCAAGTCTCTGGAGGTTGTGGGGCTGTCTTGGCTGACACACCTCTGCAACATTGCATGGAGGTTGGGCACAGTGCCTCTGGATTGGCAAACTGGGGTGGTGGTCCCTCTTTTTAAAAAGGGGGACCAGAGAGTGTGTTCCAATTATAGAGGGATCACACTTCTCAGCCTCCCGGGGAAAGTCTACGCCAGGGTACGGGAGAGGAGAGTTCGGCCGATAGTCAAACCACAGATTCAGGAGGAACAATGCGGTTTTCATCCTAGTCGTGGAACACTGGACCAGCTCTTTACCTGCCGCAGGGTGCTTGAGGGTGCATGGGAGTTTACCCAACCAGTCCACACGTGCATTGTGGATCTGGAGAAGGCATTCGACCGTCTCCCCCAGGTATTCTGTGGGGGGTGCTCAGCGAGTATTGGGTCCGGGGCTCTTTGCTAAGGGCTGTTCCGTCTCTGTACGCCCGGAGCAGGAGCTTGGTTCGCATTGCCGGCAGTAAGTCAGACTTGTTCCCAGTGCATGTGGGACTTCGGCAGGGCTGCCCTTTGTCACCGGTCCTGTTCATAATTTTTATGGACAGGATTTCTAGGTGCAGCCAGGGGCCGGAGGAAGTCCAGTTTGGGAACCACAGGATTTCATCCCTGCTTTTTGCGGATGATGTTGTCCTGTTGGCTTCATCAAACCAGGACCTTCAGCGTGCATTAGAGCAGTTTGCAGCCAAGTGTGAAGCTGCTGGGATGAGAATCAGCACCTCCAAATATGTGGCCATGGTTCTCAACCGGAAAAGGGTGGCGTGTGCAGGATGAATAAAAAAATTCTGATGGAGAGTGAATCTGAAATAAAGCTGTTATTTTTAGTTAGAAATAAAATTATATTATTTAATTTATTTAACTTCTGGTTTTGTTTTGTTTTTGACTCCACACATGCACTTCAAACAAAGCAACCCCTGAAATAGAAAAAAAAAACACACTAGAAATCATGAAAGAGGCTTTTTTTTTTTTTTTTTACTTGTAAATTACATATTATATTCAAGCACCAAGAAAAAACTACCGGGCACCAAAAAATGAAATATCACAAAAGCAAGGTTGCCCGACCGGGCACTAAGGCTCCAGAAGATTTTTCAAGCCCTGTAAAATGCTTTTTCATCAACTTAAAATGTGAGATTTTTGCTCACAAAGTTCGGGAATATAAATTATGTGAATTGGAAGAATCGTATTTACACTTATTATCTGTGTAAGTTTGTTATTTGTTTATTCAGTGATTCTTTGAGTTTACAGTAAATTTCATATATTGTGATATATATCATTATCAGGAAATGAAATGACTTGGGTGGTGATATGAAATTTTGGCCACATGGCTCAGGCCTACAGGACAGTGTGCATACAAAGGAAAGTAGAAGTGCTGTTTGTTTTGTTCTGTACAGACGTGCAACTGGCGAGTGTCACTCTAACACACTCTGCCACTGTCAGGATTCAAACTTCTGACCTTTACTGTGTCACTTTGAGGCCAATTACAACCCAGTTCCCAGTAACTACAAAAACTATATACACGCCAGCCATTTCTTCAAATACAAGTCTCACCTCCTACACACACTACATTCAACACCCTTGTACCAAGTCTCACCTACTTCATACTCACTGCTTCGCACGATAGTCACTCCTTCAACTTCAAGTCTCGCCTCCTTCACACACACACATCAGTCTCACCTCCTTCACACGATACAGTCACTCCTCCAACTTCAAGTCTCGCCCCCTTCACACACACACACACACACACCAATCCCACCTCCTTCACACGATACAGTCACTTCTTCAACTTCAAGTCTCACCCCCTTCACACACACACCAGTCTCACCTCCTTCACACTCACTCCTTCGCACAATACCGTCACTCCTTCAACTTCAAGTCTCACCTCCTTCACACGCACACCAGTCAGTACCTTAGACAGTCACCCTTTCAGCTTCTAGTCGTACCTCCTTCACACACACGTGTTACCTGTATGACAATACCTTAACACCAAGTCTCACCCCTTCACACTCATACTCTCTCTCTCATACACACACACTAGTCACTCATCCAGCTCCAAGTCCTACCTCCTTCACAATCACATTCTCTCTCTCGCACACACACACACATTAGTCACTCCTCCAGCTCCAAGTCCTACCTCCTTCACACTCACACTCTCTCGCACACACACGCACACTAGTCACTCCTCCAGCTCCAAGTCCTACCTCCTTCACAATCACACTCTCTCTCTCGCGCGCCCGCACACACACACACACACACACACACACACACACAAGTCACTCCTCCAGCTCCAAGCCCTACCTCCTTCACAATCACACTCTCTCTCACGTGCACGCGCGCACACACACACACACTAGTCACTCCTCCAGCTCCAAGTCCTGCCTACTTCACACTCATTCTCTCTCACGAGCGCACTCACACACACACAGTTACTCCTCCTTCACACTCACACACTAGTCACTCCTCCAGCTTCAAGTCCAACCTCCTTCACACTCACACTCTCTCTCGCGCACACACACAAGTCACTCCTCCAGCTCCAAGTCCAACCTCCTTCAAACTCACACTCTCTCTCGCACACACACAGTTACTCCTCCTTCACAATCACACACTAGTCACTCCTCCAGCTCCAAGTCCAACCTCCTTCACACTCTCTCGTGCGCGCACACACACAAGCCACTCCTCCAGCTCCAAGTCCTACCTCCTTCACACTCACACACAAGTCACTCCTCCAGCTCCAAGTCCTACCTCCTTCACACTCACACACACACTAGTCACTCATCCAGCTCCAAGTCCAACCTCCTTTACACTCACACTCTCTCTCTCGCACACACACAAGTCACTCCTCCAGCTCCAAGTCCTACCTCCTTCACACACACACACAAACACAGTAGTCACTTCTCCAGCTCCAAGTCCTACCTCCTTCACACACATACAGACACACACACACACAAGCCACTCCTCCAGCTCCAAGTCCTACCTCCCTCACACTCGCGTGCGTGCACACACACACACACACACGCCACTCCTCCAGCTCCAAGTCCTACCTCCTTCACACTCACACTCTTGCACACACACACTGTCGCACACTAGTCACTCCTCCAGCTCCAAGTCCTACCTCCGTCACAATCACACTCTCACACACAAAACTAGTCACTCCTCCAGCTCCAAGTCCTACCGCCTTCACACACACTAGTCACTCCTCCAGCTCCAAGTCCTACCTCCGAAAACACTGTCACACACACACTAGTCACTCCTCCAGCTCCAAGTCCCACCTCCATCACTTCTCCCACACACACAAAAACACATTCCTTTAGCTCCTCCTCCTTCAGTTTCCGGATAGTAACAGACAGTCCAATCAGCGCACGCGCTTCTGTTCACCTCACTCGAAAACACAAGGCGTCTGTTCTTCTCAATCCTGTTTTTAAAGCCGCTGTGTTTACTGTCGATCTGTTTAACAACAGTCTGTTTAAACACTACCGCCAGAGACGCTGGGAGAAAAATACCGTGCCGTGTTTTTTCTTTGATATGAATCATTGTTCCGCAGGTTAACGTCCGCTAGCGGCGAAATGAAAGAAAAACAAGTTTTCCTCGCAACAGTTCCGTTTTAATAAACTACATCAAAAGCACAGCCCGACAGGCTCCAGTCCCCTACAAGGAGACATCATTAACAAGCGTTCACTTCGACACCTAAAACATTTTAAAACAGCTGCAGGAGCGAAGTTTCAGAGAGAGAAAGGAACATGACACTCCTGAACTGATTCTGACGCATTTCCACAAACACACACCACCACATCAACACCATTCAACTCGACTCCTGGACGCCAACACACATTTATCCTGTCAAAAACGCCTTGTATCAGCTACGGCCAGTCCTTCCGTAAACAACGCAAACTCTAGTCGTATACATTCCTGTAAACAATCCGACAGGCCTCACTACAGCATCAACTCAGTTAGCATGCTAGCATAACTAGCTGAACTACATTTTCATGCTCCAAACAGACACGGCTCGGGGTATGAATTCAACAACTCCAACATCTACACTACACACACAGGCAGTTTGCATCTGCACATGTTGTGTGTTCGTGTGGAGGGTTTGGGGGACACGGTGTACCAGACTATGGTAGGATACGGGAAGTACGGAACTAGCTAGCAGACTGGCTAAAAAACAGACCTACCACATCACACACACAGAGAGACAATCCTCTCAACCTGTGGAGGAATAAACATCCCAATCTTTACGGTACACAATCAGACGTGTTCTAAGTGTCAGCATTAACCTTACAATCAGGTTCAATATAAAGAGAGTAGCACGCCAGGCTGCTGTCCGGTACCGTGTGGACCTCAGAGTGATCCCACTACAGGCTCGGTGTTTACACATCACGCTTATTAAACACTACCTTAATGCTGGCGTTTTAAAACAAGGTCATTGGTTTGCTTGTTTGTTTTTGTGTAGCATAAGCAGACAGTACTTTAAGAGGTGTGTACTGTACGAACTTCGGTGGATTTCATTTCTAGTTGCTGTAAGGAATAAGAAAAGGTAATCGTGTCGGTGTTTTTGTCAGTGTTATGAAGGATACAGTTTCACCACGTCGGTATCCATTCTCCTTTTACCCGGACTTGGAGACGACATGTTTACAGCTCTGCGTGGAATGCCAGTGTCTTCTCAATCTGATTGTCGAACGCTTGGCCTCTATCTAAACTTTATATTATTGTACATTTACATTAAAAAACACCGGTCGCATGCAAACGAACTTCCAGCTTGTTGTCTGAGCGTTTGTGTCGCCTGGCCCTGGCCCGTCCTCTCGCTCTGCTTTGTTGTGTACTCTCCTGTAACCCCCCCTCCCCTCCCGTGGATGACGTCATATTTAAGGGACGGGAAAACAGTGCTTATTTTTCGGTATAAAGTCTTCTACGCCATTTCAAGTTAATATAACTAAATTATACACGCATTGTCCTTGTGTACGAAATATTTAAGGTGTGCGGATTTTTTTTGTCAGGCTGAAAGGTTTAAACTGAGGGTCTCTCCGAGTTCCCGGCGACGTGAGATGACGTGACAGTGTGCTGTGGAAGGCCATCGGAATCAAAACGCCTGGTCACGGGAGGAGAGTCCATACGGGACTTCTGCACCAACCAGTCACAAACAGAGAGGGTGCTCAGAAAGAGGATAAAATCAGCTTTTACATGATGCCTATGTTTTTTTTTTTTTTTTTTTTTTTTTTGGGGGGGGGGGGGTAGGACAACATTTGACATAGATATGGACAAGTGAATTTATAATACAATACAAGGGCTTTGGGGAGCAAAAATTTAAACGAATAAAAAAAATGACAGGAAGGACTTCCAAACTCTCATTCATTCCTTCATTCATTCTCTGAAGTGCTTAATCTTAATAAGGGTCGTAGGGAGGCTGGTGCACATCTCTGAGGGCAGAGTACACCCTGAACAGGGCAAAAACACGCGGACGGCTATGCAGCTACTCTTAACAAAAATCAGCAACGGTTCTATTGGTCAGCTTTTGATAACCCAGTTATCTGAACTGGGGGGCCAGCAGTGACAACACGGTGATAGTGAGACTTGAACCCCTGACCTTGGGATCAGCAATCCAGCACCCCACCACCAGGCCACCACTGCCCTCAAACTCTCCTGGTTCCGCTGGTTTTTACTTACATTTTTAAAGTTGCAGTTTGCCAAAATCGAATTGATTGTTTGTATTGGCCCATTTAAAAAGGCTGCCATTTGGAGTATGTTTCACTCTCGCAAGTGTGCAAATTCTTGGGAATAGAATGTGGACATGTCACGTCATATAAGGCAAAATATCAGTATGCATGTATTAAACTAAAAATCAGATATATTAACTAATGAACTTCTGAATAAAATAAGGCCAGGCACATCTGACCTTAATATCACATTACATATATATATATATCAGACTGATATCTGCACGTTTACATGAACGCATGGTTTATACAGTGTATTGCACATACAACACTGCATTTATATGTAATTCACTTCCTTGTTTGTAAGTTCTCCTACGTGAGTCATGTGCGCAATACAATGGTTCCTTTCTTTGTGAGGATTTATTACTCTTTTCTTTAAGAAGATTGTAATAACAGTATAATCGGGCAGCTAACTCAATCAGGGGAATTATGCAAATGGTGTTTAAAGCACCAAATTTACTATGGGAACTCTTTAAAGATTGCCAGTCAAAACTGACCAATTGGCCATTTGAAAATTCAAGATGGCATCCATTTTTTCAAGATGGCTGACAGATTATTTCTCACATAGAAATTGATGTAGTTTGTCAATCCAAGTGATTATGGTGTCTGTGCATATATTTTTGGGCATGCTGTAACAACTTTTTCTATTTTGAACACCCCAAGATGCATACTTTTTCCATTTTTGGGTGGTTGTATGTGTCTTTCTATGTAAATGCAGGATTGTCAGTTACTGCAAGGGCACAACGGTGACATCACTGTTGTGTAATGCAGCATGGAATCATTCCTTGCCAAGCAATATCTAAAGCAAAGGAACACTATTGCACCAACATACTATACACAAATGCTGCTGATTTATTTTTTTCATCAATTTTTTTTCCATTGTGGACTGATCCCTGTTTGGTTTTGAGGCAGGACATACAAAGCATGACCACTATGTAATCCCAAAGATTTGCAGGGATATCTAATTTTTGACATAGTATTGTAGATGTATTTTTGATCAATTTGTCATATATGTGATATAATATTTAGGCATTGTAATATATTTGTAATTTTGTAAATATAGCATAATATGTGTGATTTGGGCTGTATAAATGGCTATAAACAGGAAGTTTACTAGATAATCATCATCCACTGATTGGGCCATGTGTTGTCTTTGTCAGCAAGAAAACAGCTGTTCACCATTTCAGCACTAGATAACATTGATAACGGGCGGCACGGTGGCGCAGTGGTTAGCACGTCCGCCTCACAGCAAGAAGGTCCTGGGTTCGATTCCCAGCTCGGGC
>JAOUQZ010000014.1:957039-968874 GCA_028564935.1 Neosilurus hyrtlii
TTATTACTGTATTATTTATGATGTTATTGTATGATGCTATTACTGTATGATTTATGATGTTATTAATGTATAAATTACGATGTTATTATTGTATGATATTATTGTATGATTTATGATATTATTGTATGATTTATGATGTTATTGTATGATGTTATTACTGTATTATTTATGATGTTATTGTATGATGCTATTACTGTATGATTTATGATGTTATTAATGTATAAATTATGATGTTATTATTGTATGATGAAGCTCTTACCTCGCTCTCGGCCTGTAGATTAGACAGTTTGCTGGTAACCAGCAGAAAATGTAGACAGAATAAACACCTACGGTTCTGTGACCGATAATATTACCGGGCGTTTCTCCAACAAAGGAAACGTTCCGTTTAATCACCGTCGGTAAGGCGCTGTCACTTCTCCAGTCCCCAATCTCTGAACACAAACAAAAAACTGTCCCCGGAGCTGTACAAAGCTGCGTTAATCACTCTTCTTCAGCCTCTTGTCGCCTCATGCCGGGGGCTTGCCACTGCCCCCTACTGGAAGACAAGAGAATTTCATGCTGCCCAATCTTTGCCACGCATGCGTGGTAATATAGTAAGAAAGTTAGCAATGGCCATGATTATTACTGAGAAAGCCTGGTATGTAATTATTTTAATGTATAAAGAATATTAAAAATCATCACCTAAACAACAAGCCCTGCCACTGCTTCTCACTGCTCTCCTGCACTGGCCGAAGCCTGGATCTCACACATCCCTTCTACACCAGCAGCTGTTTCCTGTTTCCTTTGAGCTTCATGCAGTAAAAGCCTCCTCTCCAATCAGCCTCCTCATCATTGTCATTTACCGCGCTCCTGGACCCCTAGGAAACTTTTTAGATTAAATGGACACACTCCTCAGCACTTTCCCCACTGTCGACACCCCTCTCACTCTCCAGGGAGACTTCAGTCTCCCCTCTGACAAACTCCAGATCTCTCCTTCTCCCTTCTCTCTATTCCTTTTCTTTAACTTTCAACAACTGCTCTCCCACACACAAAGGAGGGAATCTCCTAGATCTTGTTTTTCAAATTTCAAATTCAATTTTATTTGTCACGTTCAAAATCATACACAGTACAATATGTAGTGAGATGCTTGTTATGACTGTCCTACAATTTGAAAAATAAACTATCACTATCAAGAAGAAAAAGAACAATAACTGTAATTATCTGAAGGACATATATAGTTAACGGTCAAATATAAATATAAAAATGTAAAATATAAAATTAAATATTAAAATAAAATAAACTATAGAATATAAAAAATATAAAATGAAATATAAATGCAGTGGCGATTTACTGTATGTAAAGTGTTAGGTGTCTGTAAAGTGTCGGTGCAGTACAGTGTGCACACAAGATGTCCAGTGAGTGTGAGGTTGTTGTGTGTGTAGAGTAGTGCAAGGTGTACAGAGTGCAATTTGTGTGTGCAACAATCAGCTGAGGTAAAATGTAATGATCATGTGTAAGGTAGAGTCTACAAAGTCCAGGTACCAGTGTTCTGGTTCAGGGCCCAAACGGCCTGTGGGAAGAAGATCCTCCTCATTCGCTCAGCGATTGCTTCCTGTAACGGAAACGTTTCCCTGACCGCAACAGAGAGAAGAGTCCATTGTTGGGATGGCTGAGGTCCTTCACTACGATTCTTCCATTGGCCTCCTGTAGCTGCTCGCATTAGATTAAAAACACTAATGATTGCCTACAAAGCCAAAAACGCAGCTGCACCCTCCTACCTCAAAGCACTTATCACATCCCACACAGCACCGTGTTCTCTCAGATCCTCTAGCACTGCTTTCTACCAAGGGTCAAGGGAAAACTGCATCTAAACTCTTCTCTGTTCTGGCTCCAAGGTGGTGGAATGAACTTCCTCTGGATGTCCGGACAACTGAGTCACTGGGTGTCTTCACACGATGGCTAAAAACCTACCTTTTTCAGCTGTTTTACACACACACTCAAAAAAACAAACAAAAAATAAAATAAATAATTTTAAAAACACATGCGCAACACCTACCCTACTACACTACTAGTTTGACTAACAATGATAAGAATATATTCACTGACTTTAAAGCACTTCTGTAAGTCACACTGGATAAGAGCTTCTGCTAAATGCTGTAAATGTGAATGTAAATGTAAATGTGAACATTTGTTCTCTTACAGCAAAGTACAATTACATTACAGTCAAAAAAATAATAATGGCCTATATACCATGATGCAAAATGTTTATCTGACACCCAATAGGAGGGGACATTTCATTATAACTATGCCAAGTCATAATAATCTAGCTGTGCCTGGTGGAGGTATCTTGCCCTTCCTGAATGCTCCTCCAGTTAAAACTTTTTTGTTCCTTTAACTGTTCTAAATAGTGTGCTCAGTAAAGTAGATATGAGGCTCTGAAACCAATAGAAAATGAAAAACTTTATGTCAGTCTGCTTCGCCCTTGATCTCAACTCATTACTAAACCTCCTTTGCAGTGTTGTGTCAGGTATAACTACAAAACCATTCATTTAAAACGTGACAAGACATGGGGTCAATTAGTAACAATAGACAGTGGAACCTCGGCTTAGGAACTTGATTGGTTCGTAAATGCTGTTCTAAAAGTGACTTGTTTGTAAACCAAAAAATAATTTCCCGTCGGAAACCCTCTATAATGGATGAATCTGTTCCTGACCTCCTCCTCACTCTGCAATCGTATTATATTATAACATTCATTCATTCATTTTCTGAACCACTTAATTCTCATTAAGGTCGCGGGGACGCTGGCGCCCATCTCAGGGAGGAACAGTAGGCATCCTTAGTATTTGCATACAGCAGATCTAAAATTTTCTCCTTTCTGTTGGGACACTCCACGTACTGCACAAAGTTTGTCCATGGTGACGTGGTTGAAGTCAACGAGATCACAATGAAAGCACTCGGGTGCTGAATCTGTAACCGGGCTATGGTAGCATGAACAGTGTCACATGCAGCAATTCAATTCAGTTTTATTTGTATAGTGTTTTTTACAATTGACATTGTCGCAAAGCAGCTTTTCATAGTAAAAAAAAATTAAACATTTTTCTACAACCCCCTACACAGCCCCCTACACATCCCTAATGAACAAGCCCGTGGCAACAGTGGCAAGGAAAAACTCCCTCAGTTGAGGGAGGGAAGAGGGAAACCCATCCTCATTTAGGTGAAACTGTAAAATACCAACCATATAAGCGAAACTTTACAGTCCAACATGTAGTCCGGTTGGTTATACCACAACTGTAAGTCCTAAATAATTGCAGCAAGAGATTTTATATCACCAGCAGTGAATAGTCATCTTCACAGTCTCTGAGTGCAGATCTAAGCTCATATGGATCTTCATCAGTGGTGCAGTCTCTGACGGCCCAGACAGTGTGAAAGCCTGCGATGGATACATTATCATCAGGAATATTCTGATGCTAGCGCTGTCGGCTCGTCCATCTTATTTGCTTATTCGACCTCACATTCCCCATTATAATAGATGGGAGACACAGCTTGTATCTTTTCCTCCCTGTAAGATTTCGCTGTCTCGCCCTCTTTCTCTTTTTCTGTCCTCCTCCCCTGTATCCCCGGTGTGTTTTGCTCCAGATTTCAGCCGGTAAGTCCATGGGTCTGGCCACTCGTCTGGCTGGCTTCAGCACGATCAGCTGATCCCTGGAGTAAACAAAGCGCGCAGCGTGTATTTGCTGCGCTGCGGTCCCAACTCTCCATGAAAGTGAAAGTTCTGCAGTGATAAAAAGTAAAAAAAAACTCTCTCAACCCACATTTTGAGAGGGCAGTTAATGAACAATAAAATAAAAAATATATAAGAAAAAAAGAGTTATAATTACTGGCAGGACAGGAGCAACTGAAAAGGCTGCATGCCTGTTAACACATGTACACTACTTATGTGAATGGTTGTGTGTGTGCTGGCCCTGTGATGGCCTGGCGAGCTGTTCAGGGTGTACCCCACCCTCACCCAGAGTCAGCTGAGATGGGCGCCAGTCTCCACGCGACCCTAATTAGGATTAAGCGGCTTAGAAAATGAATGAATGGATGGATTAATAATAGTGTGTTTGTGTGTGTGTGTGTGAGAGAGACTTTGTTAGATTTATGTATTTTTTAAATTTGAGCAGTATAATAATCAGAACATTATTTTCCCTGTGTGAGTACTGTAGCTGTTTTCACATGCTTTCACAGCCCAAAAACATCACATGGGATATTGCATTTTGTGCAAAGGAGGAAGGAGGTCCTGGGTTCGAGCCGTGGGCTCGTTGAGGGCGTTTCCGTGTGGGGTTTGCATGTTCTCCTAATGTTTGCATAGGTTTCCTCCAGGTCCTCTTGTTTCCTCCCACAGTGCAAAGACACGAAGAGGAGGCGAACTGACCATTCCGCATTGCCTCCAGGCCTTTGAGATGGACTGCCGTGCTGTTCAGGATGTACCCCGCCTTTGCCAGAGTTGGCTGAGATAGGCTCTGGTCTCTCTGCGACCCTAATAAAGAATAAAGCTGTTCAGAAACTAAAGTGAATCTTTAATTCCAGCGGTGGGTTTTATTTTATAATATTGTGATGCATGGCAGGGGAACTTGTTGTTTGTGTGTGCGCGCGCGTGTGTGTGCGCGCGGACGCGTGTGCGCGCGCGCGGGCTCTGTTCTTTGTCCTCCATTGCAGGTCAGAGTGTGAGCTCCGCCGTAGCGCGCAGGCCCGGAGTAGCGCAGCCGCTCTGAGGTTAGTACCCTACCGCGCAATCTCCAGCTATTTCAGCCCTGGCGCAGCCGCAACAACAAACCCGGCAGCACACACTCGTCACAGCAGACGGAGAGGTTGCAGTAGTGCAGTGTTGGACCCAGTTCAACGCGTTTCGCGAGCTTTTTTGCCCATCGTGTACCATCCGATTCAACAGGAATAGACTCGAAATTAAAAGAGAGTAGTGTTTGTAGGCCTGGGCCTGGGATTAAAGATTCTCCTGCGATGGCGGGTTTGAAACGGCTAATGCTAGCTAGCTAGCTGTTTACTTCACGCGCGGCCCTGTTGATTGGTGCTGTGTGGCTTCTACACGGACAGTTAACTACCCGAACTTTATTTCACACAGTATTTATCTCCTCGTTTTGTGTATTAATTCGGGTTTATGCGTAATGCCTGATGTCTGCATTTCGTCAGAGAACTAGCAAGTTAGCATTCAAGCTAAAGGCTAGCATAACTTGATCAGTTTTCCTGCCGGGTCTGGAGTTCGGTACTGATGTGCACACTCAGAACCGGTATTTCTGACCGAGAACCTGTGATGGATCTGCAGTGGATATTGGGGTTGGGATGCGGTGGTGGTGGTGGTGTTCTTGAGGTGTTTTGTTGATGATTAGCATGCTTGGGCTGGTCTCTGGGAAGCTTAGCTCGAGTTCCCAGGTTAATAGTTTATAGAGGTGATGATGTGCAGGACAGGTGGGTGCATGTCATCAGTAGAACTCCTGGTTCTGGGTTCTGATCCTCGGAGGTGTTGATCAGGGTAATAAACAGCTCGGGAAGGTGTGTCAGGGCCATGTCAGCTGGAATAAAGGATGTTGGAGACAGTGTGTCGGCTGTGTGTGTATGTGGATAGTGATTGTCATGTAATGTGTTTGATATGAAAAACGACTCTGGGAGGTAAATAGTTCTGAAACAATGTAAGTTTGGAGTGGGGAACATGGCTAGACTAAAGCCTGAATAATGGTTTTGTGTGTTTAGAGTAACGCTTGAATAAGCTTATCAGACTTTATCATCATTCAGTAACAACGCGGGTACAAAAACACATTTGGGTCGCTATCGGCTCAGCGCAGGATTGAAATGTAGAAGCCGTAGATAGAGATACCTTCAGAAAACTGTGAGAACGTGACCTGTGAATTCCAGTGGTGCAAAATACAGGAATGATTTGAAGATGGGTGTTCATTATGAAGGAGTGCACGAAAGGCGTGTTGACCAGTATGGAGACGTTTGTGTGTGTGGTACATCGCTATTACAGAACCTGGTGGTCCTGTACCGAAAGCTGCGGAACCTCTTCCTAGAAGCCAGCAGGGAGAACGGTCCGTGGTGCGCTGCGAGGGGTCACGGATGATGGCTGTGGCTTGAGACAAGCAGCACTTAGGTTCTTAGATGGGTGGACTTTAGCAAAACTGAGCTACAGGACTAGTGAAATTAGGAAACTACTGGTCAGGAACACTAGATGTTTTGCCTATCGGATTTGTCGGGTCGCCATCAGGATGACCCGCTAGCTAATTTTGATCGGCGTACAGATTTTTGACTCGCCACGGGACCGGCGGACTAGTGTTGATTTCCACTCCTGCTTAGAGGAGTCCCAGTGATCTCTGCTGTCCTTGCCATATTAAGGCTTTTAATTTATTGTAACCTTCATGTCTGATCTAACGTTACGTAAATCACCCTACAGATGTCAGGGTCACTCCGAGCAACAGCAGATGATGTTTTTGCAGTCGTCGTGCTCTCTCGTAGTGCACACCTTATATGAAAAAAATGTGGTCTAACCCCATGAAAAAGGAAAAGTGAGTTAAGGTGATATTTTGACGGATGTGGATAAGGTCTAAGCGTGCCATAGTGGTCCCCTCATCTTCCTTATGACCTTGAATCATATTGTGAACATGATCCCTGATGTTTTTTTTTTTTTTTTTTTAATATTTCAAAGACTTCCTTGTAATTTTTCTCAAAAACATCCCTCTGTTGGTTACACCTCTCAGGTTCTCAGCCCTTCATATAGTACTTGGCAATGCAGAACTGCCCGGATGTGTGTAGGGGAGTCTACTCAGCGTTTCAAGGATAAGCTTAGTGACCTTGACAGGAATGTAGTGTTTACTGAAGACGGGCTTGTACGAAACTCTTCTGGTTGAGTGTGAGGCTTACAATAGCCTGAAGGTTTACGAAATCCATCTAGTTGTTTACACAGATCATACACATAAAGGGTTTTTGAATAAAGGTTGTAAATAATTATACCTGTTTATTCATGGTAGAGTCATGAAAAGCATCTCACATTTATTAAAAAGCTTTCTGGGTTGTCGGCAGGCCCATACCCCATCCCTCCACCAAGTTTGGTGAAATCAGTTGCGTAGGTTTTGCGTAGTCCTGCCAAAAGTCAAACAAACAGATGCTGGTGAGAACGTAACCTCCATCACCAGGTGCTGGAGTTAATAAAGGTTTAGAGAGAAGACATGCTGATGGAAGACCTCTCTGGAGCGTTTCATAGAAACCAGTCGTGAAAACACATGTAGAAAAATGTTGTAGGGTAAAACTAACCAGGTGTGTAACGTTAAACTGTGGTGCAGTGGTTCGCAAATCCGCCTTGCAGCACAAAGGTCCCGGGTTCGATTCCCGGGCTCAGGGCATTTCTTTGTGGAGTTTGCATGTTCTCTTCGTGTTTGCATGGGTTTCCTCCAGGTATGCCGGTTTTCTTCAACATTCCAAAGACATGCACAGAAGGCTACTTGGTCGTTCTAAATCACCCCTCGGTGTGTGTGTTGGCCCTACGATGGTCTGGCGAGCTGTTTGGGGTGAACCCCACTCTCGCCCAGAGTCGCCAACCTTAATTGAAATTGAGCGGCTTAGAGAATGAATGGATGATGAATGATGTAGTGAGTGTTGTAAGCTGGTTTTGTTCAGAAGTTCTGAGACTGTAGGCGATGTTCACTCGCTTCCATGTTCCCATAGCAACAAGTGATGCGCACCAAGATGTTAGTGATATTCTGTAAAAACACTGGGTAACCAAGTGCTGAGCCATCAGGTCACTGATGCATTTGAGTGTTGTCTGTGCTCAAACATGCTAACTCAGGAAACCCTGTTCTGTTCCAAATTGGATAAAATGAGCTGGAAGGGAGTTCTCCTGTACTGAGGATAAGAACCCGTGTATTAGGTTTGTTTGCAAGTTGAGGTTCCTTGAAATGAAAGCAGTCTCAGCAGCACCCTTATGGGTCATAAGGTTTTTAATGAAGGCTTGAGGTGCTGTTTTATTCGTTGGATGATGAAGCTGTATGTCCCAGTACCGGATGATTTAGAGGTCAGTGTATCTGATCTGTCTGTCATGATAATAAGCTTTGTGGCATTGTCTATACAGCAGTTTCCAACCCTGGTACTGGAACATCCCATGTCCTGCACATTAGTGTTTTCTGTGCTCTATTACATCCACCTCAAGTCAGAAAGAGCTGCTATTTAGTTAAATCAGAAAAGATCACAAGAAAGATAATAAAATGTGCAAGGCAGGGGTCCTCGAAGATCAGGGCTGAGAACCTGTAGTCTTTGAGTTTTTTTTAGGGAAACTGCAGTCATATCACACGGATAAAGAGGAGAAATTATGCCTTTTCCACTTCTTTGACCTGTAAGTTTTAGTGTTGACTAGCTGTGTTAGATAATGCCAGGGTGTCAAATAATGAACCGGGTATCTCCTGGTCTGCCTGCCAGTGCACTGCGTGTTGAGATTTCAGGCAACCAATCACAGCCGAGTAGGTAGAGTAACATGACATAAATGGGAGGAGGAAGCCAAACAGGCTGTCCAGCATGCACGTTCAAAAAGAGTTTCCCGAGGAACTGTGGAGTTTTTGGATTGGGAATCGTACCTTGGTGCTCCACTGGTGTCTCAAATGAAAAAAGAAAGGTCTGAAAATAGGTATAATATCTGACCTTACATTTTTACATTATCTCCACTAACACCTGGAAGACTTGGGAGCCTTGAATAAAGAAAAGACAGTGATAAATGCAACTCATGGGGATGTCCAGGTGTTTTATTTAAAAGAAATATTGCATCTATATCATCTTATTCTTTATAATATTCTGTACCTCTTCATGCGATTCAAACGAAATTCAGCTTTTTACATTTTTTAAAATCTAAATCTATACCAGGTGACATTTAACTGAAACTTTTGTTAAGCATGTGGTTAAAGTGAACAAACGAAATAGGTAATGGCACTGTTAGAAGCAGTGATGTTAAAGCTGTGAGCAGACGTTCAGAGTAGCAGACGTGTAATATTCAGTGTTCACGTACTTGTGACGTGGACATCATTTTAGTAGGTTAAGGGAAAATTAGTTCCTGTAATGAGGTACTCCCGTAACAGTCGCAGCAGTTCATCACATCAGTCATGACACCGTGAATGAATTGCTGTTGGTTTGTTGATGAGATTTTCTAGAGGTTTGTAAATAACTTCAAATATCTGATTTGATGTTTGCCTCGTAATTGAAACTTGTCCCTTATGTAAGCCTGAAAGAAGGATGAGAATTAGTCAGATGTTCATATTTCACAGCTGTTTAAATGTCACTGAACGTTAAAAGTCAGTAATGAGGTCTTAAAATGCATGATGCAGTGTATGGAAGGCATAAGAACAGAGATGAAGGTACATAACGGGTCTGTTTCAGCTCTACTGACCTTCCCATAAAGCACAGGGTGACCCAAAAACCTCCCACATTTCAAATATTAATAAAGAAATAATAATTCAAGGGAATGAAATTATTTTCACACATGAAACTTCATTCAGTAGAGTTTTTATTCATCATTATTTAAAGATGATCCTCCACATGGGGGTCGTCATCGTCTGTACACTCTTGGAGGTGATTTCTGAAGGCTGTCGTGGCTTGATGTGTCGTGTCAGGTGGAACAGCGGCGATCTCCTGCTGAAAACAACATTAAGGGCTTCAAGAGTTTCGGGTGGATGAGTATTCACACATGATTTAAGGCCACAGGAAAAAAGGGGGGGGGGGGGTCAGGGGAACGGGCCACCACCCGACATCACATGACGAGATCACCCGATCCGGAATCATTTCCCTCAGCACTTCCAATGATCTTCTAGCTGTGTGTGCCGTAGGTCCATTTTAATGAAACCACTCCAACTGGAAACAAATCCATTTCTTCAACATCAAGGGGTTTAAGTTGGGGTCGGGCCACCCACACACTTCAGCGCTGCCTCTCCTGATTCACTGAGCTTCATGATAATCATTTAATCATAATCATAAATATATCATAAATGATAATCATTTAATACTCTTTAAGCTTTTTATTTTATTTGCCTTGGAGACCCTGTCTCTACCATACTGTATTTAAATTGTGTGTGTATGTCTGTCAGTTTAAGGAAAGCTGTACGAAGTAATGGACGACCACACAGTGCATCAGGCGGAGCACATGACTACCATCGAGGCCCACGCTGTTTCTCAACAGGTTCATGTGTCTACTTACACAGAGCACAGCATGCTTAGTGCTGACGAGGACTCGCCCTCTTCCCCCGATGATGATACATACGATGACTCCGACATCCTGAACTCCGCAGGAACAGATGAGGTTACAGCACATTTGGCAGCTGCAGGTACAACATACTCCAAGGTTGGAGTGGAATTTTTTTCCAGTATTGGACATTTCTATTGAGGACGTACCAGTCATGATGAAATCAAGACAAATACACCAGAGCTCGAAAGATTGTGAACTTCTTGGTATTTTTGCATAAATTTTAAAATTTCAAAACATCAGATTTTCACAGAAGTCCTTAAAATATATACAGAAAATCCAATTAAAAGAAACAAGACCAAAATATTACACTTGGTCCTTTATTGTGGGTAATTCCGCTAATAAATATCTGTGAGGGGCAAAAATATGTGAACCTTTGCTTTCAGACCCCTCTGCAGTAATAACTGTCCTGCACATTGTCTTGGAGGGGGTTTAGTTCTTAAGTACTCCATTCAGAACAGGTCCAACTCTAGGATGTTGAGTTTGCTGCTCACATCACATTTCTATAGACCCATTAAATTTTTGTTCTGATTTGCGTGTTCTGCACATGCACAGTCACCGGTCAGCAAAAGAAAGGAAAAAAGAGAGATAGCGGAGTTCTGCAAAATAAAAAAAGCTCCAGCATAATAGGGATTAAGTAGGAAATGTGAGATCCTGAGATATTGATATATTTGTGAAGAGAATGTAATCTGCTTTAAAATGAGGTATAAAACATGATTGTAGCATGAAAATGGACCGAATTACATCACTTTGTATGTTGCTAATCAGGCAAGGGTGGAATTTAACACTAGTCCGCTGTCCCGCTGCGAGTCAAAAATCTGTAGGGCGAGTGAAATTAGCTGGCAAGTCATCTTGCTGGCGACCCGACAATGTAAAGAAGTTCCTGACCAGCAAATATGAAGGAGGACTAGTAGTTTCATAATTTCGCTAGTCCTGTTAGCCAGTAGCTTAGTTTTGCTAAATTCCACCTCTAATCAGGAAATGGTACTTTAGAGAAAATAGTAATTACAGTAACAGAACCAGTTTCTGAATGTCCGCATCTGAAGCTCCCGAACATCCGTACACTAAATGAATCCGGCTCCATCAGCACCATCCATCAGCACGGCTCCATCAGCACCATCATACTAGCGTCTTCCTAGCAACAGATGAGTTCTGTTTACACCGAGTTGTGTGTGTTTTGATTCTTCTCATTGGTTTAGCGTTATATGATTGAGGGAATCCTTCTGGGATTCTGTAAGTAGGGAGAGGATTCTGGGAGTGAATTTGGATAATAAGGAAATACCCTGAGTAACCACAAAAGCCATTTGAAAATCAGTTAAATAAGTGGAGATTTCTATTGTTTTACAACAATGTGGACATGGAACCTTTTCTTAAACAAGTATTTTAGCATGAATAGATTGTGTTTATGGATATTTGAGCTTTGAAGATTTTGCTTTGAAGGACTTTTGCTTTGTATTTTTGGTGATATCACATTCAGGAACACCATTTGTTTTACTCATAACACTACCTTGAGACTTAATCTGTATTATACTGTAGCAGGTCACAAATTACAAACATGGATAAAGTAATGTTTAATAGATATCATAAACTAG
>JAOUQZ010000014.1:969273-979440 GCA_028564935.1 Neosilurus hyrtlii
AGGTGTTTATATTAGTACTAAGATGCATTGTAAGTGAGATAAGATAATGATCTGAAATAGTTTCTGACTGTGAAACTGCGACAGAGCAGTGTGACGTTGTGGATCTGAATTAAACTTGATCGTCTAGTCTCAAAAATTTCTCAAAAAGAAAGTTTTATTAAGCTAAGATTTAAAAAATATATAATAAATTTATGTTAAGTAGTTCTGCACGTCCTTTTGTTCTGATGAAGCTCACCTGTATGTTGTTTCCTACTCCTTCTCAGGCTCAGCTCCGAGCTTTCATTCCTGAGATGCTGAAATATTCAACGGGGCGGGGGAAACCTGGCTGGGGTAAAGAGAGTTGCAAACCTGTTTGGTGGCCAGAGGACATTCCCTGGGCTAATGTGCGGAGTGATGTCCGTACAGAGGACCAGAAACAGCGGGTATGGCCATTAAATCATTGTCCATAAAAACAATGCATAACTGTTTGATATTTTACTTGAGCGCTGTTAGTTTCCCAGTAAAGGATGAATATTCTGTGTCACTTTTATTGTAGTTTTGTATGGATGAGTGTTTGCTTTTGGCAACAGGTTTCATGGACTCAGGCCCTGAGGACGATCGTGAAGAACTGCTACAAGCAGCACGGTAGAGAGGACCTACTCTATGCATTTGAAGACCAGCAGGTCACACCTCAGCACGTTGCTGCAGCAGCCACACACAGCATTGCACACCTCGTGCCTTCACAGACAGTCGTTCAGACAATCAGTAACCCTGACGGAACCGTCTCGCTTATACAGGTGAGCCTTGCCGTCTCATCACCGCATCACAGCTACCACCCTCAGGAATGGAAATGGGTTATTCCATGATAATGTGGAAAACTGATTAAAGAGTGCTAAAAGGGGTCATTGGTGGAATAAACATGTCTGTCAGAAAGATTCAAAGGTACACTGATAATACAAAGAAAATCCATGGTGCATGGTGTACCAGTATTGATGGTGAACATTCTTGGAGTGGGAGGACATTTTGTGTAAAATTGGTACGGTAAACCAAATGTACAATTTGTGTTTATGTGCTAATAAAATTATTTTTCCAAAAAGTCTGATAGCTGTTATTTTTCTCAATCCAAGAAGTTTAGTTTCTATTTTATCAGCAGTGAATAAACCAAGCTGTTCAGTGGCCAGCAAGTTACCTCTACTCCAAAATTTTAAACTTAAAATGATTAAACTTTCAATTACAAAGCTGATCAGCCCCAAAGCTTACCAAAACATCCAATGATGTAGGCCTCAGATTCAAACCAAAATCGATCAGCTGATTACCAAGTTAATTATTATCATGGAATGACCCAAACATTCATCACTGCACAACCTGCTACCACAGTGACATTCATTATGAGTTGTGTGTTATGTTGGAGGCGTGTGGTAGTAAGTACCAGCATAGCAGAGCAGTTACTGGTAGAAAGAATGCTGTGGGTGTTCGAGAAACTCTCATGGGCTCCAAGTTCAAAGTGTTTTGAATTTATAATATTCAGAAAGGTGAAGTCCTGACTTCCAGAACTATGGAATACCATCCCCAAAAATAAAACACCTAAAAAATAGTAGCTATCTACTGGTTCCAAGTTTATTTCATAGAAAAAATCTTGTTGTGATTTTAAAGAAAGAGGAATTATGCCAAATCAGCGGTATGAACATAAATACTTATATAATAATTATTAATAACTGAGGCATGTTTTACATATTTTACAAATTTTTAAGTAATAATAATGTATTCAAAAAAATTTTATGTGCTGCATAAAATTTGGTGAGGTTCAAGTGCAACGCGCATGAGGGCACCTTCATAGCCTGTGGAAGCACTAATATGATAGCAGCCACAGATATCACAGCAGGCCGCATATCAGAAGAAATATTTCAGTGTTTAAATGAAACTGGCATGTATAACTCAGTTCCATTAAATCTGCATAAGTATAAGCCCTATTACCAATGTGATTATGTGGTTTTTTATTTTTTTATTTTAAAAGCAATATTTAGTGACAAGCAGAATAGCCCTGTGCAAGTAGAATAGCCAGGTTTACAGGCATGGTGCTCTAACACTGAGCGAGTAACATTCACTTTTAAAAACGCTCAATAAGCAGTGACACAAATAGACATACTTTTTTGTTTGTTTGTTTGATTCCTTGATATATTTATGTTATCAGGCAGATTGACAGTTTGGACAAGAATCTAAACTTTTTCATAATATAGGACGCTAGTGAAAACGTGTGAACTGACGTGAGTGATAATATACATAAAACAGCCGCAAAAATAATGAATGATTTCACAATTTTTCTCACTTCGGACAAAAATACATTTTGTAATATTAAAGCACACCATAATAGAAAAAATCATCTAAACATACAAAATAAATTTACCAGTTCAGAGTTTCATAAGGGCTTAGAGCGTGTCCAGTGGTCAAAATTATATTCTTAATATTCAAACTGTAATCGAATCAGATTTTCATAATATATTTTGATAATAGGGTAATATATTTTACTTTTAAATGATGCATAACGTTACACATTTACTGGTTTAATCAGCAACTGAAAGTCAGAAGTCACCATCCACTGATGTGTGTGTATGTCAAAGTCCATGAAAGTTTATTAGGGACACAGAGGCTCATTATTTTATACATCAGAGATGCTTATATAAGATGAGCTAAAGAATTAATGATTTTTTTCCCTATTTGGTGCAAATCTTTATTTTGTCTTAATTTCTATAGAAATGATTCAAAATATATTGATTCAAATGTGATAGAAACTGAAATCAAAAGAGGTCTCGGTGGTGACTGTATATGGGTACCCTTGAACAATAAATTCTCACGTTCTATTCTTTACAAATATAATCAAATGGTTCTGGTGGCGTGAGCATGGCATGAAGATGCCAATAGATTCCCTGTTGTCTATTTTTATCCATTTCAATAAAGTAACTTTTTAAATTTATTTATTTATTTTAACTAAATTTTTATATAAGTTCTATAATCTTGACACTGTGAGGCGTCTTTCCCACATGTATGATTTTTATTACAGTAAAGCACGCTTTATCAGGGTGTAAAAAATCATAGCAGTTCTTTGAAGATCCTTGATCTTTACGTTTTGGCAAGATGCTCTTAAGATGTCTTCACTATGTGATACGGCAGTGGTACAACAGTTTAGGGACAGTGCTAAGACAGTGTACCGATCATGACATTGTTATTGTCACTGTGATAAATGGACGACATCATGAGTCTAGAACAATATCAGTACAGTCCTCATTAAGATTTTCTCGGTCACATGACCACAAGGGTCGGAATGTTATACTGACAGTTTGGGTGCTAATTGTTTTAGTGCCACGTGGGCACCTTGGTAAAAATTGATGGAAGCAGGTGCAAAGAGCTGTATAACAGAGTCTCTTTAAACCCTGTTCAAAGTTTTAGTAGTACCATGTAGAAACAAACATTGGCGAGCTCCTACAGCAGCAGGTGCAAAACGAAAGGACTGTGTCCTTTTAAGAGATTCAGTAGTTTGCAAAAAGATAATGAAATGCAAACTAATACAAGATTTAATTACTTATTTACATATTTTAATCCTAACAGAAAGCACAGGTGAGCTGTGGGGAGCTCACCACAAACAACGTTCACATGGTACAACTGGCTTCTTGGCATCTTGTTTGCATCGCAGCAGTTTGTAGTTACCGTGAAAAAGAATATGTGCATGTGTTGAAAACTTAGTTTGAGAAGGTTCATCTTCTGAAATGTCTAAGTTACAAGATTCTTTTAAAGGACTGATGAAATCCACCCAATCATCAGTTCTAATCAGGAACAAGTGGGACCTCTGATAAGGTGTACACCCAGAGAAGTCACATGACTTTGAATGAACACTGAAGTGTTTGGTTTGTTCTTGTTTTTAAGTCCAGTGGTTTTAGTTAATCATTTCAACAACTTATTATTGTTTAGCCTCAAAGCATATTTTTGATACCTTTTTTATACTTAAAGACTATTGCTAGCAATTTTGTAACTGTCAACAACATTATCAAAATAAGCATGTGTAAAATTAAAAATGAAAAAATTCCGAGTATATATCATTTTAAAATGCTACATTCTTATATGCAAAAAAAGTTGTATATATTTTTTGCAGCTGTATTTGAAACATCATGTTTATTTACATCTGTGAATTTATCTGTATAATTCTAAATATTTTATACAATTATTTGTGGAGATTTTATAATCTATCCCTTTTACCATAAAATATCGATCGGTGCTGATTTAGAGATCAGTTGTCTGTAAAAGGCAGACACCAACTTTCACTATAAACAGCACAACACAAGTTTAATGTTTACACCTACATCAACATGGAAGAGCATCTCGCACAGAGATAGGATGATGCCATGCTCGGGTCTGTGTTTTTAAAATGGCTGGCATTTCTTTCCTATTTTATACTTTCCTATGTAATAATAATAATAATAATGATGATGATAAACTATTTATAATGTTAATATAAGCTAATGATAATATGTTGGCGTCATAGTCTTGCAAGACCACTGTAAGTTTTGCTTGAGGCCTTAGAATGCAGTTCCACTGAAGTGGCTTCTCCATTTACGCAAAAGCCTGGGCAAGTTTTAAGGATCCAGGGAAGTAGGAGCTACTGGGAAGGCTGTCACATGGACACTAGCCAACTGTCTGCTGGGCCCCACTCCAGGATTTTCTTCAAGGTTTCCTTCTGAAGCCTTTATCCACACGAAGTAGCCGTTCAAAGACTATTGCTTGGCCAAGGCAAACACCTGGGCAAGTGGAGGGAAGCAGGCACCTTACTTTTCCTTTGTAGACCAGCTCCAAGTTGTGTCTAGCCCCTGCACTAATAATAACATAAGCCTTTTATTAGTGAACTTGCTGGATACTGCCTGTGGATCTACTCCAATTCTACTACAATTGTTCACTGCTTACAGTTTCACTCGGTTGCCTAGGTAACCACAGCTGGCCGTGAGCGAGATTTGCTTGTGTCACAGTGCGCTGTAGTGTATTCTAAACAGAATTATGTATTTTATTTAATATGTTTTGGTTCTCCAGGTCTAATAATGAAGCACTATATAAAATAAAATAATATTTCTTCTTACTCGTGAAGTTGACTCTCGTATCTTCCACTTGATTGACAGTAGAAGAATGTAAAATTTATACATCATGGTGGGGGTTCCTGATTAAAGTAGTGATGAATTAATATTTGGAAGTAACATGATAAAGAATTTTATACGTCAGTTTTATGCCTGATCTGACAGGTGGGCACTGGAGCAACTGTTGCCACACTTACTGACGCATCAGAATTGCCTGGAACTGTTACAGTTGCCCAGGTCAACTATTCTACAGTAACAGATGGGGAGGTAAGAAACTAAACATGACCAACTGAAGTAATGTACTTTGAATTAGAGAATCGTGAATCTAAGTGAATGTATTTCTGTCTTTTGCTGTAACGTTCTTTGAGGTTGAGCAGAATTGGGCAACGTTACAGGGAGGTGAGATGACCATTCAGACAACGCAAGCATCAGAGGCTACGCAGGCAGTAGCTTCGTTAGCAGAGGCTGCTGTCGCTGCATCCCAAGAAATGCAGCCAGGAGCAACAGTCACCATGGCACTGAACAGGTACACAAGGGAAGGGCTGTGTAAAAGAGGGAGAAAATGAGTAAGGGAAGTGCATGGGGCGGGCAGTTGTGTGTAGCATCTAAAGCAGGTGTAGTCCCTAGCCAAGTTGCCTCCTCAGGTGTATTCCCTTAGAGACCTGTTACAGCAGCTCACCTGAGCCCTGCTACACCTTGTTTACCACAGGTAAGAAAAGCAGAGCTAGCAGACAGCAGGAGCTCTGATGGAACATTCTGTTCCTATTACCATTCCCCCGATTAAATTAGTCTCAGGATGTGTTAAAACCCACACACCATGTACTGTAGTGTAGTAAAGACACTGGTCTTATTCATCAGCCTTTCGGTCAAGTGAAAGGGATGTATTTTGATAATGCAAACTGAACAAAAACATTTCAACCAGTTTTTGAATAAAAAAAGATTCAGAAATGCGAATTCTCTTTGTGTTCAGGTGTGTGTGTGTGTGTGTGCGCGCTATGTGCTGATTACATGAATTTAGTAATGCACACAAAGCTCCCTGACAGAGTTCACCAAGTAGAACAATGATTTAGAGGCAGAAGAGCAAATGTGTTTGATTCATTCGTGCATTCATTTGCTGAACCGCTTAATGATGTTAGAATCTCAGGGAGGCTGGAGTCTATTTCAGCCAACTCTGGGTGAAGGCGGGGTACACTCTGAACAAGCTCGCCAGGGCATCACAGAGCAACACACATACACACACCCACAACCATTCACATTCACATCGGCTCAGTTTGGAACAGCCAGTTAGGTTAATATGCATGTTTTTGGAATGTGGGAGGAAAATAGAGTGCCCGGAGGAGACCCATCTCCAAGCACGGGGAGAACATACAAGCTGCACACAGAAGCCTGGGACTCGAACCCAGGACCTTTTTGCTATGAGGTGGATGTGCTGGCCACTACCCCACTGTGTTGCCATGTTTCATTCACGTCTGACAAAATAGAAAAATGTTGTTTAGCAGCATAACCTGCAGAGTCACGGCATCCAAAAAGACCAGGAAATCCAGCGTGGTCAGCAGTGCTGGTCAGGAAATGCTGCATGCAATGCAGTGGAGGAGACACAGTAACATGTCAGTCACTGCAAAATGTGAAATAAAGCTTGCTGTGTAAATGAAATGGATGGCTGAAACCTTTGTTTTATAGATGGACGAAGAGGCTGATGGGTAGTAACCACATCCTCACTTCAGGCTTGGTTAAGGGTGGGAGAAGAAATGCGTTCTGATGTATATGGTTATAGCACACAGCACACTTGAGTGTGCGATACACCCGATCCTCACTTATTGCTCTGTGAAATGTGCCACTAGAAAGAAACCCAAGCATTATGGAACTGCACAGAAGTGGACCGGATCTGTGTGGGACTGAACGGGTCCTGACTTTAATGCGGATAGCAAACATGCCTGTTTTATACGGCACTTTTCAGTTTGCAGGAACAACTAGTCTTGCATTATCCATTGCCTGACCAGTGATGTATCCTTTTGTAATCCAGTTTGATACATGAGCCCCCAGTACTGGTAGAATTGGAGCTCTTGAGTGTGAAGATTTTTCCCACTAGGGGGCAGTATGCACTAGCGTGTGTCACATCCCTGACATGAAGAGGCAAACCGTTCTCCTGGAAGAAATCATTTGAAATATTTTGAAGAATAATTGTTCACAGAACCCAAACAAAGTGAAATAAAACTGTCCTTAACATAACTGTGTGTGTGTGTGTGTGTGTGTGAGATAGCGAGGCAGCAGCCCATGCTGTGGCAACACTGGCAGAGGCGACACTTCAAGGAGGTGGACAGATTGTGTTGGCAGGAGAGACAGCAGCTGCAGTTGGAGCTCTCACTGGAGTGCAAGATGCCAATGGTATAAACACAAACCCACACACACACACACACACAGCATATAAAGTATAAAAGTACACCGGATATTAGTTTGGATACTATGTTCTTAATAATAGCTCTGTTGCACCAATGAGTAGATGCCTCGGGGCATTTCAAATACAACACATCTGCACACTTCTTACAGTATCGCAGGAACAGCCAATAAGAACAATGCTTTTATTAGAGGAGTGTGTATCCAGAAAGATCTGAATCTTGTGTCCTCATCAGAAAGTTGTTAACATTAAGCAGCACTTAAATAACTTGGTTAACATTAGCTTTTTAATAATATATCACAAATTTCCTCCTGGTTTACAACTCGTTCAGAAGCACTGATCGTGACCTAAAGAGGAAACATACATGTCACAGACGATTCACGTGTAGTCAAGCCCGCAGTGCTCTGAGGCAAGGCTCAAAATAACAGACATTAGCTATTTTCATCAGATCTGTGTGAAAAACATGGTCTTATTTGACCGTAGCAATCACATTATCAAACTAAATCTATCCATATTACAGAAAAGACATAGCGGCAAGGCAAAATCCCACCATTTATTCCAGCCATTGGAAAATAGTGAATAGAGTACAGTATTGTGTATGTCATGTCTGATAATAACGTCCCGCACCACCAGAATCGCTGTTAATCTGCTGATGCTGGAATTATGTAACATGAAACGGGATTGGTTTGACCTAAAAATGAAGAGAAATGTATCCTCAGATAATTCACCCTGCACTTTCACAGCATTAAAATAACATGGAGCGTCACAGCATGTCTTCCGCTGAAGGCATTACTTCACTGAATGACCTGCCTTTACTTCTCTTTCTGTGGGGATTTGTCTTGTCTCGCTGTCCTTTACATATTTAATATCTCAGCATGGTGGTTAGCATGTCAGCCTCACAGCAAGGTCCTGGGGTTGAGTCACGGGCTCGGGGAGGGCGTTTCTTTGTGGAGTTCTCCCTGTGCTTAAGTGGGTTTCCTCCCGATACCCCAGTTTCCTCCCACAGTGCAAAGACATGAACATTAGACTAATCACCTGTTCCAAATTGCCCCAAGGTATGAGTTTGATTGGTTGTGTGTGTTGGCTATACAATAAACTGCCAACCTTACAGGGTGTGTCACCCTGAGTTGACTCGCCCTGAGTAGACTGAGGTAGGCTTCAGCCTCCCCGTGACCCTGATAGGATTAAGTGGTTCGACAAGTGAAATAAAAATGTTATATTTCATTCCTATTAGGGAAAAATGCATTAATAGTTAAATATAGATACACAGTCCTGTATATCCAGGCCCCTGGTCCCTTTAAGCACAGTGATTATGTATGTGGAGTACATATTATAAGGTGACACGAGAGAGAGAGAGAGATCTTCAGATCAGACAAGCTGGTCTATAATAATCCTCTGGGTGTTTATGGAACAGATGGTGTGTGTGTGTGTGTGTGTGTGTGTGTGTACATGTAAGATCCATGTCACCCACTCTACCCTCCACAGTTAAGGCTTGAGGACAAATCACAATTAATCCATGATTTGCAGCAGTGACTAAGTGTCTGTGTATTGTTATCCTGTGCTTCTGTTCAGGAGATGTACATGCATAAAAACTAAATAGAAACTTTAAGGAGCCATTTGTGGAACATTGTTGATTAGAGTGTTTATGTTTGCATTATTAGTAAAGAGCATCTACACTTCTTTTACCTGGTCACCATTAGTAGTAGATATCCTGCTGGTGTCTTAGTGGATCCATTGTCACCACGCTCAGGTCCCTCTGGAACCCTCTTAAAGGTCTTTGATCCTCTCCAGTATAAGTGCCTAGGCTAATCACATGGCCAGCTGGCAGCTAGCTTGCCCAAGGCAGCAGCAAGAATTTAATGTGTACTCTC
Organism: Neosilurus hyrtlii; assembly: GCA_028564935.1. NCBI lineage: Eukaryota > Metazoa > Chordata > Actinopteri > Siluriformes > Plotosidae > Neosilurus > Neosilurus hyrtlii. Next base: position 978,633 of record JAOUQZ010000014.1, read on the forward strand.
ACAAAGTCCCAAAGAGTGAACTGCAATAAATATTTCTTAAGGGTTAAACCACTGTTTACATCTTTAAGAATTTTTAAATGGATCACAAAGGTTGTTTAATTTAAAGTTTATTTATTCATTGTATTAATCTCTGAAATGTTTCCTTGTCTGAAATATAGGATTCTCACTATAGATATAATCAAAATACACTCACTTCATGATGCAGAAAAAAACTTCTGAGGGACCTTTATTTAAAAAAATATATATATAAAAAATAAAATGAAATAAATGTTTGTTTATTCTGTGTGATTGGAGGCATGGTGGGGTAGTGTTGTTGCTTCCAGGGTCTCGGGTCCGTTTCTGAACTTGGGTTACAGTGCCTACCCCATGTTAATGTGGGTTCCCTCTGGGTTTTCTGACTTCCTTCCACTGTCCAAAAATGGATTAGGGGATTGGCTGTTAAAAATTGGATTGGCTATGCAAAATTGTTCATAGGTGTGTGTATGAAATGCCCATAGATAGATTGACATTTCCACCGTCACCCTGACCAGGATAAAAACGGTGATGAGGATGAATGATATAATGATTAAGTGCTAATTGAAAGCAAATGTTGATCACATTTATTGTTAGTGTTTTAGGTGAATGTAGGCATATTTAATTAGTCTACATAGAATGAGGTCAATGCACATCTTAAATAATAAAATAAAACTATATTTATGTGTGTGTGTGTGTGTGTATACCGTGTTTCCCCTATAATAAGACCTACCCTTACTTCAGCAGAACGGTCCAAAATAAGCCCTACCCCGAAAATAAGACCTAGCTAAATCCA
>JAOUQZ010000014.1:979540-991454 GCA_028564935.1 Neosilurus hyrtlii
GTAAAATTAAATAAATGATCCTTATTATTTTAAGAAACTATTTAAAAACATAGAATTGAAAGTGCGAGGGCAGAGTCAACAGCAGATACTTCATCAGCAGTTTGTTGACGTTATTTATTTAATCAATAAAAAAACCCCACATGAGCAGTGTTGAAGTGACGACTGATTTGCTTTACTTGGCGCCTTTTTTCCTGCCACTTCAGAGCAGTCCTCAATGGCATGATGATTTGGAGGTGGAGGGAGTTATGGCGGTACTCCATCTCTAATGATGCTACATGTCATGCACTGCAATCATTCACAGTGTAATTAAGAGAAATCAGTCTAGCTGAGTCGACTCTTCTGATTTGTCTGTTATTGGAGATGCATGTTCGGAAAACTGATGTAGGATCAGGATCGTTTTCTCCTGGCTGCTCTTTGTGCATTAATGGGGGAAAAATACACACATAAAGTTATTAATACTCTTTAAATTATTTAATGAATTTGAATGTAAACTTGACATAGAGAACATGGTCTCATAATGACTTAAAGAACAAGGCAGTTCTGAGGGTGTGTATAATTTTAAAGAAACTATTATTTATGAAATGGAATTTTGTAATGTACCCTGTACACATGAGGGGGCAGAAAGGTAAGGCTGTGTTTGTAAAGAAGGTAAGAAGTAGAGAAACGGCACTAAAGCACCAGACTGGATGACTAAATTGCCCTATTGTTTGTCACTGCAGTGCAGTAGTTTAGCCCCGCCCACTGCTCTCTCTATTGCATCAGCTCTCTCTCCTCTTCTGCCTGCCCTCTTTACTGCGCTAACTCCCAAATTGAAGTGCAACATGACCACTTAGTCTCACACACACACACTCAGTCTGCCTTCCCTCGAATGTTCTCAGATGACTGGCTAACTAAAGGCCATTTGTCTGATTGCTGAGCCTGGGCTTCAGTTAGGTTCACTTCACTGCTGTTACTATTATGATATTACTGTTTAAGAAAAAAAGGGCTTAACATAATATAACCAAACATATACCTTTACATACTGTGTGAAATTAAAGAAAAAAGAGATTTAAACTATTTTAATGTGCAGTCTGGACAGCTAGTCATGAAAACTGATCATGAAGTAACGAAGGTCATTTATAAGTAATAGTCGTGTGTTTTTATGTATAAACGTTTTATTTAAACCATTAGAAGAATGAATCTGACTTCTGAAAGAGAAGAGTGGTGATGGTGTGTTGGGAAAGCTTTATATTTGTGAACTGTGGATTGTGTGGTAAGAGCAGTCGATAAACTGGGAGTCAGAAGTGCGGTGTCTGTAAGAAGGCAGACTCCGTTCATTATTCATTTTGCCTTGCTATTTTTTCACTTCTGTGTGGCAGAGTTCCAAGCACTATAGTGAGATAATGTTACCTCTACTTTTAGCAAAGTCACACTTTACCATGGCCAAGATACCGGTGATTAGTTTAACTTGACCATGTCAGTTGAAATAGTGTAAACGTTAACAAAAATAGTACATATTAATATAATCATCAATAAAAATCAATGACTGTGTTGGGGTGAAGGTCTGGTAGCTTTCCCTGTGCTTCTCCTTGTATCGTATTAGCTCATCAATATAATTTATTATTTATTTGAAGTTCGCTATGCTGTCTTCGATAACTCTTTGTACTATGTTACTTTGGCTGTGATGATATACAGAGCTTAAGAAATGTATTGGATCACCTGTCATAAATGAAAAAGGAAAATATTTTTTAAAACTTTATTACAGCTCAATTTCATTTGTCTGTGATGGCCTGGCGAGCTGTTCAGGGTGACCCTAAGTTAGATTCAATGGCTTAGAAAATAAATGAGCATTTTATTTGTGATTGTTAGTTGAAGAAGTATAATTGAACAAATTATTCATTCATTCATTTACACCTGAGCAGCTTTTTTTTCACATATTATGGATTCAAATCTTGAATTTTGACCAGTCTGTCCCTTCCACTGTTCCAGATTGCTGTTTGTTTTTCGGGTAATCTTTACACAATATATATGAATGTATTCGATCGTTGACTTTCTGATATACAGTATATATGACCCCATGGCCAATTACATTTCTCTAAATTGTGACAGGTGGTCTAATAAAATTAAGCACTGTAGAAGACATTCAGTCTGGCGTGTGTGTTTATTCCAGAACTGCCAGTTGGACTCTGAATTTTTATTCAGTCTGCTGTTTCATGTAAGGAACATGCAGAAGACCATTTCCTAAAGTAATCTGTGCTGAGCTCACCTCCCCTGTGTGCATTACGTAATGGTTGGGAGTAGCCACATAATACACATTCAGGACTATTTAAGGCTGCTCAGTCACATCATTGTTGTGCAGTTGGGGTGTAATGTAATGCCATGATCTGTATCTGCTCAGTGCTCCAAATGATTCTGCATGCAGGACTCCAAAACATGCTGTACTCTGATTCTGTTATAAGCCTGCAATAGGCATTATTTTGGAGGGACTGAATATGAACCATATCATACTGTCCCCAAAAACACTGGGAACAGACCACAATGTGTGATTTCTGATTCAACCTCACAGGGGTTCATAATTGGCCCAGCTGTGCTTTTTTTTTTTTTTTTTTTATACTGCCCAGGCAGGTATTATTTTGATTTGTACCTACTCATTATATTTTTCAGTGAATTCTGTACACTGAAGTTCTGTCTGAAATAAACCAGCAGCCTGATTTAAACAGCAAAAATGACCAGGAAGTTGCTCAGGATGAAGGAATGAATGTACCATGGCGCGGCTGACTTTTGTAGTAGTAAATGTGCCTTTTATCTGTCCTGTGAGCTTCAGATCTGAATACATTGCACTAGATCCTAGTCTGATTAAGCCAGATTTCTAGAAAAAACCCAAATACTGCAAATTCTATTCGTATCAGTTTAAGTTTATTCTATTTCAGAACCTTTCTATTATATTCAGTTCAGTCAGTGTGTTTGTATTTGGTTATATTTAGTTACTTTAGTGCTGTGTGTGGCAGCACGGTGGCACAGTTGGTTAGCACGTCCGCCTCACGGCAAGAAGGTCCTGGGGTCAATTCCGGGGCCCGGGTGTTTCTGTGTGGAGTCTGCATGTTCTCCCCATGCTTGTCTGGGTTCCTCTAGGTATTCTGGTTTCCTCCCACCGTCCAAAAACGTGCACAGTAGGCTAACTGGTTCCAAATCACCCCTAGGTGAGAGTGCGATTGGTTGTGTGTGTATTGCCCTGGGATGACCTGGGAATTCAGTCTGATTGGCAGCAGTGTAGTTAGATGGAAGATAAAAATGTAATGATGCAGATAAGAAAGAAGGCAAGATTCAGGGGTAATTAGAATGTGTGTTAGATGTGCAGGAGGTATTTGATCAAATTTACATTGACATATATTGCCATCAATCATGACAAATGAACAAAAAAAGATTTGTGTGGGTCACACAGCAGTCAACGCAGGTTTTTTTTTATAGTGTATAGTGTGTGTGTAGGTACCTTGCATTCTCTAGTTCATAATAGCTCAGAAATTATTTCATGGATATTGTATTCATGGAAAACATTTTCCCTCAGACTTGTTTATTCCTGACCACATGTTTTCAGTGAAGCCCCTGTAATAATATGTTGCCCAACAGGTATATTCAGTATAGCTCATGTGCAAGACTGAGATGGATTTCAAAACAATGATTTTATGAATCACCATCAGTGAGAGATCAGTTGGGTTCTATGGCTGGTGGTGGTGGTGAGCCTGGCCTGAATGTTTGACCACACTAGTGTCAGATGTAGTGAGGTCTACTTGGTGAAATGCAGTCATTGCCTTTTTGTGGGCGACTCAGATGTAGACTCCTTTCCTGCAATGCTTTAAACAGCTGTTTTTCATGGAAGTGACTTTTAACAGTTTAGTTTGAAGCTTAACACAGTAATCAACAGCATTGTGCTCCTCAAAGACTGGGCTCTTTTGGCTTTTTCCCTCACCATCATCCTCCATGCTGTGGGGAGGAATGCAGTGTTCTCATGGGGGCAGTTCTTAGTAATTTATCTCTTTCGGACTCTTTTTATGCCAACCTAATTGTGCTTAATGGTATTTTAACTGCTTATGTATTTTTTATGTCCATTACCTTATTTGTGCCCCATCATTCATTTTTCATATCATCAATATTAATAGTGTCGATACTGTTGACAAATTTGTGTAAGAATTTTATTTAAAACTTTTTTTTTAATTGCTTTTTATAATGGGTGCCAATAATTCTGAAAAGTCTGGTAACGTTAGTTCTAGAGCTCCACAATAATCAAGTCAAGTCAAGTCAGTTTTATTTGTATAGCGCTTTTTACAATTGACATTGTCACAAAGCAGCTTTACATAGTGAATTAAATTAAGGAGGAAAGTAGAAAAATCCCTCCATCCTTCCATTTACTTATCTTTCTCCAGGGCATGAACAGAGAAGCACAGTCTCTCTCTCCAGCCAGTTCCTCCACATCTTCCAGGGATTATTGAGACATTTTGCAAACCTAGCTCGAGATGCATTATAATCTTTTCAGCGTGTCCTGCATCTGCCCCAGGGTTTCTGCCTGGCCAGATATGCTCAGAACCCCTCTAGTAGCCAAAACCATGTAATCTGGCTCTGTTGGCTCTGTGCACAGCAGATTCATGTGTTTAAAGACATTCTAAAAGAGTGGAAATTAAGCTGAAATGAACAGGAATGTTCAGATGACTCTAACAGGATACTGTGGCCGGTGATATAAAAATCATCTTATTTTAAAATATCAGTCATGAACTTGAGCAGTAGTTCTCTTTAATAATCACATATACTACATTAACATGTTCTCTGTCTCCGTTTCCTTCTGTAGGTTTAGTCCAGATTCCCGTGAGTATGTACCAGACTGTAGTTACCAGTTTGGCCCAGGGAAATCGGCCTGTTCAAGTTGCCATGGCTCCTGTTGCCACCCGCATCGACAACACTGTAACACTGGATGGGCAAGCCGTGGAGGTTGTAACCTTAGAACAGTGACACTCTTAAAGTATGTTGGGTAGAAGCCTGTGCCCTTCCATAAATTGATATTTTTAACATGGAATTGGAAATGATCAAGGATTCATGTTTGTTTTTTAGTAGTATAAGCATTGTGTTTAGATTTTTTTTGTCCTCTGTGTTTCTAGTCATAGGATATAAATAGACCAAATAAATGGACCAAATTCATTGTGGCGGCAGCAGCAAGCCTCTGAATCCAATTCTTCTGCATTTCTTTTTGTCCTAGCCAAAAATCCTTTTTTTCCCTGTTATAGCTCAGTTTATTTCATCTACAAGTTGATTTCTGAACAATGTGTTTGTGCCATTTTATTTACCTTTTGTTGTCACTGAGGTCATAAATTGTGCTAGTTTGCTTGCATTGTGATTAGAACTGATGTAGGCCAGCAGAAAAAAAATGTACTTGGAGTGTTTTTTGCATGTGTCACAAAGTAATATACAGAATACAAACCTGTCTCTGAATTTACAGAGGTTTTGTCATTGCACAAAATGTTTGTTACCACAGAGTTCAAGTATTTGCGTACAGCTGGATGGTCACTGAAATGTCTTTTCTCTGGCATTAAACTAGCGCACTGTTTTAAAGCATTTCAGCACTCCTCTTGAGCCTAATATTCAACTCTCCATTTTTAACCCCTTCATGAGTTGCAGTAGGATGTTGAGTAATTGTCGCTGTACCATGTCACACATGTTTTATGCTATTTGCATCCTGTACATTCAAATCAGCTCTGTTTGAATTATGTGTTTCTCCTCAACTGTTCTTTGCCTTATTTCCAAATTTAAAATGCATTTTCACTGTTCCATGCCAGAGATTGTTTTATTATACATGATGCTTGCTCTGTGACTCCTTAAAATTGTTGAAGCACCTGTTAAAGTTTGATATTGCATGTATATGACTTTCACGCAACCATTCTTTATTTAATGCATGGATGTACTGACCAACTAAACTGATCACTGATTATCTCTTTAAAATGATAGTGTATGGCATTTTATATAGCACACCTCTCAATCACATAACCCAGCCATTATATTCACCGTGATTTCTTAACGGAGGCAGACAAGTAGCCTTATGAACTGTGATCCATTTCCCATTTGGAATTGTCTGACTGTAATTTTCTCATTGACATTTTGATCTTTGGATAGAAAAACAAGCATACATGCACATTGTGCTACCAGATTATTAACTTCATCAGATCTGCATAGTTACAGGTTATGTTAACATTGATGGAGTGTATGCCAGCATTCTTGTGGCAGCTGGAGGGGGATACTTATGCACGTACAACCCCAATTTCCAAACGTTGGGACACTGTAAAATGTAAATAAAATAGAATGCTATGATTTACAAATCTAATAAACCCATATTTTAATCACAGTCAAACAGTCATTCATTTGCACAACTGCTTAATCCTACTAGGGTCACGAGGAGACTGGAGCCAACTCTGAGTAATGGCGGTGTACACCCTGAGCAACTTGCCAGTCCATCTCAGTGCCAGCACGCACACACCTAGGGGGAATTTGAAACAGTCAGTTAGCCTAATGTGCATCTCTCTGGACTGTGGGAGGAAACCAGAATACCTGAAGAAAACCCACACAAACACCCTTACCAACCCTGGTACTTAAACCCACGACCTTGTTGCTGTGAGGCAGGCGTGCTACAATGGAACATGGTAAGTAAAAGGTAAGTTGGGTGTTGGGCTTTTTACACTCGAGCCTAGTGGCTCATCAAGCCGGAGCTTATCCCCTGGTTTCTGTAGCGTAAAGTGACTAGAACTCCTGAATGGGATGCTAGTCCATCACCGGTTACCTTCCCAGTATTTTTGCCATTTTATTACTTTTTATACTACTGGGTGGACAGTGGCACACTTTTGGTTAAGACCTTACCCAAGAGTCTGATGGGGATTCAAACCCATGACCTATCAATCATGGTCATGCCCAGAGTCTAACTGCTACACCACAGGCCCCCACAATGGAACAGAGAAAACATCAGATGTATGCAGGACATTTTACTATTTCATGACAAGTATCAAGTCATTTTAAAAGGTTTCATTGAATGTGAGATCATTAAAAGAATCTGGAGAAATCTCATTAATCTGTTGCCAATGGCATGAATTAGTTGCAAAATGTTCCTTTTTCTTTTTAGTACCACCTACATGTCCATCGTTTTGTTGCCCTGCCCCAACTTTTCTGAGATGTGTTGCTACGACCAAATTTAAAATAAGTGAATATTTTTCATGAAATAACAAAATGTCATATTTAACATTTCATCTGTTTTCGGTTCTACTGTGAATAAAATCTGGATTTAGGAGATTTGTAAATCATTGCCTCCTGCTTTCATTTACATTTTACACAGTATCAACCTTTTTGGAATTTTTTTTTTTTTTTGGACTGAAGTTAGAAACTGAGGTCCATCTGTGGTATTTCAGTGGAATTGGGGCTAGGTCTTTTAAATTGTTTTACATTTTCCACAGGGTCAACCTTTCTGGAAATGGTTGGGGTGTTTTGTTTCTTTTATATTTTTCAGACAGTTATGAAAAATAGAGAATTACTATAAACAAAGTTTTGCTGTTGTAACACTTGCTGTGAGGAGATATGATGTCCCCACAGACTCTTTGATGAAAGAAGGTTCTGGCTGCACCTGAAGACCTGAATCTACATTCTTCCAATATGTAACAGCACAGACCATAGAACAGCTTTAATCAGTATTATTAATTTCTTAATGTCAGTGTAAATATTTGTTTAACTGGAATGAAGATAAAAATGACAAAATAATAATAGTGCAGTGAAGGAGCCCTGTTAAAGGTCAGAGGAAGCTTTTGTGCTCATCACAGTTGAGTGCTTATTTGTGTTGCTATACAATTGGGTAATTCCGTGCCAAATCACCAGAAGGCTCCCGACTGACCATCTCGGATTTTCTTCCTAATTTTTTTATTTGGATGTCCTTGTAAACAATAACTCCACTAGTTTTTGATATTGAGCCTACAAAAAGGGGTGTGGCCCCATATTTACTTTTGAACTGTTCACAAAAAAAAATGGTTCAAAACTTCACACATTATTTTCTGATATAATGAGTCTCTGTACACAGAAGGAGAGCTTTGTATGTGATATGTGATAATGGAATGCCAAATATGGCTTTCTGGAATGCACATTTGTCCTCGATAAGACTTTTGGCTCTCTATATCTCCAGTTTTAATGACACCAGATGTTTGAATTGATTTAATATATGTGGGACGTGTTACAGCACTATCAGAAAAACATGTTATATCTGTAGCAAAAAATTATAATTTCTCATATATTGGACCCTAAAAATGGAAAAAAGCTTAGTGTGCCCGTAAATTTAATGCTTATTGCAAAGAAACCTGACAAGGTGTACCAGAAAAAAAATGAGATCAGTGAAAAGAGCAAGGTCTAACTGATAGATAAACTAAATATGATTGTGGTGAGGTTGGTGCTCTGAACTATTTTATTCAAGCTGTTAAATTTAGGTAACATCACATGCTACATCATTATTAATCCAAATTCTCTTGATTATATATATATATATATATATATATGCAGTACATTTATAAATATGGTATATAATTTACAAATCTTGCAAAAGTCAATTACTAATTTAATTCTATTTATCTATACTTAAAATGTCTATTTGAAGCATTTGAATAACTGGTCAATTTCCTTCACCACATCAGATGGAACTCTGTATTGCCTACCAGTTCCTCCACTCAATGGATGTTTTTTGCACCTTTCTGTCTAAACTCTACAAAGAGCTTGAACAGTTAGAATATTTTTATTTAATGTAGTTCATTCACGTGTTTTCAGCATGGATAGTCAGGACTCCTCTGCTACATTTGTACTTTAATATGCAACAGAATTGCTCCAGATTTTCATCTCAACAGGTGCTCACTAGGTGCAGTAGTTTTAAAAATGTCGAGCAAAAACATTGACACACTTCAGTTCGGTGTAAATGCACATTTTTAAAATTCTGGCATTCTGTTTATAAAGGAAATTAAACTAAAGATATAATTGCATTCTTACCATTTTTAACTGTATTCACTTGATGTTGATGTATTACAATTGTATGGAATTTACTTCCTGTTGAACAGGTGTGACTTCAGTATTTGGAAGCTATTTGGAAAGCCAAGGCATGCTCATTCCACCACCTGGGTGCCAGCACAGGTAAGAGACTCCCTTTAAGCTTCAAGGATATTGGCTCAATTTGAGCTTTATTAGAAACCAGGGAACATGCTGAATAGGGAATATGGCAAAAAAGTGACAGGAGGGGATAGTTCTTGATGAATACTCTAAGTTTGTCCTATTTTTATCTTTTCCTTGCAGACACTTGCACCACCACAATAAAACCTTTCTTGTATAATAATATATAGATTTAGGCCCTGCCTAAGAGCAGAGCTCCCAATAGATGCCTCTATTGATAGGTGTCCAAGCCTGGGTTTGCTTTACTGCACCTTTCTCTTCAAAAGATCTGAATTCACTTGTAGTACAAGTTTCTGGACTGTGGGAGAAAACCAGAGTACCCAGAGGAAACCCAGGCAGACATATTAGGACATGCAAACTCCACAAAGAAAAGCCCTCGCTGAGATAGGAGCTCAGGAACTTCTTGCTGTGAGGATGACGTGCCAACCACAACACTTCATACATTTCTGTTAAAAGCATGTGTTTCACCAGGTGACTGGAACTGCCACCTTTGGAAACTGGGGGAGCATCAGCACACAGTGTCAGACAGCTTCTTGACCCCAAACTGCAGAGTACACCAGTGGCACTTTAGCTGCTATGGCTCAAAAGAAAGGTCCTGGGTTCCTGCCATAAACATCCGAGAAGTTGTTTTTTTCAGCAATTTCCACTGGGACTTTAAAATGGTAATGAGTAATTTGCTAGTGTCGAACCACTTTACATTTGTTTTAATTCTAATGATAAATCGCTGATAAGAACATTTCGTACTTTAATGACACAACATGGTAATGCATTACTTTTAAAAAATGCTTTGTCTTGATTACAGAAAGCAATACATATTGAACCAGTAAAAGAGAGAGCGACACCTAGTGGTAATACCAGCTTTCAGTTTTCTCTGAAATTAGCTTGGGTTTGCATTGTTCACCAGGTACCTGGGAATTCAATCCCTCAAGGGCTCCAAGTGGAAAAGGCAGAGGTGTCATTGAAAATCATTGCAATAAGAAAAACATAGAAGCTTTCTAGCATACTCTATGCTTCAACCATTTGTTGTAAATTAAATATAAATGTGTCTTGCATTTTTTTGATAGGGCATTTATGGAGTCAGTGCTGCTTACTGGCCAGTGAATTTTAATGTGCACTATACTGAATAACTGATGCATATATTCATAAAGATACACTTAGAAAATCTGAGCTCTAAATCAGACAGACCAAAAAAATTAAAGCAAAACCAAAAATGCATGGTCATGGTGTGGAAAACAGAAAGTGAACATCAGAACAGTCTTGTGGAAATCTTAAGATTGAATGTCAGGCCACTACTGTGGAAACCTGAGACTGAATGTCAGGAAATGCTTGTGGTGACTGGAGACTTGGACGCAACTAAATCTGAATTCAGGAATGTCTTGAGAAATAAACTGAATCTGAATTCAGGACAGAGTTGGGACTGAATATCAGGACATTCTCATACAGACTGGATCAGGATCAGTCATAAACGGACAGGACACTCAGTTTTACTGCATGTTTTTTTTTTATGTTCATGTTGGGTTTTTTGTTGTTGATTTTTTTTTTTTGTTTTTTTTTGCTGCTTTTATTAAGATTATGAAATATTTATTATCATGGTTTTTCAGAATAACTTCTTGACATGCAATATCATAATCGTTGTGGAATTCAGCAGCTGAATCTCAGGACAATTCTGTTTCTGGACAAAACTTACTGTTTCTGGAAAAAAAGTATCGTTGTGAGAGTTTGTTATTATAGTTCTGTCCTAAAATTAGAGCACTGATGACTATTAACCACCACTGTGTACATTATAGAGAGGTAACATAGACATTATAAATTATAAATATTTTCCAGCCAGTTTACAAGAATGTACCGAGCGTTGAACTTTACAGAATTACTTGGATAAAATTAAAGAGTGTCAGATAAAAATTCTACAGTTCAAAAAGTTCTTTGGAACACAAGACAGAAAAGTGGTAGGATTTGTATTATTCTTTATTTATCATTCATTTATTCATTTTCTAAGCCACTTAATCCTAATTAGGGTTGTGGGAAGGCTGGTGCCCATCTCAGCTGACTCTGTGTGAGGGCGGGGTACGCCAAAACACATACAACCATTTACATTCACACCCAGGGGTGATTGGGCACATTTACTGTCATTCACTGATGTGACAGATTGTTAAGAGATTTATCTTCTATCACCTTATTTGTTATGAAAAATTCAAAGCCAAATTACAGCCAGACCAGTGGCAAAATCTTCTTAAGGTTGACAGTTCTTTCTCCTTAAGGCCTGATGAAAAATCCATCTTAGTCTGGCCAGATACCATCTTCTAAAACATAACTGTTAGAACACTTTTGACAGCCGGAATTTGCTTGTAATAAGGAAACCATTTGTGTTTTTTCCAGCTGACATCATAAAGAGTTTTTTAATGCAACAAAAAGTCAGTAATAGACATAGACCGTTTTCTAGCATGAGCCTATGTAGGAGCTAATCAGACCAAACTGGACTTTTACAACAGAATCTGAATCAGAATACTTAATGAATCTCAGAGGAAATTGTGTGCAAACAGTTGCTCAATAGCAAGTAAAGAATAAGATAAAGATCAAAGTCTCAATAACAAAAATTACAAATATCTATATATACAAATATACATAGGGATATCTACATAGTATATATATATATATATATATATATATATATATATATATATATATATATATATATATATATATATATATATAT
>JAOUQZ010000014.1:991554-1001769 GCA_028564935.1 Neosilurus hyrtlii
CGAGTGGAGGACAGAGGAGCCTCTTAAAGAAGTTACAGGTCTGTGAGAGCCAGAAATCTTGCTTGTTTGTAGGTGACAAAATACTTATTTTACTGAGGAATTTACCAATTAATTCATGAAAAATCCAACAAAGTGATTTCCTGGAGTCTTTTCCCTCCAGTCTATAATAGTTGAGGTGTAGCTGTAATGAAAATTGAAGACCTCTCTCATCTTTTAAGTTGGAGAACTTGCACAATTATATATACCCACTGTATATATGTCTCATTATAGATGACTTCATTGGACAGTTCTCCATTTCAGGATTACAAAAGTCTTTAAATAAAGGAAATATGATCACTCGTTCCAAAGATATTACAGTATCTGTATTCATACTCATAATCATGTTGACACTGTTAACGATCAATAATTAATTCCAGTATGTGATAGGGAAGTCCAGCCATTTCCAACCAGATTTATTGATGACCAAATATATGACATTAAGACATTTCAGAGTGGCAGGCCACAGGCCTTACACAGTTCATGGAAAACACCCAGTGGCGCCTGATACCCCAATTTTCTCCACTTCAATACCAAACCATTTATAGTTATAAGAATACAAATACTGTACAATTCCACAGATATTACAGAATCAAATTATTAAATTAAACAAATTTATTACAATGACTCACAAATGTTTTGACACTAATAAATCAAACCAATTATTACATTACTGCATTACAGCAGAAACACACATATGAAAGTGCACAATTTCAATATAAATCCTGACCTTTCTTTCCTTCCTTGACACAAAATCATCAATTACATCATTAGATGAAATCTGCTCACCATTTTCATAATGAATTCTGATGATAACAATGCCTCTAGGATGCTCTTGTGACAGAGTGCACCTAAGGTAAGATTTGATGAGCTTTACTGGAAGAGTAAGATGAAGTAAATTTATAAATTTCTGAGAGCTCTCTTTCATGTTTAGATATTCGAAGCTCAAGCAGGAATCAAATAAACAGTACAACTTCTTTAGATCTTTTAAGCATATGACACCCAAAAAGCTCAGTATATTATATAAGATACTAAACATCAACCCCTGCTAATGCATTATATGGGTGCTGATACATTAGCCCATTCTTGTTTAGAATTGCTCAACTCTGTCTGAAGGGCAGAGAGACTGCTGATGATTAGTATTTTAAAAGCTAGTCAGAATTGCATTTAGCTCTGGACTTTGACAGAGCAATTCTAACACATGTTCTTGCTTTTGTAGCTTTCGCGGTATATTTTGATAAAATGCTTACGTTTTGGCAACCATCTGGTCCATGTTAGGCATTTACCTCTACTTAAATCTCTGACAGACAGTTTTATTTTAGGATTACCCTCTATTTCATTCTATCCATCTCGCCCTAATCTTCTTACCAGATTCCTTGTCCCTGCTGATTAAAAATCTTGACTAAACAAATACATCTTCAGTCTTGATATGAAGAGGGAGACTGACACAGAAACATGAGAGTTAACTTTTACTGACTGGGGTTCTGTTTTCCAAACTTTGGGGCTTTTTAAGATAAAGTTCTGCCCCCTACTGAAGTCTGTTGTAGTAATTATAGATACAGGCAGATCATAGAAGACTAAATGTTTGTTGAAGTGCTGTGGTGCAAGTGCAGTCAGTGCTTTATAGGCTATTAGCAGTGTCCTATAATTGTTAATCAGTCATTTGGTTCTTACACGGAATCTGGATAATGCACTGTGCTTATACACGTTATGGAATATCACATAAGATTACTTTGTGCTTTAGTTTGTAGTAAAAATGAAGCCTAGTTAAAATAAATCTGAGTCTGGTTGATAATCAGATCTGTGGGAATCTGGGAGTTAAGAATATTTAATCTGTCAATTGTTTTGCATATGTCAGATTTATGGCTTGCCTTGTAATGCAGCAAAAAGCTGTTACTCACAACAATTACCCAGTTCAACAACTGAGTCAGGTACTGGTGAAGGGAGCATCATATGGGCTGATACACAAGTTTGTGAAGTGAGTTCATGTTCCCTATAATATATTATAGATTTAAGCAGTGCCTAAAAGCGGCGCTCCCATATAATTTTTCTTACTTGACAAGTTTTAGGTGGGAACTCTCAAATCTCATCCATGTGTCCTACATACATCAAGATTAATTCATTTTAATGACTTGTTTATAGAAGGGAATAAAAATAAGGGAACCAAACATGCAATCATTGTCTCAACATGTAAAGTACACCATTTAGAAACCGTAGCTTTAGAGAACATTCCAATAACACAAGAATATCATTAGTTCTGGTTTGTATTTTTATGGTTTCACCCAAATGAGGATGGGTTTCCCTTTTGAGCCTGGTTCCTCTCAAGGTTTCTTCCTCATGAGGGAGTTTTTCCTTGCCACTGTCGCTGCGGGCTTGCTCATTAGGGATGTGTAGGGGGTTGTAGAAAAAAATGTAATTCCTTTTTACATTACTTTTACTATGTAAAGCTGCTTTGCAATAATGTCAGTTGTAAAAAGCGCTATACAAATAAAACTGAATTGAATGGAATTGAACTTAAATTTATTTCACCTCTCCAGACCGCGCATGTGCATTTCAACAGACAAATGGAGGGAGGGATGCTATAGGGTTTTCTTGATGTTCTAAAAGCAACTCAGTGGTTATATGCTTTTTCCCTAATAATGGTGCTCTATTATAAATGTATTAATACATTTAATTTAATCACTTGCAGATTCGCTTTATCCTAGTAGGGACTGGGAGGCTGGAGCTTACATCAGACAACTCTGAGTAAAGGTGGGGTACACCCTGAACAGCTCGCCATCACAGTATAAAAACACAGTAGTTTATTTACAGTAGTATACACAGGATCAACTATTTCAAAGTTAATTTTGTCCATTTCATTTTGATATTACTTTGCCCATTGACAAAAGTCTTGTCACAAATGTGGACATTCATGTATAAAAGCCCATATCTCACCAACCTATTTACCGATTTTCATCAACTATGACTTACATTAATCCTACAGGTAAACAGATTGTTTTGTGAAAACAACAGGAAATTGTTTATTTATACTTTTTAAAGCCAATAAAAGATGAACATATCCATTGTAGGCTGGACAAAAGTTTGTTGCAATCATGTAACATTAAATTCTGGATCAAAGTAATTAGTAAAATTTAGTAAAATATAATTAGTAAAATTTGTAAAAAAAATTACGAAAAGTGCTTAAATAACTAAATATACATAAAATGTGTGGCCTGCTCTTTATGAAGGTCACCAATGGTTTGTTAACATGCCTCTCACCACAGACAGTGAGAGACATGACTGACCTTTGATAACCCAGTTAACTGCACTGGGGGGACAGCAATGGCAACTCAGGGATAATGGGGTTTGAACCCCCAACCTTCAGATCAGTAAGCCAGCACCTTAACCACCGGACCACCACTGTGCACCCTTTGTAAAGTCTACTAAATAAGATAAGTACGTTTATGGTATTTTGCAGATATCCTTATTCAGATTACATTTTATCTCTGTTGTACAACAAAGTAGTTAAGGGACTTGTTCAAATGCCCAACAGTGGTGCTACTGGGGCTTGAACCCCATTACTGTCAGTAACCCAGAGTCTTAACTACTGAGCTGCCGCCGTCACCACCACAGGTAAGTACGAAAGGAAGCAGTAGTAAATAGGGTTCATTGTGAGATGAAGCTACTAACTCTATTTACTTACATTCATTACTCACTCTATATCTTTAATACATTCATTTTTACATTTATGGCATTTGGCAGACGCCCTTATCCAGATCGATTTACATTTCATACACCTGAGCAATCATACACCTGTGCAATTGAGGGTTAAGGGCCTTGCTCAAGGGCCCAACAATGGCAGCCTGGTGGTACCGGAGCTTGAACCCCCAACCTTCGGATCACCGATCCAGTGCTTTAACCACAGAGCCACCACTGCCATGCTTAGTAGAACTTCATTCATTCATTCATTCATCTTCTTCCGCCTCTTTTGGGGTCGGGTTGCGAGGGCAGCAGCCTAGGCAGTGAGGTCCAGACGTCCCTCTCCCCAGCCACTTCCTCCAGCTCTTCCGGGGGGACGCCAAGGCGTTCCCAGACTAGCCGAGAGACATAATCCCTCCAGCTTCCTTTGCAGCGTGGCAGGTCTCTCCCTTAGAGATAGTGTGAGAAGTCATCCTGGACGAACTCGGAGTAGAACCGCTGCTCCTTCGCGTTGAGAGGAGCCAGT
The DNA here is from genome assembly GCA_028564935.1 of Neosilurus hyrtlii. Taxonomy (NCBI): domain Eukaryota; kingdom Metazoa; phylum Chordata; class Actinopteri; order Siluriformes; family Plotosidae; genus Neosilurus; species Neosilurus hyrtlii. Next base: position 995,795 of record JAOUQZ010000014.1, read on the forward strand.
TGAGGTGGCTTGGGCATCTGATTAGAATGCCTCCCTGGTGTGGTGTTTCGGGCAACCGAGAACAGACCCTGGGGACGATTATTGGAACTTCTGTATTTAATACTTTGTACAACCTTCCTCTGCCAATAAAATAGCACCAATTCTTCTCCTAATAAATTTTATGATGTTGGAGAGTACCAGGCATCACACCTGAGACCATTCCTCTCGTTTCTGCATGGCCTGGTCAGAGCCCAGACTTAAAAACTCCTGAAAATCTGTGGAATGACTTGAAGATTGCAATTCAGCAATATCACCATTTAGTCTGTCTGAGCATAAACAGTACTGTAAAGAAGAGTAGGCAAAAACTCTACACTCTTGATGTGTAACGTTGGTGGAGAAAAATCCCAACAGACATTATAACAGACATATGTTTATTTGAATTAGAGGATAGATACAGAAGTATCATGTTTTTTGTTTCTGTGTTCGTTAATTGTTTCCCTGTGTTGTTTATATTTACCTCTTTCCGGATATTAGTGTTGCCTGTCGCTTGCTCTTTCTCACACTTTAATACATGAATCTCTATAGTGGGAGATGGAGCGGTTGGGTGGGGTTGGGGGAGGGCAGTAATTTGAGCTTTGCAGCCCATTTGGAGGAGGCCACACAAACAGAGATTTCCCACAAACCAATTATAGCAGATGAGGTTTCAAGTGGCATCTGTCATAACCTTCCTTTTCTTTAAACATAAACATTTTACCTGCCATCATTAGTATTGTGCATAAAGAGATCAAGCTGATTTCTATACATTTCAACATAAATGCTTATAAAACCTAAAAGCTTCAAAAATTAAATATAATATTAATGTTACTTATGTTAATGCTGCAATGTAAAAAAGAGAAATTATTATGCACTGCTGTTTATCATGTCCAGAATAGGAAACTGCATTTCTTCCTAATTCCTTTCTCTTTAACAGTATTTTTGCGCACAAATACAATTAAAACGGAATGGTTATTCATGCAAATCATGTGATGAGTGTATCGCTTGGATTTGTGCAAAAGCAGATAAAACGACTTTAATCTGCAGATCCTTCTTTCACCTACATTAGCAATGACCCACATATAGTGTTGGCTCGTCATACAGAAAAAAAACAGCTGCTTCATAGAGGCCTCATTCAGTGTTTCAAACATTTCTTTAATCTCTTTTATCTAATTTTTATAAACATTATATGGTGAATGATTGTGTAATCTATATTGCTCTGTTGTATATATGGCTGTTTTTGATTCCATGTCACTGTTACAGTCTGAATGAGAAGTAATTCTGAAGGAAATATGTTTAACACTAACACTAATTAACACTAGCCAATCACTAGAGTCTGAGAGGTCATGTATGAGGATGAGGGGGGTAGCTCTTTTTTGGCATTACTGCAGACACCTAGCTGTCAAGTGGGACAGGCCAATAGCAAATTAGGCTAAAAACAAAACACACAAATATACAAAAGACAAATATAAATAAATTGTCATGTCATCATTTTCATCAATTCATCAAAACATCAATTTTTTCTCAGCAAGACAACCATCTTAACAAAATAATGTCAAAACAGTTTACAAGTATTTGCATTTATTTAAAATAAATAAATAAAACACAGGGAAGCAGGAAATCTCTCTCTTCTAAACATTACTGAAAACAATCACATTGTTATTGATGTTCTGTGGATTTTGAAAGTGTTTCACATTAACGATATATTATCTAATCTCCCTGAGCATATGTTGGCTTTTTCTCTCTGTATGTGTGTAAATGCTCACATGCATGTCTTTCTTTGTCCCAGCCTCTGTCTCTAAACATTTAGGATTCCCCAAAAGGGAACCAGAATCAGCACGTTGTTTGGCCGATTGAGAAAGACGTCAGTAGAAGACTATAAAAGGTGAACGGGCAGCATCAGTGGATGCCTCGCCTTGAGCTCGTTCCATCAGTTCTGCTGCTGGCTTTGTTATTTTGTTATTTTTCAGTTTTATGACATCTTTTAAAATTTGGATAAAACAAAATAACATTATTACCTGCGAAGACCTGGTGAGCTGTCTATGGTGTCCTCTGCCCTCGCCCAGAGTCGGCTGAGATGGGCTCCAGCCTCCCCACGACCCTAATTAGGATTAAGCGCATGAGAAAATGAATGAATGCATATAATATTACGTTATGTCAATTTTACTACATATACACAATATAACAGCTATTGAATTTTTTAAATCCACTTCTAAGCTTGCTTTTAGAATGGAAACAAAGCTTGCAGTCTTAGAGTTCATATTCCATTATGAATACTAGCTAGTTGGGATGCTATGTAAAATGCAAATAACAACAAAATGCAGTGATATGCAAATCTCATAAATCCATATGTGACCCATCACAGCAAAGTGGCTATAAAGACAGAAATTATTAAATACTCTGTTAAACTTTAAAGCACATTTTCTCCAAAATTGCATGTTTAAAAGGCTGAAAATTCCTGGCAGGTTTTGGTTCTTAAGTATGTGGCTTGACCTGAAGCTGGACTACTATAAAAAGAATTAACATGGATGTAAATACTGGCCTAACAGCTGATTTAATTCACCAGCACATTAACACCAGATGGCTAACCGGTATTAGCAGTATCAGCTACGGTGGTGTGGATTTCTTTTTAAAGACTGACACAGTTAAACAACAATTGACATTTCTACAGTGTAATTTACATTTGATTTACAGATAAGGAAGAACTGTGTTAATTTCTCTAAATTTCAATAGCTTATTTTTTATTATTATATTTGCCAGTATGAAAAAAGCAAATTATAAAAGGAAGAGATTTTCTGCAGAAGCTGCTGTATAATGTAATGTGTGTGTGTGTTGTAATACTGTACATGTATATATTGTTTGTTTGATAGTTAAAAACCATGTAAGCCAGTTTTCCTTGTAAACCCCGATGCTGATGTAAGTTAATAATCACCCAACCAAGTTTGAATTATTAAAATTCTTACAATTATTTAGTTTACAATTAGGTTTCAGAATTTTAAAAAATTAAGCAGTCCTATCTGCCCCTAGACAAAGAGGGCTGAAACCACCTCCAATCACCTGAAATGTACCGATTCTGCTGTTTTATTTTGCTGTTTTAATTTTAGCCCCTTTTAATGGGTGCACTTGGCACATTCATCTGTGTGCGAGTAATAAATGGATCGTTTAATGGACCGGTGAACTTTCACAGAAGTTATGGTGAGACTGGCTCCAGTACTAAACAATCCTGAAAACAGACATGATGAACAACAGTTTAATGAGATAAATCCACATTGAACCTCTGCTTAGTTCTCAATCTTTTCACACATTTTCAGAAACTTTTCTCTAACATCTATAATATGTTTGAAACGAACTTCATATGGACTTTGAATAAAAGTTGAAATCTTATGCACGTTTCAGAAAATATTATTCTGAGTTCATGAAATGTGTAATATGTAAACAAGTTATTTTATAATGCCTTTCTTTGGCTATTAAAATTTCTTGAATTTATAAAATGGTGGCACAGTGGCGTAGTGGTTAGCACATCAGCATCATGGCAAGAAGGTCCTGGGTTCTGGCCTCTAGTATTTCTGCATGGAGTTTACATGTTCTCCCCATTCTTGTGTGGGTTTCCCCAGGGTGCTCCGGTTTCCTCCCACAGTCTAAAGACATGCACATTAGACTAATTAGCTGTTCCGAATTGCCCCTAGGTGTGAGTGTAAATGGTTGTGTGTGTTGGCCCTGTAATGGTCTGGAGAGTTATTCAGGGTGTACCCCATCTTCACCTAGAGTCAGCTGAAATAGGCTCCAGCCTCCCAGCAACCCTGATGGGATGATCAGTGATTATGATGAATGGATTTATAAAATTATGTCAATGGTTTTGTTAATTCAATTATCTTTCGGTGCTCAGTTTAAAGGATAAGCTGATGATATATATTTTATGGTTTTTACTGAATAATTCTCCTCACCCAGGGTCATACAGGACATTAGAGTCACAAGTCCCTATAGGCATCCTAAGCAGTTTTACTATTAACACATAACACAACTCTGGACCACAGTGATTACAAGTATTTGCATTGAACAGGATACGGATGGTCAGAATTCAATCTAATGATGGTGCAAGTGTTTCAGTATGCTTTCTTTTAAGCTACATTTCTTAAATTATCATTATCTATTATATAAAACTGGGTTTTGTTAATAAAACATGGTCTAGCAGTGTTGCACATGTAAGATAGATGCAAGACAATGATGCAAAATAAATCACAAGCAAACGCATTACAACTTTTATCTCTTAATTATTTGTCATGATTCCATAATATTACATGAACACAAATACAACATACAATACTGGCAACAGAAATGTTATTATGCATAATTTAAGAAGATCCATACTGACATTTGTGCCAATCGTCAGAACAATTCTAAGACAGCAGTGCTCCAGTCTCTAGATATTTAGGATATCTATTTATACTGTCAAAAAACCCCACACAACTCAGTAGTACAGATTTAGCTGGAGCACTAAAAGGACCACCAGGGAGTCTGCTGAAGCACTAAAGCAGTAGTTGGCAAGTCTAGAACCACCGGATCCTTTTTTTACATTACCAGTGTGAGTTCTACTATTGCCAAATACCACCAGAGAGCTACCTGTGTCTTCCTAAAACCTTGAAGCTGAGAAATATATGATGTCCATACTAAACAAGCATGCTGTACCAACAAATTATCCATACGTATGGACTATGACATTTAAATTAAGAGTATACATATTAATAAAACTGGTCCACAAACTCACAAATTAATATAGACAGTAATTAAGCAGTATTACAGCAGGATCTTTGACTTCAATTCAGAAAAAAAAATTGAGCCTTTAAAAAGGAGTGCGATATACTTGTTCAGAGCACATATGATCTCCATAGATTACATTTCTTAGAATTAAATAGAATCTGGTTAAAATAGAAAATAAATAATCATATAATAGAAGTCTCAACTGCTCATTTTTAAATATTAACTACAGCTCACAGTAATATAAATCACTGAAATTAATATGGCCTTAACCTATGCAACATGCGCCATTAATTTATCTCAGCACATCATGCCATCTTACACTCAACAAGAAATAAGCCTGAAAGAAGACTGGAGAGGGATACGGTCAACTCACTGTCCTTCTGTCTTCTTCTTAAGTACACTGAAGATAAACTCCCTTGTAGAACATGCTGCATTATATCTTTTCCTATATTGGCACTACACATAATTGCTCAGAGGATATATAAGAAGCAAAAATGTGCTAGTGCCAAAATGGGCCAGGATAAAAGAGTTATATAAAGGTATTAGGTTTATTTGAGAAGAGATCTGTTTCCACTGTGGGGGGAAGGTTTTCAACCGGCATCATCCAGTGGTTCTTTCTCTGCTCTGTTTATGGCCCTATGGTAATTCACTGATAGTGTGCCTTCACAGTGAATTCTACCAGTGCCATACACAGAACAGGAGTCAGCATTAACCCTGCACACAACATTACGAATTACGTAGGTTGTAATCTCTGTCAGCCAGCCAATCTGTAATAATAAAAAAATACAGTGAAGGACCGGAAGAAGGCATGAGAAGAACTTATGATCAAATTGTTATATACATGTGTAGTGTATAAACTGTATATAATCATAAGGGAAATACATCTACAAACCATGATAACACACTTGGGAGTCTTTGTGAATGCATATGGTAGAGGTGCATATTTAGGGTAGAGGGAATCTGATAGAGAATCAATAACTTTCTTTATTATTTCAAAATCTTATTGCTACTTTTTGTCCAAAAAAAAGCCCTGAACTTGAACAAACAATAAAGAAAAGGCAAACAAGAAGACAAGGAAATCTGTCTTTGTAATACAGCTTGTAATCATCTGACCTTTGGTCCATCAGTCATTTTATATATATATATATGTGTGTGTGTGTGTGTGTGTGTGTGTGTGTGTGTGTGTGTGTGTGTGTGTGTGTGTG
>JAOUQZ010000014.1:1005293-1024377 GCA_028564935.1 Neosilurus hyrtlii
GGGGGGACCCCGGTAACCCATGTCCGGGCAAGGGAAACTGTGCCCTTGAAATGTTTTTTCGCATAGAAGTCTTTTTGAAAAAAAGACTTCTATGTATATGAATCAACAGCGGGTTATACCACTGGTTCATGTAAATGAGCTGATGTTTGCTGATGTATGTAAGCAGAACCTCTTTTTATGAATAGATGTGACTAAAAATAAATTTTATTAACAAGTCAACCAGTCTGTATTTGCCTTGTTAGTTTAAAATCTGTATACTATTTTTTCCATTATTTTGCCTTATATGAACAGACGGATTCACGTGCTAGTCTTGTGTTTTCCCACACTCACAGGCCTAAAATGGCAAATGCAAACCACCAAATGGTTTTTAACTTTAAAAATGTAAGCACCACTTTAAAAAACACTCGATAATAAAAATATACTTCTTCATGTGTGACAGGACAGTTTGGAAGAATAGCATTTAATTTCACTTTAAGGTTATCTCAGGGAATTTTCCTTGCTTATCTGGGATAGGTTTACAAATTTATACATGTGAAATTTATACGCAGAAGTTTTATATTTGTGTAAAGCTGATTTGTGATAAAGCATCATTCTTTTATTGAGTGCAACCAATGCTACCTTCTGTCCAGTTTACTAAAACCAAGTACAGATATGTGTCGGTATATACATCTTGTTTTGTGTCAAATTATAACAAAATTAGCAAAATCACACATTAAACTTCGTTTTCACTCCAGTATTATTTTTTGTAACCAAAAACAGTAACTGAACTTGACCAGATATGTCTGACTTTCATGCTGGAAAATATGTAAAAAAAATTAAGCAGTGGTGCTTTGTAATATACTAAAATTAACTTTACTAATATTTTGACTTTAGTAACTTTACTAACACTTTAAACAGTTATTAAGGTGGACATACAATTGCATGGAAATATTTTTAAATTTAGATTTTGAAATATACATGTGCACATGGGTCCAAGTGAAAACAAAGAGCCATACACACACACACACACACACACGCACACACACACACACATACACACACAAGGAGTAACCTACATTAAGTTGTATGGTTCAAAATCCTACTTCTTCATCTATATGTGTGTATATTATCAACCTGATTTTAAACATTTTCATTAAAAAATTATTTTAGCAGTTGTGGCGACTGACAGGTCATGAGCTCAATGTAGACACATACGTGAACATCCGACTCAAACTTATCACTTTCCAACATTTCTGAGGAGTGATTTGATTTTTGAATACATTAGAAAACCACGAAGTATCGGAAGCATCTAACCAACAAAGTGGATATAAAGCCAAAGCCAGTGAGGATGGTGCCAGTACCAGCAACAGTGATGTCAGCATCCAGAGGACATGGTCATGAACCCACAGTAAGTTAATGTTGGTTTATAAGCAGTGTTTCGGGAAAACCTTTTGTTAACGGATAAAACGTCTAATGAATGATTAGATTGTGCATGCAGTAATATTTACCTTTTTTAAAAATGATTAGAGTCCATCAGACAGAATCGTGTATAAACGCCTCTGGCATCACACATATCTTGAATTCTGAATGTGTGTGGTATCTACTGCTGATTCCAGCCACAACCCTAACACCTGGACTACCACAGCGGTCTCACTCCAAAATATTAGCATCTGCATGAGGCTACTCATGAGCATGATGGTGTCGAGTTTTGCACATCTGCTTCACAGCAAACTGTGTGGAGTTTGCATGTGTTTGTGTGGGTTTCCTCCAAGTACTACAGTTTCTGCCACAGTCCAAAGACATGCACATTAGACTAAGAGGCTGTTCCAAATGGACCCTAGATGTGAGTGTGAGTGTTGGCATATGGTTGGCTCTGTGATTGCCTGGCGAGCTGTTCAGGGTGTATCCTGCCTTAGACCAGTGTCAGCTGAGATAGGCGCCGCCTGCCAACTGTAGCAGGATTACCACCTCCATGTGTCGCCCACCTGCTAAAACATGGTCCTTGGATCATCTTGGAGCCCCATCTTTGTGAGGTAGGATCAAGAAAGCCCACGGACATCAAGGAGGCAGTGGCTGCACTGGAACTCTAGAGCAGGTCTAGATGCTCTGTACCTGATCCATATGCAGGAACAACAGAATCTTGGAGACAGCATGAAGGGAGTCATTGAATAAAACAGTGTCCCAGGTTTCGGTATCTGATCTAACGTTTGGGGCACTAAAGACTCAAAGACAGGTCAATGCTTTCATTCAAACAAGCTACTTTTTTATCACCTTTTCTTTCTTTCACCAAACCACACTCCACACAGAGAGAGAGAGAGAGAGAGAGAGAGAGAGAGAGAGAGAGAGAGAGAGAGAGAGAGAGAGAGAGAGAGAAAAGGAGATTGGCACAGGTTTCACACATAAGGAAATTGCTGAGGGCCCCAAGTTTGGAGGGGGTCCCCAACAGACAGCTAGTAGCGCTACATAGCAGTGACACCTGGCCTGCTGTTAACTGCAGCAACCTACACACTGTTGAGATATTGCCTAAAACAGGCCCACACTAATTTGTTGTCACAGTCAAAGTGGTTGCAGTAGCACAATGTGATGTGTAGAGGAGCAATGTAGTTGATAGAAAATTAACAAGAATATGAAGTGTACTGTCTGTGGTGAGAGGCATGTAAAAGAAGGATTTCTATCGTTTGTGAAGAGTAGGCCATCCGACTGCCGAAAGTGTGTTTCTGCCCAGCGATGGCCTGGCGAGCACTCCAACCTCGCCCAGAGTCGGGTAAGATGGGCTTCAGCCTCCCTGTGACCCTAATAAAGGGTAAGCAGATTAGAAAATGAATGAAGGAATAAAGTTAGTACAATAATAAGCTCATTATCATGCATGAATAACATATATTCATGAAGTCATAAAAATACAGTACATTAATATCTTGTCATGACAAACTTATTAATTTGAAATGCAGTTTACAGCGGGTATAGAAAAGAATCACCCCCTTCAAAATATTTAGGTCTCAAGCACCATGAGTGCACAGGTGCGTATTCCTTCTGTACTGCTTCTTCTTATTCCTGACTTTGACATTTTTGAGCTGGTTCTCATGGGTAAAAACATGTCATTGCCACTGCTACTTCGCGACCGAGGCTTGGCCCCAGGTGTGGCCTCATGACTCTATAGCACCACCATACATCACTGAGGATTATGCCGGTATATAGTTTCACCCACATGTATGAAATTTTGTAGACATGAGGGGCCAAGACAAACAATCAGTACATTGCATTACCCACGCCCAACAAGAGGCAAGTTATTTTGTGCATTTGGCCATGTGATACTTTCTAACATACTTCTCTTAGGTGGTTCATTGGATTCATGTCAGATTTAGTATAAATAATGTCAAGATGTTGCTGATGTTAAGCTTAGAAAGGGCTTTTGGTATCTTTAACAACGTTGAAATGGCAGCACAATAAAATACATGCATCTCGCAATGCAAACAGGAATTTCCTCATAGCTTCTCCATGCATTGGTTTATACAGCTCAGACTCATGAATCGCAGTGCTACTACTTCAAAACCAGAGGTGTTAAACTCAAGGCCTGTGGTCCAAATCCAGCACGCCAGCTTTTTTATGTTGCCCATAAGAGCTTTCAAAAATATGACGCTTTGAAACATTCTTTGCATCAATTACCATGAAATGTAATTCATCACCCATCCACTAGGTGCTAGGTGGAAGTAACTAATTTTTTGAAGATGTAAATAAGCCTTTATTTGTACTTATAAACTACTGCATACAGTGCTAATGATGACAGTTTCTATTGCATCATTGAATCCGCTAATTGCTCACTCATAATATGGTGACCGGGCGTGTGCATTCTGACAAATGCTTCTGTACATGTGATGTTGCTTCTCTTAACCAGTTATGTGTTCAAGCATGAAGCTGTTGTCAAAAAAGTAAAGTCAATAACAAATGTCAGAGGTTTCAGGAAATGTGGACAAACGCCTGCACATTTTGGGAAGTTAACAGTCCTGATGTGCTACTACTGGTTGGAGTTCTGATCTTAGAAGCCCCTCATTCCTGCTGATGAAGATCCATATGGACCTAAATATCCACTCAGATCCCGTGAAGATGACTTTCCACTGCTGGTGATATAAACTCTTTTACTGAAATGATTTCTACAATTCCCATTACAGTTATAAGATACCCAACTACACTTCATGTTAAACTGTAGTGAAGGTTCTGCTACATGGTTTGTATTTTTATCTGGTTTCACCCAAATGAGGACGGGTTTCCCTTCTGAGTCTGGTTCCTCTCAAGGTTTCTTCCTTGTGTCGTCTGAGGGAGTTTTTCTTTGCCATGGGCTTGTTTACTGGGGATTTGGAAAGTTTTTAAAGAAATGTTTATGTTCTTTATTAAATTTGTGTTTATTATGTAAAGCTACTTTGTGACAGTGTTAATTGTAAAAAGTGCCCTACAAATAAAATAAAATTGAATTGTTTTGTTTACTCACAGCTAAAGTTTAACACACAATCTGATACACAAGGTATTGCCACAAACCTGGAGTAGTGAGGAGGGGTAAGTTTACAAAATAAATGTATTTTATAATAAATGTATACACCCCATCAAATAAACAAGTCATGCTTCATAACTTCTTCATGCATCTTATCACAGTGTTCAACATTTAAAGTTTAATCGGTGTGATGGTTGTAATCAGATCCACATGCCCAGAACGACCCTTTGATATAGGAGTAAAAGATATTGCCTACCATCTGGCAACAAAAAGAATGGCTTTTTCATCCATCTGGGCCAAGTGACCCCTCAACAAGTCATTGGATTCATTTTAGATATGCAATACTTATTACTTAGAACACTCTCCCTCACTCATTTGCCAAACTGCATAATCACACTACTAGGCTCAATGGGAGACTGGTGGCACATCTCAGCCAACACCGGATGAAGGCGAGCTACACCCTGAGCAGCTCACCAGACCATCCCAACAACACACACAACCATTCACACTCACATCCACACCTAGGGGCAATTTGGAACAGGCAATTAGCCTATTGTGTCTTTGGATTGTGGGAGGAAACCTGCAAACACATGAAGAGCATGCAAACTCCACACTATGGTGTAAAGTGAACATGCTAAATATTATGTTACCGTGCTGCCCTTTGCTCATAACCATCTTAATGATATTCACAGGCCCACAGTTACTCTTCTGTATAGCACCACAATCTAGCCACAAAAAAAATGCTTTCAACATAATAAATGCTTCACAAATGCTGCTTGTACAGGATGGCTGCAAGAAAAAAAAAAGTCCTTAAGAAAGCCAACACAGCTGGCCTAGTATACTACACCTACAGTAAAGCACTGGGGTGGTATCATCTGTCAAGATAGTGAATGGAAGACCGGAAGAAAGGAGAAAAATGCGAATGTCCTTGTTTGTCCAGGGCAAGTCAGAGACCAGAGAATTAAACTTAACTGAAAATCTGTGGAATGACTTGAAGATTGCAGTCCACCAACATTACCATCCAATCTGACTGAACTGTAACAGTCCTGTTAAGACAAGTGGAAAAATATTATCCGAATGGGCCATGTTCCGTGTCTCCATTATTGAGGTGGCAGCTCAGAACTGTGGCAGGAAGGTCATTGGTGCCTGACATGGGGGCAACCCCCGAACCAGGTGGTGGGCACCTGCGGTGAGGGGGCTGTCAAGCTGAAGAAGGAGGCCTATCAGTTCCTTTTGGCCTGTGGGACTCCCGAGGCAGCTGACAGGTACCGACAGGCCAAACGTGCTGCAGCCCGGGCTGTCGCCAATGCAAAATCTCGGGTGTGGGAGGAGTTCGGTAAGGGCCTGGAAAAAGATGATTTGTTGGCCTCGAAAAGGTTCTGGACCACCATCCAGTGCCTCAGAAGGGGAAGCAGTACTCCACAAACACTGTTTACAGTGGAAGTGGGGAGCTGCTCACCTCAACTGGGGGTGTTGTCAGGAGGTGGAAGGAATACTTCAAGTACCTCCTCAATCCCACCAACCCTGTGGAAGAGAAAGATCCTGGGGGTTCAGAGGGGGGTCTGCCTATCACTGGGGCTGAGGTGACTGAGGTAGTTAAAAAGCTCCTCGGTGGCCAGGCTCCGGGGGTGGATGAGATCCGCCCAGAATACCTTAAGGCTCTGGATGTAGTAGGGCTGTCTTGGTTGACACGTCTCTACAACATTGTGCGGTCATTGGGGGCCGTACTTCTTGATTGGCAAACCAGGGTAGTAGTTCCCCTTTTAAAGAAAGGGGACCGGAGGGTGTGTTCCAACTATTGTGGAATCACACTCCTCAGCCTACCCGGGAAAGTTTATTCAGGAGTACTGGAGAGGAGGATCTGGCCGATGGTTGAACCTCGGATTCAGTAGGAACAATGTGGTTTTTGTCCTGGCCGCGGCACTCTTGACCAGCTCTACACACTCTACAGGATCCTGGAGGGAGCTCATTTCCCCTGCTGCCACAGTTTTTTTCTAATGGTTCGGGAATCTCCCAAAGCCACCCCTCTACCTACTGAGCCAGGGATGCCCCAACATGTGTAATTAAAGATCTTACCTACTGTTCACTTCAAGCAGATACTACTAGAAGCAATCACACCTCTCCTAAAAATAATCCTTCTTTTAGCTTGGGTATATACTTAAATCATTTAAACAAATTTATTAATTTTAGCCTTAATTAGGGTAGAATGCTATTTATTAGGGTAGGAGGCTATCCCAGCCAACTCCGGGTGAAGGTCACAGTCACAACCATTCAATTAAGGAAAATACAGCGAGATTGATCAGGCATGATCATACAAAGCATCAGGCATATAAGCATGAGGTCATACCAAGCAGGAAAAAAATTGGAAGTCCCCCCAAAAAGTTGGATTTATTCTTTGCTTTCACCAGTAGCCAATAGTGTTGGACAAATTGCAGCTTGTAGGAGTTCAAGGCAATGCTTGTTGCTCGTAGGAGCTTGAGGCGAAGCAGACTATCCCAACAGTGGCTTGTAGGAGCTCAAGCCGAGTAGCAGCAAGTAAGAGAATTAGGCAGAGCTGGAGTAAAAGCTCAAAGAAAATTGAGAAGAAGCTGACGTGCTGAGTCACGACTTATAGGAACTTGAGGCAGAAAGGACAGACATGCTGATTAGCCTGGAAGTTATACACTATGATGTGCAGACATGTTATTTGTCTATGCAATATTTTTACCTTTTTTAAATAACAAATTTCATCACAAACTGAGCACCTTACAAAAATGAGACCTATAATTCAGGTTAATTAATGGTATTTAGTGTTAATGAGGTAACGAATTAATCGGTAAACACCCCTGAGGGTAGAATGAGTCACCAGACATGTAAAATATTTAACAGGATGATATATAAATAATTGGCATAAATTCAAAGAGAAAATTACCGCAAGCAATTGACACGCAATCAGGCTTGTTAATACCTGAAAATTGTGCCCTCTGTTTTCTTCCACTGTTACACTGACTACACAGAGCTGTATATTTTAGAAAAGCCAGATGAGAGACACCAGGTTGAAAAAGTTGAGGAATGTGTAAAGGAAATTAAACTTATTAACTTTCACCTATTAAACTCTGACGAGACTAAAGTACTTTTGTTCAGACCACAGGAAGGTAAAAATAGACTTTTTGAGTATATTGTAAGTGATGTCTAATTTAACCTGAATAAATTTGGGTTATTGACTGACTAAAGGTTCATTACTTTTCACATGGGTGATACAGGTGTTTGTCATTCATTAAAACAAAGTTTAGAAAACTGTATTTTGTTTACTCAAGTCATCTTTTGGATTACAATAAAATTTGGTGATCAAAGAGAATTAAGTGTGTTATGAATAACCAAAAATGCAGCAAATCAGAAGGGGCCAAATAGTAGTTTCATGACACTGTAGATTGAACAATACCGATGCTTACCTGCTTTTCACTGCGCAGTCACGATAATTGGAAATGCTATAGCTTGGATACTGGAATAAACTTTGTGCCATAACATATAATCTACCATAACAGAAATCATTTACATTTGCAGCTTTTGGCAGACACTCTTATCTGGAGTGACTTAGATTTTTATTTCATTCGTACAACTGAGCAGTTGAATTTTAAGGGCCTTGCTCAAAGGACCCACATGAGGGAACAACTTGAACCCCTGACCTTCCAAACAGCAACCTAGAGCATACTGAATCAGTGTTGCAAAATTGAAGGGACAGGACTAAATTGTGCAACAGATACTTTGTGTATACTTTACCATGAGGCCAATTACACAAAGAACATGAAAAAATCTCCTGTGGCTAAATTTGAGTGGCAATGTATGGGGTACTCATGGGTCCCTAGAGGTTACATGAATTGTTTACCCTATCAAATGCCTCCCTAAAGATGAACAGCCATTGGCATCCATGTGTTTGAACAACCAGTTCATCATTTAAAGGATAATTCAAATTAGCACACAGATGCAAGAAAGCAAATATCAGCTCCATGTTATGGTGCCTGAGGGGAAAAAGCAATTCGAAATACAGCTCTGTCCCCTACTGATGACATCCCTCAACCTCTTCAGCCATGAACACGACACTGGTCTTTAAAGTTGTGTGTGACTCTAATTAAAACCACAAGCATTACAGAAGGTCGAGTTTGTCCATTTAGGATTGATTGGCAGACGGGGTGCCTAACTGCTTTTACAATCTCAACAGTGCTCAGTAATTTGGCATAAGTTTTGTGAAGATCAACCAATATCAATCCCCTTAACCCCCCCCCCCCCCCCCCGCAAACCCCCTCAATAAACACAGCACCACTATTAATCACAGCTATCACTGAACTTGTGTTGCTACAGTAGGTTAATAAGCACTATTTACAATTGTGACGGACCCAAAAACATCTCAATGTACATCAAGTAACCAACATATCCTTACCAAGTCACAAGGTCACACCAATAGCCATCTAATCAGATATTACTCAGCCACAAGTATGTGGACACCTGACCATCACACCAACTTACGGTTTTTCCTAAAATGTTTTCCCATATTTGGAAACACAATATCTAAACATGCTGTAGCATTACAGGTTCCTTGCACTAAGATTTATTGTAACTAAGAGACCAGAACCTGTTCCAGAATGACTGTCCCTGAGCTTGAAGTTTGCTACATATAAAGTCATGAAGTGATATGGTCGCAGAGGAACTGACCTCGTGACCTCCTCCTCATTAAACATCTTCGGGATGAACGGTAATATCTGACCTCACATGAACTCCAGATCTCCTCATCATCCCCACATCAGTGTCTGTCTACTATGCTCCTGTAGCTCAATGAACACAAATCCCCACAGCCACATGGGACACTGAGGAATGGGATGTTCAGCAAGCAGGTTGTGGGTGTAATGGTAAGCTATTCACAAACTTTTGGCCATAGAGTGTCATTTATTAGACTTATTAATAATTTTAATGGAACTGTCACTGATTTATTTTGCATGGAATGGAACATACAAAACATACAAACAAGCAGAATGACTAACAAGTGCAGTCCTTCCTGGTACAAATCTGAAATACTTAACATATACTTCAAGCAGGAAGGAAGCCTTTGAAAATCATTTGACCTTGCTGTGATATTGAACCCAAAATTGAATCGGTTGATCTGGTCATTCCATGTTTCCATATAAATCCTACAAATATGCAACCACTAGCTCTTTACATCATGCTAATGAGCTCCTATGGCAAACTTCTGGCTTGAGGGATGACAAAAGAAATGGTGTCACTTTTTTTTTTTTTTTAAAACAATAAGTTACAGGACCTGATGTTGCCATGATTACTGATGAAACTGGTCCACAAAACAGTTATATTTCATTTATATAAAATAATAAATTACATAACAGGATGTGTGTGTGTGTGTGTAAACACAACAGTGGCTCATGCCACTTGCAGGACACGTACACCATCAACACTTAAGACACACATTACAATTAAGAAATTAAATAAACATTTTTATTAAACCTGTCCATGTTTAATAGTTGAGGGGTAAAGTGGCCAGGGGGAGAATTCCATAAGTGACATTCCCTTGGTATATACGAGGATTGAGGAAGATGTGCGCAAGACCTGGGCATAGTTAAATGGTAGGTGTGTGCAGAAACAGATGATCTTCTTGTCCGTTAACTAGAAAACATAGGGGGAGTAGTACCTAACTCCAAGGATGGCTTAAAGAAAAAAAATGTCTGTAAAGAATGCAAAGATGCTCCAAGGGGTAAATACCAAGTTTGATAGGGTCATTAATTCTCAAGAGGCTCAGGGCTTTCTGCAGAAGTCTGTCGAGAAGACCGAGAGCAGTGCTGCCTGCTCCACACTTAATGGGTGACACATATTCCATAAGGGGTCTTATGTGGGCCTTGTAGATTGCCCTAAAAGGGAGAAGGTCCCTTGACTGCCTTAGGATGTAGGACAAGACTTGTGGCATACAGCGTCCAGGTAAGAGGGTTAGTGATGACCACCCTGAGTAGAGTGATGCCCTTCTCAGGCTTTAGCTGGTTGTCCATGAAGTAGAGAGGGAGGTGTCTTGCCGTGTTTCCTTATTATGATCATTTCCTCCGTCTGGCTTACCAGTCATGTGCCCACTTTACAATTGCATACAAGTCCCATTGCAAACTACTGGAACATATTGTGCAGTGTGCAGTATTTTTGGTGATTGCATGGAGAGTAGAATCATCAGTGAAGAGATTAAAGTCACTGACAAGCTTGAAGCACGATCATCCATAAAAAAAAAAAGAATAACAAGGGCCAGAGGACGCTACCTTGTGGTACTCCAGCAGATAAGGCTTTAGGTGTGGAAATAAATTCATTTAACACAACAGCCTGCTGTCGATCAGCTTAAAAAGACTATCCAGCTCTGTATGCCGAAGGTGGCGAGCTTGGTCAGCAGTCCATGGTGCCACACGTGGACAAATGCTTTCTTGATATCCAGTGCAAAAACCCCCACTACTTGCGGGGTATCCAGACAATCATTCCACCACTGAATACTGTAGGAAAGCATGTCCACAGTGGACTTCTTCTTGTGAAACCCATAATTCCATATGTTTACAGATGTGATCGCTGCTGATGCTTTCCATAAAGTTGAAATGATCGCAGGGGTGACAATGGTCTGTAGTTGGATAGAGTAATTCTAATGAAAAAATGATTGCCGCTATTAAAACAGGACAATTTCCTATTCCTGCTCATCAGCACTTGTACCACTAATGATAAAATATGATCATACTACCATCTGCACGCCTTCAGCACATTTTATAGTTCTGTACTGACTCAGGCGTCAGCAAGAAGAGGATGGGTTCCCTTTAGAGAGAGATCCTTCACAACGTTGCCTTGTTACAAAGTGCTTCTGCTGGTTTGTTCTTCAGCAATCTAAATCTCCAATTATTTAAACCATTCTGATGATGTATACTGTTCTAAAGACTATACAAATTTAACTGAATTAAACAGATGATGAATGAAACATCAAATAAATCCTTCCCTGACTAACTACACTGTGGATTTTAAGTATGATTAAAGCATATACATTCATAAAGGATCTTTCTTTTGTATAAACAAGAACAGTTTGAAATCATTAGATGTGACTCTCCCTTTACAGCTTTAATTCCTCCTTATGGCAAAGTAACACAACATGAGTATCAATTTACCCACACCTGAATTACGGCATCTGTATAAAAATGACTAAGGAGGTGGTTTGAACTGACAGAACTGGGCCAAACCCCACAGACCCACTTGGAAGAAATACTTATCATGAGAGTTTACTCAAAATTGTGTGCATGTGTGGTGTATTCCACATAAAGGGATGAAATGATGCGCATACAAAATCTTTACTCACGGCCAATTAGATTTTATTGTTCATGAGATGGCTACACATTTCCGATGGGTTGTGCTTCTCGCTATGCCAAGAAAGTGGAAGAACAAAATGTATATATTTCAGTTCATCCAATCGGTCACTCATCCATGATGGTAAAAGTCCGCCAATGTTAAAAAGCTCATTCAAATCTCCCAGCATCCCCCTTCCACCGTCACATCCTTGTGAGTATCCACATTTCTCATGTTATGATAGGGTGACAGCAACAAGCTGATTCATAAAGTCCATGAAAATAAAGCTCTCCATTTCTGTTTAAAAAATGTCTAAAGTCTATTTTTTTCTACAATGCATCATGAATTACAACCAGGCACATTCTTGAATTGTTGTGTGTGTGTGTGTGTGTGTGTTTTGGCTGAATATGGGTGTACACGTTCTTGCGCTCTTTAACAAGATGACTCGTTGCAGCTACAGCAGCAGTGTGCTTAGCAAGCAAGCAGAGGAAGGGAATGCACTTTTTTCGTTCCCTTAAAGCTTTTCCTTTCCCTCCGAAGCTGCACTGTGCACTGTCTCACTGGCTCTTCATGTTGCTCAGTCCCAACAATCGCTTTAAATTTCCCATTAAGCAGCCAATTTAGAGCCTCTCTGTCATCATTTCAATGTTTACAAACACAAGATTTGACCTGTAATGAGAAAAATGAAAATAAGAACAAATTCTGAAGAGAAAGAGCACACATTCTGTTATAAAACGCTCCGGTTCATCCTCACCTGACACTGAAGCACGAGATTGTGCACCCAGCTACCGGTAAAGCCTGGTGAACTCTCTCACTGCCCAGCACACCTGCTTACACTCCTCTGCACTGAAGGGAAAAGGGGACTGTGAATATGTAACTTTACTGACCACAAACATGAATCAGTACCAACACAACAGTAAACTTTTTGAATTATTTGATATTTTATAAACATTACTTTAAACAATTCAATAAGTGAATCAAATACTGGGGAATTTAGAAGGAAGGGTTCAGTGGCTCATGGGTAACAGGAAAAAAGAGCTCTAGCTCACAGCAAACCAGACAAAGTTAAAATGCAGTAACAATATTTACTTCACCAAGATATCAACTCATATACCAGGTTACTGTTGTTGATTATTGTTTTTGTTATTATTATTATTGTTATCATTATTACTATTATTATTGTGATTGTTGTCATTATTACAATTATTTTGTTGTTTTTATTGTTACTAATATTGTTGTTGCTTTTCTTGTTGTGATTATGATTATTATTACTATTACCGTTGTAGTTATCATCATTGTCACATACACCTCCCAAGAACCCACCACCTGTGGGAGGGGCTGTAGGAGTTGGATGTAGAGTGAGCTGGGTGGCAGCCGAAGACGTGGGTTCTGCCAGACAGATCCTTGATTACTGACTACATGGCTTTTGGAACATGGAATGTCACCTTTCTGGTGGGGAAGGAACCTGAGCTGGTATGTATTGGCTCACCTCAACTCATAGCTTGGGCTCTGGAAGCATCCTTCTTGAGAGGGGCTGGACTTTGTTTAATTCTGGAGTTGTTCATGGGGAGAAGTGTCGAGTCGGTGTGGGCATCCTTGTTGTCCCGCGTCTTGGTGCCCACATGTTGGGGTTCTCCCCGATTGACGAAGGAGTTGCCTTCCTCCGCCTCCATGTGGGGGGACGGATTCAGACTGTTTGTGCTTATGCACCAAATGACAGTTCAGAATACCCACCCCTTCTTTAGTCCCTAGGCGGTATGCTAGCGGGCGCTATCCTGGGGACTCCTTCGTCGTCCTGGGAGATTGCCTGCCCATGAGGGAAATGACTGTATGACCTGGAAGGGTGTGACTGGTAGGTACGGGCTCTTTGATCTGAACCAGAATGGTGTTTCATTGTTGGACTTCTGTGCTCATCAAAGTTTGCACCATGTTTGAACATAAGGATGTCCATAAGTGGGCTTGGCACCAGGACACCTTAGGCCGCAGTTCGATGATTGATTTTTTTTAGTCAAGAGTATACTGGACCCGGAAATATGGTATACCGGATTCATTGCTACGGGCTGTTCGGTCACTGTATTGCCGGAGCCAGAGCTTGGTACACATTAGTAACATGTTGAATTCGTTTCAAGCGGGATTTGGACTCCGCCAAGGCTGTCCTTTGTCACCGGTTCTGTTCATAATATTTAAACATAGAATTTCTAGGTGCAGCCAAGGCGTTCTGGTTTGGTGGCCATAGGATCTCGTCTGCTTTTTGCGGACAACGTTGTCCTTTTGTCTACATCAAGCCGGAACCTCCAGCTCTCGTCAAGTGTGAAGCGGCTGGGATGAAAATCAGCACCTTCGGGTCTGGAACGAGGTCCTGCCCCAAATAGAGGAGTTAATGTATCTCTGGGTCTTGTTCACGAGTTAGGGAATGATTGAGCTGGAGATTGACAGGCGGATCGGTGCAGCCTCTGCTGTAAAGTGGAGCTTGGAGTCCATCGTGGTGAAGAGGGAGCTGAGCCGGAAGGCTAAGCTCTCAATTTACCAGTTGATATTCTATTAAATTTTACAGTTGATTTACGTTCCTACCCTCACCAAAAATACATCCTCTTCAAAACATAATCTTCAACATGACTAAGTTCAAATATCCATAAACACATTCTATCCATGCTAAAATACTTTGTTGTTTGTTTACAACGTAGAAATATCCACTTGTCTTACTGATTTTTAAACGGCTTTTGTGGTTGCTCAGGGTTTTCCTTATTATCCAAATTCACTACCAGAATCCTCTCCCTACTTACAGAATTCCAGAAGGATTCCCCTAATCATATAACGCTACACCAATGAGAAGAATCAAAACACATATGACTCGGTGTAAATACAACTCATCTGTTGCTAGGAAGACGCTAGTACAATGGTGCTAATTGGTGGAGAGACGGATACATTTAGTGTATGGATGTTTGAGGAGTTTCAGATGTGGACGTTCAGAAACTGGTTCTGTAACTGTAATTACTATTTTCTCTAAAGTAGGGTTTCCTGATTAGCGACATGCAAAGTGATGTCATGATCATGTTTTATACCTCATTCTGAAGTAGATTCAATTCTCTTTCCAAATATGTGACCCAGTCTGGTAAAATGAATCACAGTGACCAAAAATTCAAAATTGAGTTAGCCATATCATTTAAAAGAAGAGACTCTAAGCTTTAAAATGGTATGGCTAACTCAATTTTTAATTTTTGGTCACTGTGACTCATTTTGCCAGACCGGGTCACATATATCAATATCTCAGGATCTCTCTTATTCCCTATTACACTGGATTGGCTCACAAACATCTTTAAAATAATTATAAACTGACTTGAAGCAGCTTAGAATGTTGACCTTATTTTTACCCCCCCCCCCCCAAACTTTTTACTGTTAATATATTTTAAGAAATAAAAAAAACTTTATTTACACAAATTTATCAGAAAGTTTTCTTTTATGTGTTTTTTAATGACTCTTGAAAATGCAATATAACTGTCTGTCAGCTTATGAGAATATCGATATACAGTATAAAGATGTATATCATGCAGTATTGAAATACTCTATCTATATAAACAGCTCCTACCTGTCCTATTACTCAACCCTAAACAAGATCCATCCCCTGCTCTGCCCACGTGTGGGGAATTTTACAGTACAAGTTGTTTTATATAGAATACGTATAAATCTTATTTTGCAGATACAAGCACATGTGCACCTTCTGATACAGGTGGCTAGAACTAAACTCACCTTGTGATCTGCTTGTGGAAGTCTGTCAGCTGCTTGTGAGTGACTGTTACAGCTCCTCCAGACATCTCCTTAGGAAGACCTTTTAGTGCCACCTCTAGCCATCGGCAAAAAGTCTGGACACAGGAGGATAAAGATCCTGTGAGTCAGTCAAGACCTGCTCAGGGTGCTACAAAACTTCTATTAGTGTCTGAGTTAATGAGGAGCTTCCCCATTACCCAACTCAGTGGAAAAATGCTTGTTATACACCACCACTTTCCCTGCACGAGTCCTGACCTCAATATCACCGAACACTTTTGAGATCAACTGTATTCCAGACCTCCTCACCCAACACCTTTACCTCTGATATATTCCAAAATCAAGTGGAAAGGCTTCCCAGAAAAGTAAAACTTCTTATAACAGCCAAGAGGATTAGACCTGGACTTCGATGTTCAACAAGCAAACTTTTAACCGTGTATTGCACTGTGCAGCCTGCACACATATACAGTGAACTTTTTAGTTTTGCTCATTTTTTTGTTATGCATTTAAATTAAAATAGACTAAAATAACTATATTGTACAGAGATGCAAAACATGTGAACTGTAATTCACCAGCCATCCACTAAGTGGTGACAATCTTTCATGTAATAGGTTTATTTAAAAAAGAAACCGAAACTGTGGATGCTTCTCCAAAGTGTTACATTGCTTCCTCGTTTCCCTCACTTAGTCCCGATGAACATAAAAGAACATAAGTACAGACCAGAATCCAAGCTGGGAAACAGCCAATGTGTTAAGAGACATTGTTTCCTCTGAAGTGTTACAAAGAGCGACATCATCTGCTAATATGACATTCTTGTCTTCTTTACATGGCCGATCCTGGCCACTCTCTAACCCCATTAAAGTGACGTACATGCATCCAGGAAAATGTCCAATACACCCTCTTTCATTGCTCCATGATACAGCTCACATGTCCAGTGTAGACACTTTCAGTGGTGTATGCACGGAAGCATGTGAGCTCTGACTGTTCTACTGATACGCAGTTTAGAGCCCGGAACATCAGTGAAAAGCCTGTAGTATTAGCGAAGCATCTGTAATATTCTGAAAAGCCTGTAACATTTGCAAAACACCTGTAATATTCTGAAGTACCCGTAATATTACCGAAAAGCATGCAATATCACTGATGTGCCCGTAAGTTTGGTGAGGAAGCCGTGACATTAGCGAAGGGGGTAATAACTGTGAAGCACCTGTTACATTAGTGAGGCACCTGTAACAATAACCAAGCACCCATAAGAATAGTGAAGTGGCCAAAACATTACTGAAGAGATCATAATGTTAGTGATGCACTGGAAGTATTAGCTAAGCAGACGAAAAATTTCTGAAAACCCCCCAAAAATTACTAAAGCACCCGTAACATTACAAGAGACTGCAACGTTATTAAAGAGGCTGTAGCATTAAGGAAACACCCGTTAGATCAGTAAAGAACGTGTTACATCAGTGGAAAACATGTAATATTACTGACACGCCCGCAATTTTGCTGCAGCACCCGTAACATTAGTGAACGTCACTAACATTAGTGAATTGCCATAATATTGGTGAAGTAGCCGTAACATTACTGAAAAAAGAATTTGTGAAAAGCATGTTATATTAATGATGCGCCCAAGAGATAGATGAAGCAGCCGTAAGTTTGGTGAATAACATGCAATATTACTGACACATCCATAAGTTTGGTGTAGTGGCCGTAACATTAGTGAAGCAATAGTAAAATTACTGAAAGGCATGAAATATTACTGATACTTCCTTAAGGTTGGTCCTTAACTGTGCGTTTGGTGTAGCAGCTGTAACATTAGTGAACGTTGGTAATGTTAGTGACTCACCATTTATGTTATGCATGTTACATTACTGATGCGCCTGTAAGTTTGGCCTGTAACATTAATGAAGTGCCTGTCACAACAGTGAAGCAGCTGTAACATATGTGAAATACCAATAACATCAGTAAAGCGCCCATCAAACTGTAAAAAGACTGATATCAGTAAAGCGCCTGTAAAATTACTTGGTGTAATTTTACTGATGTGCCTGTAAGTTTTGTGAAGCATCCGTAACATCGGTGAAGCTCCCATAACATCAGTGAAGAGCCCGTAACATTACTGAAAAACAGGTAATATTACTGACATGCCTATAAGTTTGGTGAAACGCCCGTAAGTTTAGCTAAGTGGCTGTGAGAGCCTGTAACTTTATTGAAGAGCCTTACCGGTCGGTCAAACACCATGATTTCCCAGAGCACTTCAGCCACATCAGGCAGGGTATACGAAGGCAGGCAGAAACAACAGGTGTGTATAAGCTGCGTTACTAGCTGTTGCCCGTGCTGCTGCATGGCCTGACCAATCAGACGCTTCCGCACCTCAAAGTCATCCTCATGCTAAGAGTAGAGGACAGAGACAAGATATAATCCTACATCTTTATGACAAAAAACAATGTAGATTTATTAACTGGAGTAAAACAAAGTAGATGTTTTAAAGGGGCCGGCTCACCTTTCGCAGAATTACATGCTACATTAAAATTAAACGAATGCACATGTGATATCCTAGGCCATGGATTTTGAGGGCATCACTAACATTGAACTTACTGTATTCAGCCTGGCGAGCACACGCACACAGATTTAGCAGAGTAAAAGACACATTCTTTCCAAACCGGTACTGAGTCAGCCCCTCTAAAATCAATCCTCTCTCCAAATTATGTTATGTTTTTTTTGTGTATCATTAGGCAGTACTTCTGATGAAACTTTTTTGCACCAATTGTACACTGGATCACTTACATCATTAGAGACACCGGTGTGAATGAGGTCCCTGACAAACTTCATGACACTGCAGTTGGCGTCCCGATGTTCCAGCGTTGTAGCCGCAATTGCACACTGGATGATGTGGACAACTATACTGCTGCTTAGCAACGTAACAGGACTGCGCTGGATAAATCTGTCAGAAAAATTAAAAAGAGAGACAAGCACTGAAAAATATGCCATGCAAACATTGGTCACAATTCAATTAATAGATAGACTTAGGCTCTGCCTAAAGAGGGTCTCAAGAGCGTTATCTCTACTGATAGATGTTCGAAAATGGAGTTATAAGACTCATGTGGCTCCTTTAAGAGCTGAATCAACTTTATCCTGGAGGAAATAAATGAATAAATCTTCCCTGTTTCCCGTCTGAAGCAAAAGCAGGAAAGGGTAAGACAGTTTTCTTTTATTACCTTTTAGAACCTTTTTTTTTTTTTGGATTCATGTTCCACGCCTAGAGGCTCCACTCAGGAGTTGCGCTATCAGCCCTTGCTGAACTGCTCTTGTCTTATTCATAATAATTTAAAAAAATTATCCAAGTGGCCAGATAACATTTCAACCTTTACATGTCAAAAAAAAATTTGTATATATATATATAAATAAAAAAATTGTGTGTGTGTGTGTATATATATATACATATATATACATATACATATATACACACACACACACACACACACACACACACACACACACACACATATACATACACACACACACACACACACACACACA
>JAOUQZ010000014.1:1024477-1039854 GCA_028564935.1 Neosilurus hyrtlii
ACACACACACACACACACACACACACACACACACACACACACACACACACACACACACACACACACACACAGTTCAGAAATGTTACTGATTTGTGTCAAATCCTGATTGCTTATGAAATTTTTATAAATAAAAAATTAAAGGCAAATACTATTAAAATATTAATGATGTAACTTTGAGCAGCATTTAGGTATTAGACATGTCTCCCTGCAGATTGGGGAGGAACTGTACAGTCAGACTGTCATGAGGAAATTCTGCTCAGTTCATCCGACATCTTCCACCCGTAAGCGTGATGAAAACACAGACTGCAGGGAGTCAGCCTTAACTAAACTCTAATTCTTAACACTAGCCCTAGTCCTGCTTCACATGATTCTTTGAACAAACCATGGGCAACAGCCCGTTAATTGTTATTCTCCAGTCAACCAGTAGTGATGTTGGAAGTTATGCTAAAGGTATTAACCTTTAAGTTAATGAAAAGAAGTATAGTTCATAGTATAGGGCACAATCCTTTTAAAAGCTCAGGCTGGATCATGTGATCAGCTTCCTGCCTTCAGTTACTAAATAAAGACTGTGTAAAGACATGACCTCTGATAACCTGTTGCTTCTGAATTTTAAACTGGTATGTCCATTATTTTAATCAGGTGAGGAAGTACAAGCACAACGTAAAAATATTTGTCAAGTACCGCACATAAAAATCATTAAAAAAAGGGTGCATTCAATCCCCAAATGAAAAAAATTAAATACATTCTGCAGATATGGGCACATTAGTACAGTACAAGTTCTCTCAGAACTCACTCTTCACAATCCACACAGTTACACTACAAAATGGAGTAAAAAAGAACCAGTACAGAACAAGGTAAACAATTGTGGAGGGGAAAACGATGCATCTGGCATCAGCACTTGCAGTCCATTTCACCAGACGAGCTAAATTTCACCCATTACAATTTCTACAAAGTCAGCTTCAGGAACACGGTGCACAGAACTGAGGTGTGCCGGGACCTCATAACATGAGAAGTCTGTGCCACCTGGCTGTAGTCACGGTCTATCCTGAACCATGGTTAGTTAGAACGTGATCCCAGGAACAGGAACCCCCTTTAGTTCCAGAATGAATTTAAAGTTAAATTAGATGATAACAGACAGCTGAGCTGCACACACACACACACACACACACACACACACACACACACACACACACACACACACCCCTTCAAACAATTCCTTTCCTGATGTTTTACAGGTTGTTCTGCTGACAACTCTCATCAGGATAGGAAAACTGTTTAACCATTGTGTGAGGGTTACATCTTAATACAGAGGAAAATAAAAAGCTAACAAAACCAACAAAGACACATGCAAAGAAGTAGAGACTGTACATAAAACTGTGGATATAAACAAAAAGGAATCAATCCCCTTTAAAATATCAATAAGTTGTTGCTCTGGAAGGCAGGTTGTTCCGTTCACTTTGATGACATCACTGAAGATGCACAGATTCAAACACTTAAACCTGCTGACTTCATTCCAGGACAGTGTGTAACATGCATATACAATGACCAGTAGTACACCGATAGTGGGGGAAATGCATCTGAGGTTTATCAAGCTTTGCAAGTGCAGTTCATGAATCCTGTGTAGCATTTACTAAAACAATGGCCCTGTAACAAGTTATTACTGGCAAAGTTAGCACGTTATTGCCAAAGTTGTTGCACCAATTACTTCCATAGGAAGGAAGTCTCTGTTGAGTAAGGATGTTACTCATCAAGCTGACTCTTTCATAAAAACTTTGAAAAAGACTTGACTGAAACTAATAACTTTAAGCAAATGCATTTGACTTAATTATGAACAGAAAAGTTGAAATCACAACAGCTGCACTTTATTTTAACAGCCAGTTTTTTACTTTACCTGGGGCCTGACCATCAGTGATGTATGTGCAGCGCAGATACTTATGCAGAAGTATAAAGTGTCCTTTAAATGTGATAGAATCTTTGAGAATGCAGGCTCTGATGCTCAGTCTCTCTAGATTTCAGAGTTGAAAATTTATTAGTGAACTAGCGAGATACTGCGCATGGATCCACACCTCCTCTAGGGAACTAGCTGCTCACTGCTCAACGTTTCACTCGAGAAACATGTGAAAGAGTTACCTTCGCAACCAGAGCTGGGCAGAAGCGAGATTTGCTTGTGTCACAAGGCGATTCACTTGTTGCTCAAATCGTTTCACATAACCTCTTGCACTGTACAGGTCTCCTTCCCCATGAAAAAAATCTACTGTCTTGATAACAGCAGCACTTCGTTATAACGGCCAGTTTAGTACTTCACCTGACCCTGATTATCAGTGCCATATGTGCAATACAGATTCTATGCAGAAGTAAAAACAGGCCTTTAAATGTGATGGCATCTTACAAAACGCAGGCTAATAGGATTTCCCGTCTCACTAGGTGCAGCTCTGTTTGTTAATCCAACAAAAACATTCTGCATCACTCAGTAATCAGCAGTAAACACACCCCAAATCAGTGTTATACAGTGCTTTCACAAATGCAGTATTTCAGTGGCTTGAACTAAACCCTAAGTCAGCTTTGTCTTGTGTGTGATTTATACATACAGGTGAGAACATAGCAATGATACAATGTGAAAACCAAAAGACCTGGTGCAAGACCCTCTCAGAGAGGTACGTCTTAGAGTTCCAATCAAAATCCAGTGCGAACTGACTGTAATGACAAAATAATTTGATCGTGTATCAGTCCAAATAAATACAGGGAGACAAACATGCTGTGTGATGTGGGTTATAGAGGTTCGGATGAAGGCGTGAGCCGATAAATTAACTATGAGACACAAACAGGACGGTGCTAAGTGCTGCAGTAATGTATTCTATAAATGCACAACATGCTCACATTAGTAATTTCTATAGTTAATTCACAGTATGAAAATGGGCAGTGGAGTGAGGCATATAATCAGAATATTGGTTTATAAGGGGGTAAAGGTCATAGTGAATAATTTATATGCTATATTTGCAGAGCACTGAAGGCAGAAAGAAGGAGAAGGTAAAATAGAGAAATAAGTGCTAAAGAAAGTGGAGTGAACACCCACCTTCTTTAAAGCCATGACCTGAACAGAGCACAAATCACTCAGACACTCTGCTATCTTCTCCAGAGGAAGCCGAGCCAACACCAGCGCTGTGCCTGAGAGAAACCAGAAACACTCCTATTAACTACTGACACCACAAATATCAGTCCTTCACTAACTAATAAGGAAAATAAAAAAGAAAATAAAACTCCCACATCCTAAGGAAAGCCTAAACCTTTATATCACTGTTCCCCACCCAGTCTTCAGAGGCCTTGCTCTCACCCACCTCCTGAGCTGGACACTGAAGGTACAGCGAATAAGCAAGGTGCCTGAAGACCTCCACGACTAAGTGGAACAAAATGCATCATAAAACGACTAGGTGTCTTTGCAAGCTTTTCAAACTGAACAGAAAGTGACGGGCATGGTTGTTTTGCAATAGTGATGGTGAATCCATCAGTGAATCAGACACACGTCTTGCTGGAAATTTTTCACCTTTTGAATACACACAAATAAGTGTAATAAAAATCTGCTGGTTGGAAAGCTTGGTAATTCCTCATCCAGTGCATATTAAAAATCAAAACATTTTAATTTATCACTCGTAAAAATACAACAAGAATAAACATATATGGATATGGATAACGATAATATGAATAAGAACACAGTGCGTCATGTTTGCTGATGTTTCTGTGTAGCAATTACTAAAACAATTGTTCGCCTCAGGCTCAGTGGATGCCTTGAATTACCCAGCTGCCTTGGTGGCACATCTCGAGAAGTATTCAACAACATCCACCTCACCTTGAGTGTAAAACATTAATTGTACAGATCTACCATAACTGTCATATGGTAGGAGTAATATACATAATGTAACAGTAATATATTGATTTAGATTTCGGCACTGCCTAAAGGCAGATCTCCTGATAGGTTTCTCTACTGATCGGTGTCTGAGGCTTGTGTTCTAAATGCAGTGTGGCTCCTTTAAGGGGTGAATCAACTTCAACTGAAGAAAATTAATAAATAAATTTCCCCGCGCTTTCTGACTATGGTCTGGAACAAAGGGAGGAAAGGTTAACACAGTTTGCTTTTCATCGTTTCTCACACACTGATTTCTGCATTCATTTGTACCACCTGTCCTGCAGCTTCATTATCAGTTTAACAAGTTCATGTTCTGTGCTGCTGTTGGTGTTGTTTTGCTTGACGAAAGTTTGTCTCCCTACCTGAGTTAGCCTGTTTTATTCATTCTGTGCGAGTGTGAGTGGTGGTGTATTTGCCTATATTTTTTGGGGTTTTGGTTTCATTATTGCATGAGCTGTACATAACAGCCAAACAGCATCAAGTCAGCGACAAGGTACGGACACAGGACATCCACCAAAGTCATGTTCCATGCCTATAAGGCTCCGCTCACAAACTGTGTAACGGGACGTATATTGTCAGCCTCACAGCATAAGTGCCAAATTCATTTTTCTAAGTGGGGGGAAAAAAAGTGAAAAAACTGTTTTTTAGGAAACATTTAACTTTCTTTAATATTCCAATGAAAACTTAAAAAGTTAAAATCCTTAAAATCTTTTCACAAGTGATGGCTCTGAAGACAGACAGGTAGGGACAGATATCAGGGTGTATATGAAATTCATATTCATCCATCCATCCATCCATCACATCACATATTGGGGGAAAAACTGCTTTGGACTTTGATGCCAAGACTTGCTTTCAATTCAGGAGAACAAGTTTTCGTGTTATTTCTGGATCTTACTGATTTGTTATAGAAAAAAAACAACTGTAGAAATGGACATCAGCACAGCTTTGCACTGAATGCAGGTCAAAAAGTTCACAAAACAAATCAATAATCATATATAATGTTTCCCCCAATAATTGATTATTATAAATCATTTTAATAAAACTATCAGCAGTCATCTTCACAGTTTGAGTGTACATTTAGAAACCTCCTCGTCATCCCGTTAATGACGAACCTAAATTAAGTTGCCAGTTAATCACACTGTACAATATCCATAGGGATGGATATCAATAACCAGGAATAAACTGGTACCAATTCCTGACTGGACAGTAAAAAAAATATTGGTAAGGTTCTGCATTTCTTTTGGTATTAATTTAACAAACTCATCCTACAGCACGTTACCTTCCCTACTTCCAATTTCTCAACACAGGTCACTAAGACACACATACACTCATACTGTACACCGTAGCACTGATAAGTTTTAATATTGATAGTTTCGTTACTGATATTGATAAAATATAGTTTGTATAGTGTCGTTACTAATATTGATAAAATAGTATCGTCCTCTTTTACTTTACCATTGCAGGGTTTTTAGCATTCTCCTATTTTTATTATAATCATAATTTATTATAATTTGTTTGTGCTCTTTCATATTTAAATGTACAGTCCTGTGCAAAAGTCTTTTTTTTTGTTTAAACTTATATAGCTATAGATTTTTATTTTATAATTTGTATATTAGTAAGTTAGTATAAAACCACTTTAGATTTCCAAACATTAGTTTTCCTAATTTTCAGCACAAAACGAAAGTTACATTAAAAAAAATGTTAGTACAGTATGTGAACGAAGAAATCTGCATATTCTGTATAAGAGACTTTTCTAAAGGCTGCTGCGATTTACATGCAAATAAAGAATCCAGTGAGAGTCAACATTTCTAGAACTGGTTCCGGTTCTGTAAGTCACTGGGTAGATACTGTACTGTACTGTAAAACTGCACAAACTCAACCTGATGCTGTTAAACAAAAAGTCATCACACATAACTTTGAATTAGTTTCATCTATGACTGTTTACTGTGTTTTATAGAATTTTATGTGGAGATCTTTAATTTAATGTCAGTATTTATATGTAAATATAAGGTATCTTTGCTCTTCACCACTACTTTGCATGTTGCGAAAAAATATTTTCGCTTTCCTTATTTCTATTTTGGTACACTGGTTACACTTGATCTCCCCTTTAAAAGTACTGGAAAGGCAAGGATAAGTCTTTCTGATCTACACTGAATGCACTTGGGTTTGTGATTAAAAGATAAAAGTATGAGAAAGAAAATATAAATATGAGATGACAAATCAATATATCAGCTTTAATTTCTAGAAATTTACATCTAGATGCATTAAACAGATTTAATTTGTTCTCTAAGCCATTAATTTTATAGTGGTAGAAATGGGCTGAATATCTGATCCATAATTCTGTATTTTTTACAATTTAAGGTGTTGTTACCGTTTTGTTCTACTGCCAAGAAATTAAATGGACTTAATAATGCTCCACATGGCTATAATGTTCCCACAGGGTTCCTACAGAATAAAGCAAATTATATTCAAGATTAAGTTTAATAGCAGAGCTCCTAAGCACGGCCCCACAAAAAATATGGAGGTTCCTCACAGCATGGTTACCCTTCATGACCTTCAAAGAACTGACATTCACACATTCACACTTTACGAAGTGTAGAGATGTCTAATTTTCTACATCAAAAATGAAACACGTACATTTCACAGCTCTCCTATATGAGTGTTTTTGTATCTTAGAGGTAACTAATGGCCATTGTGGGAGCTTAGCAATAAAAAAATAAAATTGTGGTCTTGCCCAGTCACACTCTCATGCAGCCATCACATGTTAGTCAGAAGGTAATTAACTGGAGCAAGAAAAAAAGAAACATCCGTTTCACTCATTTCTTGGAAAAAATCCTATTTTTATTCTGTAATGCACATGTTAAACTGCATTACTGTCGATCAAGTAAAATGTACACAGATTACAACTAACTGAAGTGCATCTGAAACTTGTGTTCATTCAAAATAATAAATTATCCTCATCATTAGTAGTAGTTCACTCTTGAGGAAAAATAAATAAATAAAATTACAAAAAACGAATAGATAGATAGATAGATAAATAGATAAATAAATAAATAAATAAATAAAAAAAGTTTTTTTTTTTTGGGGGGGGGGGGGGGCTGCGTTTAGCCTGTATGTAATGTCTGTATTTTGCAAAACTTAAATAATTAAAAACAATAAGAAATATATTAAAGTAGTATGAGAATTCTATTAAATAGTTAATATGGAATGCGCAAACATTCAAGTCCAAATTGGTTCGACTCACTGAAAGTTTCTTGCATCTGGAAATGTCCAAATTCGTCCACTCACCATTACCTGGTAACAACGGATTCTTGGCTGTTACTTTTGCTGCTATACCTACAAATATGTAATTTCAGAGTTGGCTCAGTTTTTTTGCCCAGAAGTGTAGTAGTATTAGCAGCAGTAATAGAAATATAGTCGCAAAAAAAACAAAAAAAAAAACAAAAAACAAACCCTCTCTTTGACCCCAACAGGAAGTCAGCCATTTGGATTTTAAGGTTCATTTTTTAGTGATTTATAGGCTTCATACATTAATGGACTCGTCTTACAGAATTAATCTGAGCAACACCAAAGTGAGACTGCAGTCAAGACACATGAGGGATTAAATGTAGACATGCCAATACACACATACAGTATACAGTTATAATGCTACATAATGGCAACAGGAAAGCCCTTTTTTAATACTCAGACATCCTGTTATCAGCAGATTGACCCATTCTACTTCAAATTTGGTCAGAAAAACCACAAGGCTTTTCAAATAACTTGCTCTAAAAATTGTGTAGTTTTGTTGTTGTGTTTGTGGTTGTGCGGTGACTTTCGATGTTTCCCTATGAATCTGGAAACTGTTGCAACCCATGTGTACATTATCTGATCTGCCCCAAACTTCTCATGTTAAACAAGAATCCGGTTAAATGTTGGTTGACTTGTCACAGATTTTTCCTTTGTTAGCTTCTTCAAACTGAGCATGTTCAGCTGCGTGATAATATTTTAGGTTTAATTAGGTTTGATCTTCCGAATGTTTTTGTGGTGGTTCCCCAACTTTGA
This sequence comes from Neosilurus hyrtlii, assembly GCA_028564935.1. NCBI lineage: Eukaryota > Metazoa > Chordata > Actinopteri > Siluriformes > Plotosidae > Neosilurus > Neosilurus hyrtlii. The sequence goes on from JAOUQZ010000014.1 coordinate 1,032,423, forward strand.
CCTCACATATATGACAAACTGAGAGCGTTGTCTTCTTCCCTCACAGTGAAAAACTTTGACAATGGTGACATGTGGCTCTAAGCGTGCTGCGCATGACCGATGTTATTACTCGTGACGGACCCATACAGACCGGTTAAGAATCAAAACTATGTGAGGGCCTGGTCACACTGAAAGTCAGCTAATTCCAGTCAAGGTGGTGTGCAAGCTTAACATGAGATGTGGTGGGAGACGGAAACGATTTATACACCACCTGATCTGCTGCAGCTTGCCCTTCTTTCATGATTATATTTTTATAGGGACAGAGGGACTGAGATAGGAGGGGTTGATAAGACAAGTAACAGAGAGGCAAGAGACGATGGACAGACAGCCGAAAGGCTGGGACATGAGAGACAGAGGCATGATAGAAAGATGGACAATGGACCGACAGACAAGGATGGGGTTGATAGACAGGGGACAGAGAGACAAGGGAGGGGTCCATAATTTAAAGATGTTTAAAATAATGCCCGTGCTCTCCATAAACAGTGAGTAAATGTGTGGTGTTTACCTTTGAGCAGGCCAATGGCGGCTTCTGTGTTCAGAGCAAAGGAGTCGAGTGAACGTGCGATGTGCAGCAGGCCTTGGAAGTGTTGTGCCATGTGTTCTCGACACACCGAGCACATGTTGTGGATGGCCTTTGCTGCCACCGAGGCCAACGGCTTTTCCCGCAGCCCCTTCATTAGGTAGTCTAGCACAGGATCTGGGTCACACACACACACACACACACACACACACACACACACACACACACAGACACACACACGGTTTAATACTCGACCAGACCCAGGTCACTTTAGCTCTAATCTCAACATGTGTCCTGTTATACATCTCTGGAAGGTTCTTCTGTCCATTCCTCGTCTCCACCGCACACAATGTAACCGTTCAGTACACATGATAGTGTCAGTATGAGAGGCTCTGATGAGCTTACAGAAGGACAAACAGAACTACTACTAGATATGTACAGCAGTAACACGTTCTGTGAGAGGGAGATCTAGATGAATGAAAAGTCTGGGTGTTCGTTTATTTTCCTTTCAGATCAACAGAACACGAGCCCTGCTAGTCTCTGGCGTTTTTGAATACTGCTTTTACGTGAAAGTGAGTTTTTGTAGTGAGTGCATACCTAAGAAGCGAGGGTTGCGGTCCATCACCTCGCTCATCTCCCCTACCAACTCAATGCTGGTGTAGCGCACAGCGATGTGTACTGTCTGAGGAAGCAGCACAACCTGTTCCAGCACTTCAGTCAGAGTGGGGTTGTTCTCACTATACACAAACATTGAGATTCCAGCGTCACACTTTATACAGCAAATATCTTTACATTTATAGCTTTAGGACACACACAAAAAGTCTCGCAAAACCGTATTAAATCGGAAAAGCTCACTCACGGGTCGACACTCTTGGCGATTGAAGCCATCAAGAAGAGCACAGCCTCAGTTACTTCCCAGGGTGGATTTCCCTCTTTCAGAGTAGAGTACAGCTAGAACACACACACACACACACAATCTGATGAAACGTTTCTGACAAGTTACTCTACATGTCCACTCACCTCTCCCACTACTACATACTGCAGACTGTCAACACAAACGGCAAAGAAACCCAAAGAAAATGGGGTGTTTAGTACACAATCTCAAAAATAAGGGCAATACACTAAAATACAAAAAACTATAGGGGCAATTATAAAGTGCAAAGTACCCCCACCAGGCACAAATGGATTATTGTAATTTGGCATAGTCACAGTGAAATGTTAAAGGCAGGGATATTTCGGGAATTTAGGATTGTTTTTTACATGATCCCACGTATGGATCAATTTCAAAATGTTTCAGGTTCTTGCCAGGCCCAAACCCCATAAAAGAGAGAAGAGTGCGTTCTCTTTCTCTCTCAGGCTGATAAACATGCACAATCTGGCTGAAGAGAGGAAGTCCAATCCCCTCTCATCTGACACTGTAATGAGAGAAATGCTCACCTCCCACAATGTGGTAAAATTAACCAGTATGACACAGCAGCACTGCACATGCATTCATGGTTCCTTTCTGTTTTCAAGTTCACTTTCTCTTTAACAATATTCAAATCAGCATAACTGTCAAGTTATGGAGCCAAACGAACATCACACAGTGAACTCGCTGAGAACAAAATGCAAAATAAAGACAAACTAACATGCGACGTCAGGCAGTGTTAAAAAATTGATTAAAGGATCACCCTCCTAAAAATACTTGTAACGGTGTAACTAATCACCATCTCATTACATTTTACATTTACATTTACAGCATTTGGCAGACGCTCTTATCCAGAGCGACTTGCAATCATTTTTATACAACTCAGCAATTGAGGGTTAAGGGCCTTGCTCAAGGGCCCAACAGTGGTGATAGGGGGGATCGAACCACCGACCTTTGGATCAGTAACCCAGCACCTTAACCACTAAGCCACCGCCGCCTCCAATCAACACCAAGCTAATTGGCTTCCACTTGTGATTAACTGTAATCATTGATTGGTTAAACATAACACAGATATTCCTAGAGCATTTCAGTTATTGGCAATGTAACTAAAAGCAAACAATCAACTACGGATGGCAAGGCACTGTCAAAATGTCTCAGTGATAAAGCAGTTGACAGGCAAAAGTCAGGACCTGGACACACGAAAGGCTTTAGTAGAAAGTGGATAAAGTAATCCCTCCAAACTGGATGGAAGAGCGAGGAGGAAACTGGTTACAGAGGCTATCAAGAGGCCAATACTAGCGTTCTGGTCAAGGAATTGTCATTGTGTTCAACAATATCACAAATGTTCCACAAATTGGCCTTGTATAGGAGGGTTGCAAAAAAAAAGCCAAGTCTCGGTGTAGCTTTGCCAAAATGCACCTTAAAGATTCTGAGATTAAAGAGAAAAAGGTGTGGGGGTCAGATGAGACCAACATTTAACCATTTGGCCTCAACACCAAATGCTACGTCTGACGGAAAGCTAACACATTCTAACACTCAAGGAACGCCATACCTACAGTAAAGCATATAAAATATATATATTGTTGTATTTTACATGAATTACAGAATCGGTACGAACATATGTGATGAACGAATAACATTTTTAATCTCTCATTTTTTTTAAAAATATGCTTGAAAAACGCAGTATCATAACATGTAAACAGTTCAGTACCTGCTGTATCTGTTACCTGTTATAGTTGCCTCATTGAGAATGCAAAGCAGTGTGAAATATATTCCTGAACAATGCACTATAGATGGTACATCCCAATTTTAGGCCATAAATTTTACCATTTCCTGAAGATTGAAAGTTTAAATACTACTAAAATCTGCTCTCCAATTATTTTATATAACTTTATTCCACAAAATGTATACAACAAATAAATACTGATGAAACAGCACAGAGATAAACCTCTGCACAATTATTTTTAATTATATATAAAGAGATTTGCTAGTGTATAATATATATTATATTTATATATACACACGTGTATACATACATACATACATACATACATACACACACACACTTTTAAGGTCCTCATCACATGTCTATTCCTTACTCTTCTCCTTTCCCCCACCAGACAGTGTTGCCATATCTCATGGGATTTGTGGTCATTTATTTTTATAAGCTCAATGCAAACAATGCACACATATGAAGACACACGCTGTTAAGCAGTGAGTGTCCATATGCACCAAGTGTATGCCGTCTTTCTGACACACACATCACAACCTCATTTTAGTCTATTTTCTTGTGTCTCTGTCTAGTATATACTAAAACACTGTCGCAGATTAAAAACATGCCCTTACCCAGCACACCTATTCTGTCCTCCGAGTGCATGGACACTTGAGTTCTGAAAATTCATTCATCACACATTCGTGTTTGGGGTATATAATGTACTCACGAGAAAAAAAAATTTCCAAAAAAAAAAAAGGAAACAAAAAAAAAAAAAAACGCTTACCTACTGACTTTTTTTTTCCTGTTTGGGGAAAGAGCATTTTTTCCCTAAATTTTAAATTTTATTCTAAAAGCTAGAAATTCTAATGAGAACGACTTAAAGTAACTGATTATATTTACAGTAAAGCATTGACATCGCCCGTACTGACGGTGCGTTGCATTTTTAGCACTTCATGGACAAACAGAACCTTTCCCCTACATCACAGAATATTAAATAGTGCATACACAATGTTCTCAATTCCATCTCAGGATCATCAGTAATCATGGTCAAAGTGAATACCTGTGAGAAACACTCCGTTGAGCCGACGAGGAAAATAACATCCTTGACGAGGTCTGAAACCCTCACTCTGAACTCTCCAAAGTCATCGGTGTCCTCCGGGATCCCCTCCTACCAAACAAATACCTATTAAAACAAGTACCTACAAAAAAAATTTAACAAACTGGCAGGCAGGCAGGAAGCTGTAGTGATATGGTGCATCTTAATTTTAATATGAACAATACAGTCATGGGGAAAAGAATGTACCCTCTACCTCACTTCTATCTTCTCTTTTTCAGGGTATAAACATTAATTCTGTTCTGGGATAAACTAAGGGTCTTAAATCTTTGCAAACTAAAGTGATGTTAAAATAAAATCTCTGAATCGAAAATGAAAAACTCCCCAGTTAAACCACATTAACTTATATGATTTATCTTGATCTCATTTCCTGCATCAAAAAATCCTAAATTTTAACGGGGTGTGTAAATATTTATCTCAACTGTATAAGGGGTAACCACCAGGTGCTATTTTACTTTACCAGGATTGCATTATTTTATTATCAGTAGTAGCAGCATTTGGAGAGATCATGCGCGTGTGTGTGTGTAGAGAGAAGGAGAAAGAGAAGGGAAAGTGAGGTGTGGAGAGGAGAGGTGTTATCTTTAACAGTGTGAATGGCGAAAGGTCCTCACATGGTCTGGATCCAACTGGCAGTGACGAGCCAGGCTGTGGAGCAGTCTCTGGATGTAAGGTTTGAAGACATTGTGCAGAGCCGGATCGTTTGTCTTGTACAGGTGCTCCCCCAGGCGGTACCAAAAGTTGAAGGAGATTTCCACTACCTAATAAACGGCACAGCATATCGACTTTCAAACAAAAACCCAAAGCCCATTTCTCAGGACAGCAAACAAAGCTTAAGTAGCATTTTGATTCTGCTGCCATCTCTTTGAAAGGTCTGTTTGTATGTTTTAGCCTAATGATGTTATCTTTCAGTTGCGTCGATAGCTCTTCAGACTGCCACACCACAACAGAAACCGTGCTAATCAGTTAGCTGTCCGATTACTTTACTGCCGCTAAAAAAAAAAATGGAGGGACAGAATAAAATGGCTCCAATTTCTAAAAGGATAACATGGTATTTTAATGGTGACACACAGGGACAGGACCAAAACCAGTTTGCTGTCCAAAAACATATGAACCTAAATGTGACTGGGGCTTATTGGATCAAATCTCCTGAATCACTCTATAAAAAACTTGGCTTCGATTGTTAGGTTAATGCGGCCTTTGAAACTACACGCACTTATGGCTGGGCAGCACGGACAAATATTAGGGACAAAAAAATGGGCAAATCCCCTTTGCCCCTGTGCCATATTATATAAGGTCCCAGGATGGACACCAAAAATGGTGATCAGTGATGGACCAATAAAAAAAATGGACCAATAAAAATGGACGGAATAAAATGGCTCCAATTTCTAAAAGGATAACATGACATTTTAATGGCGACACACAGGGATGCTACGCATTAAGATGGTAACAGTGGTGGCCATATTAGACATCGCACCACAACAAAAATTACCAATCTTGTGTAGTAGCCCAGTCCCAACATCCACACCAAAAACGGTAAAGTATTTGAGTTAGTGCGTGAAATCTAACTGTGGACAGATTTAATTTCAGCTTTTAATTCAGATGATACAGATTAAAATCATGCAGCTCGTGCTATCCAATTAAAAAACAGAATACGGTGCATTTGTAAGCATGTGTGTGTGTAAGCCAATACTAACCTCATATTGAGGATGCCCAGCACAAATGAGCAGCAGCTCCAAGGTACGTAAATCCCCCATGCCTTGTCCTGGGCTTCTGACAATAATGTCCATGATTGTTTCACATAGCTCAGTGAAAATCCGGCAGTAATTTAGAACCCTGCATTCGTTTATGAAAAGAGACAGTACATTAAATATATATTTTACAAACTACACAAGCAAACTCCCTCACATTCTGTAGACTGAATGGTGTGTGTGTGCTGTATGATGTGTGCTGTGTCACTTTACTTGTCAAGATCCTCTCGGGCCACGGCCATGTGGTACGCTGTTTCTAATGACAAAACACCCTGAAACAACTGCGTGGCAAGAGCCATGTGTGTGTCTACATTCTCAATGGCGTAGAGTACCGAACACACACAGTCAGACGCAGCTTCATGTAGGTTAGTGAGAGACTCATCCCTCTGCTGCAAAAAAAAAAAAAAAAAGCCAAAATTACCTTCAAAAACACTGCAAACTACAGACTGAAAAATACTGCCCAAAAGACTAACAAGCAAAATCAGCGAAGAAAGGAAACAAGAAAACAAACCCAACCTGAGCCAAATTGACTTAGCAGTCAATGGACCCTGACAGCGCTAACCTCTGCCCCCACTAAGTACAGCTGCCACAGTAGCTGCTGGTATACAATAATATGCACACACACTTTCTTGCATATTCCCACTGTAAGTTTCTACATTTACAGGGAGGTCTCAATTATATTACTTGAGGGTATGTTCACAAAAGTCAAAGATTATGGGTGCATAAAAACCAATGCTTTAAAAGGAAAATGAAATGCGGCAGGACGGCTTGGTGGAACCTTGCTGCACGTGTAAAACGGGGTGAGGAGAATACTTCTCACTACGCTAAGTGTGGTACTGTCTGGATGTTCCAATAGCTGCATAAACGAGCTCCAGTTAGTCAAAGCACAGTGGTAACTGCACTGACTTCCAGTTAAAATTCAAATTGAATATAAATTGCTACTTTTAACCTATAAAGCACTTAATGGGCTTGCACCACATTATCTTAGCGAGCTTCTTGTTGTTTATGATCCAGCTCGCCCACTTAGATGAAAAGGTGCAGGCTGTTTAGTGATACCCCGAATACTGAGGACTACTGCAGGGAGAAGAGCTTTCTCTTACAAAGCCCCACAATTATGGAATAAACTTCGGGACTCAGACACAGTCTCTGTTTTTAAGACGAGGCTGAAAATCTACTTGTTTAGTGAAGCATTTTCTTAACAGGATTTTATTAGGTAAAAGAGCAGATCTGGTGGTTCTCAGGCATAGAGAGTTCTGGTAAATTGTGGCGTTGGGATGCTGTCGCTCCCTTACTCTACATGCTCACCCAGGTCCGTTGACAGTGGAATGGCTGACTGCTCAACGTTACAGGGTGCCCTCATGTCTGCCTTCCTTCTGGTTTCTCTCTTTTT
>JAOUQZ010000014.1:1047113-1064826 GCA_028564935.1 Neosilurus hyrtlii
ATTCACTCTCCATCAGAATTTTTAGTAATACAGTTTCCAATACAATGGAGTCTATAAATGCAATTTACTCTCAACTTCATCTGGTGGCATGAGAACAAAGAACAGTGAGTTGGTGCATAAAAGGGTTAACTGATCGTTACTTAGGCCTAAATGAACAAAACAAAAAGATGCCACCCTAAGAACATCCTTTTTATTCATCCTGCATTGTTTTCATAATTTACCATCCCACGGAAATCTTAATTCTCGCTCAAAACGACAGTGTTTCAGAAGATAGCTTGATAACAGGCGATTTATGCAGTAGCGCCTTCACTTGGTTGGAAAGTGAGGAAACGCTTGATTGGAAACGCCAATTTCTGACTGATATTTTCAATGTACCTGCAGCCAGTAATCCAAAACAAAACGCTCTCTTTTCTCCTCATACGCTTTCTTCTCTTCCTGGTTGTGCTCTGGCACCTCAGGTTGTCGCTTTTTGTGCCGGATCAGTGGCGTTTGGGGCGTTTTTATGCGCCCAAATAAATCGACTTGTCTGTATGACATTTTTATGACAAGCAGACGGTTCGTAATCCGGGTTCCTACATCCGGGACACGGGAGTCTGAATATGGCGGCAAATGAACGGATTTTTATTAACTTGCCTGCAAATGTCCGTTCCAGCTAGTGATCGGGAGTGTTGTGGTGTGTGTGAGTATGCTCTGTATGACGTGTCTGTGTGCTACTAAATGAGTAGCTTCAGTTTTTGAAGACGGGAATCGGGTGCCCGGTCGGCCATGTTGTACTCCGCATTTTATTGATTTTTGGTGCCCGTCGTCGGACAGGGTGCCTGCGGCCATTCGGGCACCCGATTTTTCGAGCCCTGAACAGTGTTCGGAAATCTCTCGAGTTAATCAGACAGAACACCAAAAAAGGGTCTCATCTATAAACTGTGGATCTGTGAAGTAAAAAAAAGTGCGTGACCTGCCACCGTTGAAGAGCTGTTCATATAGAATAGACATGTATTTATGGTCTCATAGGGAACTACTCAGCTACTGCTTGCATCCATCAGAAGCTTTTGGGGGTGCAAAGTAAACCAGAGGGTTACCTAGGCAACCTGGAGTGTCCAAACATCAGAGTGTCCTGAACTATCCAAACATCCCTGTTACACAAGGTGAGGTGGTCTACTCAAGTACGAGAAGAAATCATCTACATCAGCGACGGCTTTTCATGGTTACTACCATTATACTTAATTCTGCCGTGACACAAACAAATGAAAGAAAACTAGTGAAAGAGGGTTCAGCTCACCAGCAGAGTGACCACAGTGGTGGAATAGTAGGCGAGGTCCTCTATGATCTCCGTCCGCCGGTTAGCACCTATCCTCAGAGATCGGCTGTGCACTTCCTCTGGCAGCACTGTGAGAATTTCGATCAGAAAAGGCATTGCTGAGACATCGTTACCGTACCTAAGGAAGGGAGAAAAGAACACGTTTATAGACTGCACTCGCTCCATCTCTCCCAGTGGAGTCTGACACTCAACCCGCCTGATGGGTAAGGGATGAAAGGGAAATGTTTAAATGACTATATACATATATATGGCTCTTTATTTGCACTTGGACCATCCGCACATGTAACATTAAAAATCAAAATGTAAACAATATTTCCATGCAAGTGTATGTCCAACTTAATAACTGTTTAAAGTGCGAGTCAAAATAATAGTGAAGACAAATTCAGCATATTACAAAGCACCACTGCTTTATTTTTTCACTTTATTCGTACTAAAATTTATCATTTTCCAGCATGAAAGTCAGACGTATCTGGTCAAGTTCAGTTACTGACTTCACAAATAAATATGACAAATCCGTCCTACTGTTTTTACTTACAAAAAAAAACAACGTTGGAGTGAAAAGGATTTTTAATGTGTGTTTTTTGCTAATTTTGTTATATTTTGACACAAAACACTGCCTTTTTTGCTGAGATGGGCCTCTGAACGTAACGTCGGTCAAGATCCATATGTCTGCTATCTTGGTCTCTATGATGTCCATGCCGCAAATATCTGTACTTGGGTTTATTAAACTGCACAGAAGGTAGCATTGGATGCACTCAATAAAAGGTTTGTCCTAAAAATTCTATACAGGTCGTTCTACCAACGTGAATAAAACACGGGTGAAATGTCTGTCAAACCAATTACGTTACTCTGTTCATTTATAAATCGGTTCACACATCAGTGAGAGAAGAAAACCCAGAAGCCAAAACCGAGTCTCGTGAATATTTATTACTTCTGGACATGCTCAGTGGACACTCTTCCCACGTCCTTGATTTTAGCCACAGGTGATGATGCGTCCGTCAATGTTACGTGACATTAGTTTAAAATGGCTTTAGAATTTATTCTGTGGATAATATTCTTTTAATCAACATTGCTGTTGGAGAGAAATGTGATTGTTTTTATGGTTTTAAAAATTTGAATAAATGTCCCCCAGAATGTACCCAAGACCAAATAATGAGCCATATCTATATATCCATCTCTCTCTCTCTCTCTCTCTCTCTATATATATATATATATATATATATGTGTGTATAATCAGAAATGTTCTTATTGAATTAGTTATCGAAGTTTCTTTAATGCAGTTAATAATCATAGGAGAATAAATCACGTCAAGACTGAGTGGAATGCAAAAATGTGATAATGTAAACATGTAATATCTACATTAAATCAATAGGAAATCTAATGAAAGTACATTGCTTTTACCACCTGCTCTGTACAGTTAACGCAACCAAATATTTAGTTATTTATTTTAAGCATTGTCTGGATCAACACTTCGGCTCGCATAAAATTTGGTGGGTCTGCCATCAAAGGTGCCATTAGTCAGTCATCAATACACCTCGATGAACAATCCCCCCCCCCCCCCCCCCCCCCCAAAAAAAAAAAGTGTAAACACGCTGTGTAAAATGTGAATGAAAACAGAATTCCATGAACTGCAAACCCAGATTTTATTGTAGAACTAGAACATAGAAAACATATGAAATATTGAAAATAGCGGCTCCTGAGTGGCGCATCGACAAAGTGCGCGACTATCAACTCAGAGATCGCAAGTTCGACGTCTGTGAGCTCATTTGTACGAGGGGGCAGATTGCGCTTTCCCTCCGAGTGTGTTAAGCCGCCCCCAAATACGCATGCGCAACAATTGCAAAAGAGGCGGGCGGTAGCATCGCATGTGACGGAGGGGGCGTGTGCTTGCTTGCGCCCCTCCCTGGTCGGTGGTGGTCGTGTGATAAGGCAAAAGTTGATGGGTGGGAATTGGAAACGACTAAATTAGGGAGAAAAATGGTGTAAAATCCAAAAGAAAGAAAATAGCCCACAGGGGTTCAGACGCTCCCGCTGAAAGGACCATTTCATAACATACCAATACAGAACAAGCATAGCAAGTTTGAAAGCTCCAGCTTCAGCGCGCAGCAAATTAACGTCCAGAAACCTAATATACAGTTTTTAGCTTCGTGATCTTGAAAAGTAGGTCAAGGTCACTCACACACAAACTCCTAGTAACTCAGAGTAGAGAACCAGCATACTAAGTCTGAAAGCTCCAGCTTCAGCGCACGGCAAGTAAATGTCCGGAAACTAAAGTGTGATGGACAGATGGACAGACGAAACCCATTCCTACAGCTCCCAAGGGGTGGGAGCTAAAAAGTAAGACTATTATTTCATGAAAAATATAAGAACTTTAAATTTGATTGGCAAAAAAGGCTGAAAAAGTAATTGGTACCAAAAAAAAAAAACACCTGGAGGAACATCTAATTTGGTTCATCAGCAATGATAGTGACATGAAATTTTAAAATAATGTTCTGCAGTGTAAAATTGTGAAGACCTTTAAATATCTCATCACCTACAGTAAATAAAATCATCAAAAGATTCAGACCATCTGTATCATCATGATTGTCACGGAAATGCTTCCAGAAATCACCGTTCTTCTCTTTATCCTTCCTCTTCTCCTCCTACCAGGCAACTCCATTCTCAACATTCTTCCACCAATAGACCCTTTATCCCTCCTCTGCACAAGTCCAAACCATCTCAATCTGCCCTCTCTCACTTCATCCTCAAACACTCCTCCCAGGGCCGTCGCACTAACACATTCAGTTCTTTTTCTGTCTATTCGATTCTCTCCCAGAAAAAAACTGTAAAAAAAAATACAGTATCTTCACCTCTGACACTTCCAGCTCCGCCTCCCGAGGTTCTGTCAGCACTACCATCTCCAAGCTGGCCTCACTACGGTCTTATGAACCTTTCCCTTGACTCTTACAGACATCCTTCTATCACAAATCATTCCATTCTCTCTTCTCTATCCATTCCACCCTGCCTGAACACTCTCCTTTATTTCACTACCACACCCTCCATTACATTGGGGAGTTGAGCCCAAGAATTTAAATTAATCTCTCTTTATACTCCTTGTAGCTGCACTCTTCCATCTCCCTCTCGTTCACTCACACACATATACTCTGTTCTTACTCCTGCGGCCTTTCATTCCTCTTCTCTCCAGTGTGTACCTCCACCTCTCCAGACTCATCTCCACGTTCCCTGCTCTTACTAGAGAGCACATCATCCGCAAAAGTCGCAGTACGTAGAGACTCATGGTCAACCTGTCAGTGACCAGCGCACTGAGGGAAGGGACCCTCGAAGAAATCCCTCCCCTCCATACCAATCATCTCTAATGAACTGATGCTTTAAATCCTGTTTAGAGGCTACCAGGTCTCAGGCGTTATCAATGAGCATTAGGAATTTCCTGGTTTCTTTACGTAACTAAAGATTCTTACTTACAAGGTGCGTGACTTGGAGATCGCATGTTGGAACCAGGTTGATGCCACAGCCAACCGTGACCGGGAGTCAATGGGAGCTAATTGGCCGAGCTCTCACTGGAGGGAGGAACAGCATACGCTCACTTCCTTGTCACTCACAGGAATTACCAGCCAATCATGGGTTTCTGTGAGCTCATTCGTACAAGGGGGCGGATAGCGCTTTAACTCCATGTGTGTTAGGCCGCCCCCACCTGGTTCGCAGCAGTTCATAAAGAGGAGGGTGACAGCATCGCATGTCACTAAGGGTTTATGTGGATGCTTACGCCCCTCTCTGGGGTGGTGGTCAATTGACAGGGAAAGCAGTACTTGATGGATGGAATCGGATAAAACTAAATTAAAGGAGAAGGACCCCCCCAAAAAAAAAAAAAAAGAAAAAAAGAAAAAAGATTCTTACTTTTCTATGAGCGTGTGGACACAGCCTTTCCAAGACGGCATCTGCAGTGCAAGATCAGCAATCGCCAGGGCAAGCTAGAAGAAAGGAGGTGCAGAAACACATACAAACAAGCACATTTAAATGATCTGTAGCTCCCAAGATGAGCATTTCTGCTTTTTAAAATCAAACTTCACCACTGATAAGAGTCATGCTGACCATGCATTCAGGACAATCAAAACACTAGTGGAATGTGGAGACTTAGTGAGAACATCACTCCTGTCTGCGGATCAGTAGAGTTCAAAGTGCACGATGAACAGCTTGGAGAAGAACGGTTACCTGTGTGATGATGATGGGCGAGAGGTCTTTGAGGTTTTGAATGTGAGAGAGTAGAGAGTCACGCAGGGCGAGGTGCGTCTCCTGCGGCAGCTCATAGAAAGATGTCTGAATTTTCATTTTCATCGTTTGTGCAGCGAAGTAACACGACTCGACATCCTGCTTCATCTGTAAGAGCTGGTCTGAAATCTCCCAGGCGTACATCTGTACAGGGGAAAGGAAGCTCATCATCACTTAACGTTATGAAACAAAACCTCATCCTATCAAAAAATCCCCGTTCAGGTTTATCACAGTTTCAGCTTCACATGCAGAATCATCCATTTCTGTAATAGGAACTCTGCACCTGCTGATATTGATGTTCCAATCACACTTCATACATTCGTAGCCCAACCTGCTCAGAAATGCGATGACATGAATCTCCACACAAACACCAAAACCCAAAACAGCTGTGCCGCAGCAATCATGACGGCACCCATGTTTGGGCACGCAACATCATTTTCACCTTTAAGGATTCTACGGGTTGCGGGTTCACACCACAAGTCCAGCATTTACTTCGCACCAATAAGGACCAGCGGATATCAGGTACACTCGCCGATTAGGAGTTTCACTCACATTTGGTAAGCAGACGAGCGTCAGTTTGGCACAATGCAATATTTGTTAATACATTATTATTCCCCAAACACATCTACTTTTAAACGACTGGTAAAGCAAACACTCACTGACCCTCACACGGCACCAACTGGTGATTAATATCACCACATGCTCCTCTCTTTCCTTCTCCTTTCCTCTTCACACTTACAATCTCCACATTTTACTTTAGTTGATATACATTCTATCGGTTTTTCATAAGCGGGATCTCGCTTCTTTCTTTTAGCTGAATTCGGTTCTTTTTCTTCCTCCTTACTTTATTCCTTAGCTGTGGAAGTTTCACGGATTTTTAGCCACCTTACGTACTCCCTCTCATCTTTTTCTTTTCCTCTCTAGATGTAAAACACATGCATGTTCTGTCGAACCTGTAGATAAAGTTGAACTTCCTTCTAAAGAAAAACTTAACTAAGACCAAGCGTGCTCTCATTGACTATGGACACACACACACCATCATTGTAACACATTTGCTCTGTTTGTTGTGAAAAGCAGCTTGAGCAGTCAGATCACTGACACCGGAAGGAACAAGAGATCAAATACATTTTATAATATAATACGTGTGTGAGATGGAGGAGGCAAGTTGCATGTAGAAAATATGCAAATTTTTTCTTTTGAAAATGAAATGAGTGGTTGGAAAGCCCGCCGGCTGCCGGCTTAATTTGAAAGCCCTGAAAAATACACTAAGTTTAACTTTGCTAGCAAGGTAGGGCAAAATTTATTGACTTGGACCCATTTTTAGGGTCGGCTGGACAACCTGAACCACGAACTCTTTTGTTCGGTCTTACACAACAACAAGGATCTGACATGACATTTACCCGCTGAGGCCACATGAAAGGTTAGTGAACATGTGTTTGCTTCACCAGTCATGGGCAGTCTGGGATGGAGCCAAAAACCAAGTTATATTTCATGAGGATACACAACACAAAAAAACCCCAAAACAATAAAAAAGGGTTTAGAAGGATGACACGTAACAAGATCATATTTTTCACCTTCTTATATTGTCCAGTAAAACTGCAAAGCAATTTCTCCGGCAGGGAAGTCTGCAGGGACATGCACTGACTGCAGGTTCATGCATGGTGAGTCACAAGCATGGTGACACTGGAGTACCGGATAGGGCGTTTTTAGTCGGCCGAATGAACTGATTGGTTTGGGTTCCGGGCAGGCGGTGTGACAATAACTTTGTCCGGGCCATTGCTTGGCTCACACGAATGATAGCCTTCTCAACTTTTGCATCGGCACTCCATATAACCTAAACCTGCATGTAGGGTAGCTAATTTGCATATGTAACCTTTGACCTTGGCACAGTGACCATAAACATATAAAGTTTGCCCAGGCCATTGCTTGGCTCATATCCATGACAACTTTCTGAACTTTTGCATCTTCACTCCCTATGACCTAAACCTGTGCGTAGAGTGGCTAATAAAATGTTGATTCTTTGTACGGGGGACGGCTTTTGTCCTCCGTGCGCTTATGGCGTCTTGGCTGAGGGGTCACGACATTCTATAGAAGGTCTATTTTTTACAGGATTACAGTGGCAGCAGGTGACAGATTTTTTTTCTGAATTTTTTCAGACCTTGAAAATATTGAATGCTGCCGGAGTGTAAAAAACCATTTTAACCATTATGAGTAAGTGAACATGAATTCACATTATGAGTTAAAACATTACCAACTGCAATTTAAATGTCTAGAATAACTACGTTGTTTACCTTATAATTTAACCATTATGCCAGTTTATCAGATCACTTTTCTTGTACACAAAGCTAAATTGTATCAGCTAATTCTATATACTATAGAAATTATAAATTCGGTATGTTCTAAACACACATTCTTCACTCGTTTTGGTTAGTAATGGGTCGATTTCAAAGATGTAACCCATGTATTAGCTGTTAGTAAATGTTCCTGTTTATACTTATTATAATATTTTACAAGTTCTATTTAAAATAGATAAAATAAAGTGCAGGCAACAAAAAGATTGTTTATTACAAACTGGTAACAGCTCAGGCTCCCACTCGAAGAGGTGTTTTAAACTCATAATATCTTAATACAAATTCCTCTTCTAAAAAATACGGAGCTCACACCATGATTTCTACGGCGTGTTTACCTCCAGACACGCCCCTTTTTACCTGCCTGTGCACAGACTACAATGATTTAACATTGATTTAACTTACAGTTTTCTTAATCACCTTTATAGCAGGAGGTCATAGTGCAGGAGGTCTGGGTTTGTTTATACTGATTTCACTTGATAACCCTGAGTTAGCTCTCGGTACACCAAGACATAAAAAAGCTGCGTTTCCCCTAACCCGACACACATGGCAAAATTGTGCCGAATGGGAGAAAAAAAATTTTAAATGACCGACCTCCCAGGTTTGTGATTGATAGGATTTTTAATGAGTTGAGGCACCTGCCAGCTGGATATTATGTTTCCGTGACATTGACTATTATTGAATAATCTGGACTTTGTGTCTCTCGTGGTAACTGGCTTCAACTTCCGGCCATGACAATCAATCAATCAATAAATAAATAAATAAACAAATGTCCTGGTATCAGTTTACCCTGCGCTTTCAGTGTTACTTCTTGATTCGAATCTTGACGAAGCCATCTTGCACAAAGAGTAAAATGGAAAACTTTTTTATTAAGGTACAGAGACCTGAATAATAAATTAGAAAAGTGCTTGGGGGGGGTGATACCAATGACAATAATTAAAGTGTGGTAAATACAAATAACAGACTCTGACAATGTGGAAAGTAAATGCACTTCACCCTCGATTTCCTTTACCACTATTTCCCGTACAAAATCCGGCGCCGGACATTATTTGGTATTGCTAGAAAAATGCTCTTCTACAATAAAACAAAATACACATAATTACCCAAAATAACATAACATTTTAATAAATTTACATCTAATGAAATAAATACAGCATACATTGCTTATAAAACGCATCAAAAAGGCGGACCAACAGAGTCCCTTCCAAGCAAACGGGTCTACATGCTAACATCAGCTCCTAATATCTGAGCAAAACTCAACAATAACTTGAAGTCAGAAACTTACAAAACGTGTGCAGGATAGAATGAACATTTTACTGAAGAACTACAAAAACGATTTCTGTTACAGGAGAATCCCCATATAAAGTGGCTTGTGGTTGGACAATACCTTTAACTTCGTTTCTAAACAACCAATTGTCGCTTTTCTTATTGTTTCAAAGTTAAAATCTACCAGGTGCTGCTCACTTCTGTTGATAATCTCACCTTGGCTCGCTGTGCCACGGCGAGATGACCAGACTTGCACATCATATTACGATGCCTGAGACGCGTAATAAACTGAAAACAGCTGTGTTTCCCTCGACTAGGCGACGGAAACAACGCACAGATAAACAAAACGGGAGTAGCACTGTACGTGTTTGTATAAAATATGACCAGTGATGACGGCGCTCCTGTCGCCACCCGGATTTGCATCTATCTCAAAACTGAGCAATTTGACTTTCAGAAAGGCAGAAATCATCCCTGATTAATTAAATGCTGAGCTACATGTACAGTGGCTTGTACAAGTATTCAACCCCTTGCACTTTTCCTAACAAACAAATTTGTTCTATTGGGATTTTGTGATAGACCAACACAAAGTGGAGCAACATTGTAAAATAGAAGGAAAACGATAGATGGTTTTCAAAATATTTTACAAATAAAAATAAGTACAAAAATGAATAAAAAGTGTGTTTTCAGTATTCAGCTCCCTTTACTCTGAAACCCCTAACTAAATCCTAGTGTAACCAATTACCCTCAGAAGTCTATAAACACCATTCTGTGAAGTAGTCAAAGGTTTGTTGGAGAACATTGGTGAACAAACAGCATCATGAAATCCAACAAACACAGCAAATGCATACAAAATATTTATGCATATTATATTTCTCTTCGGAAGGAAAGTGCAAAAACCAAAAAAATGCAAAACATTTCACTAGCGAAATTTATGAAAATTTCAAGATGATGGTTAAGTATGAAGGAAATGAGCAACAAGGCTGAATTTTTGTGTGTTGGTAGATCTGACATACATGCTGCATGTGGTAAAGTTTTATAACCCTGGTGAAATGTCCATATCTTCTTCAGGGGCTCGAAAGATGAGCCAATTTTCACCTACCGTTGAGTTTTTGGACAATCACTAAAACACCACACCACATTTATTCTTCTTAAAAACTGTTTGTTTTACATGGAAATATAATTAAATTTGCTATAAAATACTTTTGGGGGGTAAATATATTTTCTGTGTCAAGAATTCCAAAATACTTAGTGCAAAATTGCACATTTTCCAAAATTTCAGTATCAGTAGCAACCTGACCCTGATACATATTTTGATTCTGATAGAGTGGGTCGTGTTCTGTTGGTATACAAAGTTTCAGCCCTATACAGTAAATATTAGGGGAGTTACAAGCTTTCAAAAATGCCCAAAATAGTAAATTGGAAGTCGCGGGCCAGAAATGGGCACTAGCCTGTGATCTTTAAATGAACATATCTCGGAAAGGTTTTGAACGAGGACCTTGAATTTTTGAACGTGTTCATGTTGAAACATGTTTCATGTCGGGTTAAAGTTTCATTGAATTCTGAGATGGTCACCTGGGAAGTTTTCTGAAAGCTTCCTGATTTGACATAGAATGACCCTCAAGAAAAATATTTTTGTCTCATTTATTTAACTGGGTTCTCTTTATCTACTTTTGGACTTGTATAAAACTCGAGTTCACAAACATTCAAGCACCACTTTATATACAGTACACCGATACGCTGTAACAAGACAACATCAATCAGTCCTGGCAATTAGCTTGTATTATAAATGCTGTTGGAGTTCAGGGAACGGCCCTCTCCTGGATTAGATCTTATTTAACTGACCGTCAAGTTTGGTATTCCACAAGGTTCTGTTTTAGGCCCGCTGATTTTTTTCCACTATACATGCTCCCTTTCACAAGTAATACTATTCGAGAACATGGTATTGGCTACATTACTTACATAATGTTACGTTACATTGTTACATTGATGATACACAGTTATATATTTCAGCAAAGCCATTATGGTTCATAACACCTGGTTATGGTTCATAACACCCGTAAGCATGTTAGAATGCAGAAGTGTAAAGTTGTCTACCGTACTCGCCTTAAAAACTTTTCAATTTCATTTGTCTACAGCACTGATACTTTAGTTAGAGTATGAAGGAGATCTATCAGTTCATATAAGCTGTAGATCATTCACAGGAAAATGGTTCATAATACACCATTCTTCCATGGATTGCTAATTCCCAACGCTAATTTTCTGGAAACACTCTTTTACTGAATTGATTTAGGACTACAATTCCAATTACAGTTATAAGATACCCAACTAGACTTCATGTTAAACTGTAGTGAAGTTTCTGCTACATGGTTTGTGTTTTTATCTGGTTTCACCCAAATGAGGACGGGGTTCCCTTTTGAGTCTGGTACCCCTCAAGGTTTTGTCCTCATGTCGACAAAGTCAGTTGTAAGAGGCACAATATGAAAATATACACCTGAATATACAACTATCTGCCATAACGATACATATACACAAATCATGGTAGATGGTGTGGCAGACAGGGGACCGCAAGGGTAGATACAGGATAGTTGGAGAGTCCAGAGCACTGACCTTTACAAAAGTTTTCAATAGAGACGCACCGAGAAACCGTCCAAAGATCGGAATCAGATGGGTTTCAGTGCGATCGGAAAGGGCTAAGTGATTTCACATATCTCCAATTCTGAGCTGGACCCTATGGTTCTGCCACAACTAATTGTGTCACAGTCACGAGTGTGCATATAGCATCGTAGGCGCATGTGTAACGGGTACCGAAGGTCCAGGACCTGTTAACAGTGGACAAAAAGAAAGAAAATACAATATTTTTCCCAACAAATTTAAAATGATCACATGCACTGCATGGACACACATTAGTACATGCATGTTTAAAGCCAAAGGCTGACAGTGTCCGTGTTGAAGTTTTCCAATACCAGGGACCACATAAATATACACATTTATTACACACGTAAGGCCAAGGAACGGTCAGAAAAACAAACCCAAATAGACACTTAAACACCATCACTCAGCTGAACAGTCTGAAGAAGCTTAAAAGGCAAACTGCAGAGGTGGCACATTCCAGCCATCACGGCACTACAAAACAGTTTTTAGAGATGAGCAGACAGGGGGGTAACCGCTAAACCCCAAAGCAAAAAAACTAACTCAGTTCAATGTGTCATTTTTACACTAATTGTAAATAATGATTATTTCTAATAACGTGCAATCGTTTAGATAATAAAGGCTTTTGTTTGTATGTAATGCTGTCCATTATAGCTGTTAAAAAGAAAACTGCAATCAGCAAGAAAAACTGGGTTAGTGGTTCAGACGATGGGTTACTGATCCGAAGGTCAGCAGTTCAATCCCCAGTACCACCACTGTTGGGCCCTTGAGCAAGGCCCTTAACCCTCGACTGCTCAGTTATATAAAATGTATGAATGTAACTGCAATCGGTGCCTCTCTAGTTTCCGATACCTGGACTGCACAAAGCCGTAACCCCCGACCAGTAAACCAATGCACGGGGAGCGCCACGGCCTCACCTCATCCGGCCTGCTCCTCATGACCCAGCGGACACCACTGACCACAACGCAAGACCTGTGAATGCAATTGGTGAGCAAATGTCACAGAGCCAGTCGTGAGAACGCTGTACCGGAGAGCACCACGATCAAGACGGCGTCACTGAGGGGGACGAGTACGATTCACCCTCATCCCAAACCAGAATCACTCCTTCTTCCAGCAGCTCTTTTCTTCAGGGTTCCCTGGTTATATGGTGGGATTCACACACACACACACACACACACACCTCTCTTCGTGTGGAGACCACGCCCACTTCTACTTTTCCTTGGGATAATTACTCTGATTGCTCTGAACAGACACATGGGCGGCATTAACCCCTCACGTTCACCACGGTTTCCTGAAGGCGAGCTATCGGTGCCGCGGTCGGGCAGTAGAGGGCGTGTTCCGGAGGTTCGGTCCGGAGTCACATCGCAGGGAAAAGGCGGCATCTCCCCGGAAACAAGGCTTCCGTGTAAACAGGAGACGATAGACGGGCAGCCCCCTACACACACACACACACACACACACACACCTGTGGAAGCTTTATTAACCCCCGAGTGACCGAGAGAACCACCACAGCGTTTCTTCTTCCTTTAATTCGGTCACACAACTCGTGTTTCCGCTCCGGGGTGAATAAACAGTTCCTCGGTTCAGAAGCGGTGCATTCTGGGACAGGTGTGTAGGGGACAGGTGTATAATGTGTCACTAGATCTTTAGCTAGTCTGTGGATATTATGCCAGTGCTAGCATGCTTGTTAGCATTAGCTTAGCCGTTGTCAGCTCCTCTCGGTCGACCCGGACCGATTGTTTTCCGAGTGTAGTTCGGACTCGTGTTACACAAATATCAGGAAAGAACAGAACCCCGAGCTCTGAGCGGTTCTACGTGCAGTGTGTGTGTGTTTGTGTGTGTGTGGGAAGTCGGCTTCGTCAGGGTGAGACACTGCTTTAGCAACACCAGCTGTGGATGTTGTGGTAAAAATATGTATCAAACTGAAGACAGAACGCGGTACGTGTCGCGGATACTGTGCCGTGTGTACATGGGAACACCCGGAGTACTGCTGTATTCATTAGCCCAGTGGTGCAGAGGCCCGTGTCAGAATCCCCCCAAACCAAGTTTTCCATTTTTAGCCTACCGATCTCTGCAGTTCTCCGAGCCACACCGACGCGCGCTCCTTCCCGGCAGGGTTCGGGTCGTGATAAAGCGCCTGTACGGCCTGATAAACGAGGGTCAGAGAAGGTTTCCCACCGTCCATCATGTCCGTTGTGTCCTCCTAAACTAGCTTTATTCAAAGAAATGACAATGCAGGCCTATCTCTCCTTACAGGCTGAGCGCCATCTCAAACAGACGCAGAGAAATCCTGTGTGCTCCACAAACCCGTCCGGCCAGAAACTAATGCCTCGGAACTCTAGTTCCGCACTCCCTTCTCTTTCACCCCCCGGTTTCAAGCTGAGCACGAATAGTGTACTCGAACAAACACTGCGAATGTGTAAACACTAAGGTGTGTGTTGCATTTCACTGTGAGGTAATGCAGCCCCCCGCCCAGGACAATATTTCGTGGGCACCGAAATGTTCACTGCTGTGAGTTATACCAAATCAAAGGAGATTCAAGATGACGTCACTAAACATGGTAAATATCCTAAGCGTCAGTTCTGGGGATATCCTTCCTTCTACATGGAATATTTAGATGATTTAAAAAGCTATATAAGGGTTTAGTGACAAATAATCAACATGGTTTCACAAAAACCTAGTTCACGCTACCTGTTTTGCATAAACATGTACAGGTGCACATCAAAATAATGATATTTTTCAGTTTGATTGCGTTTATAAAGGTTATTCTGCACTCCCACGTCCAAGGATATGTATTATTTTCTACCAGAATATTCCAGACAATCATATTTTCTGTCAAAATATACGTGATCATGCAAAATCTTTCACGCATTTTCTAAGGTGTTTAATCCTAATTAGGGTCGCAGGGAGGCTGTCGGCCCTCTCAGCCGACTCTGGGCGAGGGCGTGGTACACCCTGATCAGGGACAACACTCACACAACCATTCACACTCACGCTCACACCAGGGGGAAATATGGAACAGCCAATCAGCCTCCTGTGAATGTTTTTGGACCGTGAGAGGAAACCGGAGTACCCAGATGAAACCCACACAAGCACAGGGAGAACATGCAAACTCCACACAGAGACGCCCCGAGCCTGGGAATCGGACCCGGTACCTTCCTCTTGTTAGGTGGACGTGTTAACCAGAAGGCCAGAATGGTTCAGATCAGAACATAATCATGTGTTAGGAGGCTCGGGGGGCTGAATACAAATGCACACCACACTTTTCAGATTTTTATTTGTAAAATATTTTAAAATCCATGTAACATTTCCTTCCACTTCATAATTATACGCAACAGTTTGTGTGGTTCTGTCACATGAAATCCATTTACATTTGTGGCTGTAACATGAAAAAAAAAAGTGAAATGTGGAAAGGTTTAAAGGGAATGAATATTTTTGCAAGCCACAGTATATATAATAGTAAATATATATATATTACAGTATAAATAATAGAATATATATATCACAGCATATATAATAGTGTATATATATTTTGTATTATATATCACAGCATATTTAATAGTATATATATATCAAAGTATATATATATATATATATATATATATATATATTTCACAGCTTTACATGAGCCTTTTTAAACTGTAAAACTTTAGGATATTTGCACTCTTTTTTATTCAGACAGCTTTATTTTGCAGGAAAACTCAGTCATGTTTTTGTGTGTGTGTGTGTTTCTTTTTTTTTTTTTACTAATTTAGGTGATTTTGTTATTTTTTTTCTAATTGCACTGGAGACAGGAGACAAGACTATGTAGATAAGATTTTTACAGTCGATAATTTTCATTGCAGATAGTTCTTCGGATGGAGGAAATTAGGAGCGTAGTCCTGTTTGGATGTCATGCAACCGTTTCCCTTTCTGTTTATACTCCAAAAACATAATACAGTGGAAAACCATACTGTATACTGTTATGTGAGTTTTACTTCACCATGGACTAAGGCTGCCATTCGAGAAATTCTGTTTCAGAATGAACACCTTCAACCTCCACTAAAGCCTGCATCACACGGACAAGGCCACAGTGAACAGAGGTGCAGAGAAACAGTGTACCAGCCGGTAAGCATGGCAGTGGTGGTGGCATTGGTAAGCTGTGCAAGGACTACTTCATAATTTTTCAACATCAGAAAATTGGACATGTGAGGATGTTCTAACCGGACTTTCAGTGGATCACAGTGAAACTTGTAAATCACAGGTATTAGGTGTGCTGTACCTGAGTTGATTTCAGAACACCTGGAATATCTTTACAAGTTTTGCAGTGTCCTTCACTGGCATGAGTGGTTTATAACTAATATAGAAGGTACACTGAACCATAGAAACAAGTAAAGAGAGACAAAATTATTAAAATATGTAAAATAAACCGCTGCTGGAGATAAGCTTGATGCTAATCTGTGGATGGTGTTTCAGTTTCATCGTGTGCTGCAGTAAAAGACCCCGGTGTGACCCAGTCTTTCATTTGAAGCTTATGTAGATATTACTATGCTAGCCTTCTTTCATTTCAGAAATATTGTAAGGCTAGAAAGTTGAAAATGCAGAAAATGCTAGTCTAGCTGATTGGGAAATTGCTGATAAACTGGTCTTTACCTACCATCTAATGATGAAATGCTGTAATAAATTAATAAAGCTTCACAATATACCCACTCCTCATAGCTCTGAGATATCCGAAAGCCTTTTCCCTCCTCTCATGTAAGTTTGGGAATAAGCAACGGACTTTATTACAAATTAAAATACAAATGCTATACCAGAGGATGCTCTTGAGGGTTAGTGCTGAAGAAAGACCAACTGTATGATCTTAAATTTATAAAGGTGGGATATATTTCCCTCATCCTCACTTTGATTCTCTTGAATGTAACTTGCTGCCTCACCCTGTAAATCTCCCATTTGCCTACTAATCTGAAGCAAACAGGTCAGTCTGGAATAATCTTTTCACATTATAGGGACTCACCTGCCTTATGGGGACAAAATGCAAGTAATGGTTATGATTAGGGTAAGGCTAAGTCTCCAGGAAATGAATGTAAGTCTATGTATTGTCCCTGAAGTTATGGAAACCAGCCTCACACCGTAACACACACATAGCAGCTTTGATACGTCATACATATGTCACATGTATGTCATAAAAACGAAAGCTATTCATCAGTGCAAAGTTGCTTGACAAACTGACGTCTAATAAAAATCCATAATCATAAAGGAAATCCGGAAAATATGGCGAGAGTAACAGAGTAGAGGAAGCAAGGGGAGAGAGCTGTTCTCTATAAACCCTTGAATCAAGGCAAGGAAGAAGAAAGAGGACACAGGAAAGTGGAAGATGTGGGGTTTGTGATAAAAGTGAAAATGTTGAACGTGGTAATGAAATGTAAACAATATGAAAAGGACAGAGGTACAAAGATACAAAGATTTTTTTTTTTAACAAAGTTTAAGAAAAATGCTGAGTAGGCCAGAAAAAGTCACCAGGTATCTAATCGTGTTTCTGAAAGTGACAGGACTGGAAAAAAGAATTCACTCTTTTATTTCTATTTTTATTTTATATATTTTTATTTTATTTTTCATTTATATTGTTATATATACCTCCTATTTTATTTTATATTTATTTTTTTAATATTTTTATATTGATATTTATATTGACTTTAACTATAAAGTCCCTTAAATAGTTATAATTATATTGTTCTTTTTTGTCTTCTTGATATTATTAGTTTTTATTCTTCAATTTTGTAGCTCTGTAGATGGCTAACTGGCACGCTAGCTGTTAGTCAAGTCAAGTCAGTTTTATTTGTATAGCGCTTTTTACAATTGACATTGCCACAAAGCAGCTTTACATAGTAAA
>JAOUQZ010000014.1:1088665-1103940 GCA_028564935.1 Neosilurus hyrtlii
TGCAGTCTTTCTCTGTTTTCTTTCAAAACAGTAAAAGGTTTTTCCTGCCATGCTTCCCATGCAGGTTAAATTTGTCTCTTTCTGATTGTAGATATATGCACCAACAGTTGCAAGAGTTACCTGCAAATCCTCTGTGTGTGCAATGAATGAATCTACTGCACTAGCACTCAGGGGGTACAGCTTGGCAGGGTCAAGAATTATCATTCACCACAAACCAAAATGCCAATACATTTACTACACTGATACACAAAATATAGGTAAGACAGTATTAGCAGGTGGCTAATTTACAAAAACAGACGTTGTTTTTTACTTGGTTTCACATTTTCCTCTGCATGTGTTGCTTCCCACTCCCTGCAAAAACTTCGACTAGACCTTAAAAACTGTTGCTTTACAACCAAAGCACACACCTGCATACAAAGTTGTGAACTACAACTTTACATCTAAAATTTCCTTTATTATTTTAATTATAATTACATTTTATTATTTTAAATATAATTACAATTTTCTATTTCGTATGTGTGTGTGTGTGTGTGCACAGTGAGTTGAAAGTTTATGATTACAAACAGTAATTATGTACTTTCTTATTAACTTACATTAGTAAATTATCTGTAGACCTATTATATAGAGAGAAGTTATCTACATGTATTATATTTGTAATCGGAATATCCTATTATATAGAGAAATTTTGTATATATCATTCATCAATTCATTTTCTGAAGTTAATCCTAACTAGGCAATTGCAGGGCAGAAACACACTGATCAAACTACAAATGCACTCATAGAGTGTAAGACACCTTTGCCAGGCACAAATGGATTATTATAACTTGGCATAGTTGGAATGAAATGTCTCCCTAGTGGGCATTGGATAAACATTTTGCGCTATGTTAAAGATGGATTTTTGGGGGATTTCAGGATTTCTTTTCAACATGATGGGGGCAGCCATGGCCTAATGGCTAGAGGACCAGGTTTGGACCGAAAGGTTGTTGGTTCAATTCCTGGACCAAGTTACCTAGCCCCCAACTGCTTTCCAGGCCCTGCAGTGTGGCTGCCTACTGCTCCTGTGTGTGCTCACTTTGAGTTGAAAAATGCAGAGACAAATTTTCCTTGTGGGATTAATACCTTATATCAAAATAAAATTTTAAAAAACACCCCACAAATTATCCCATGCATGGATCACCTCCAAAGTTTAATGGGGTCTTTCTAGGTCCAGGCCCCACCCCTCCACCAAGTTTGGTGAAAATCAGTTCAGTAGCTCTTACGTAATCCTGCAAACAGTCAACCAAACAAACAGACACCGGTGAATACATAACTTCCCTCGCCAAGCAGTACAAAGTTGATATGATGTGAAAAAGGTGAGGTCATCAGGTGATTATAATCATGATTAGGCACATAAGCAGTATCCAGGAAATGCCTAGTCTTTGAGGAGTAAAGGATCTCCTGTTTGTCAACAATTGTGTGAGAAAATAATTTAAATTATTTAAAACAAAGAAAAATAGGACAGGATTCCATAAATCATCTATAGATGATATTACCACAAGGTACTACAGCACACTGTTACATCCACAAACACCAGCAAAATCTTAACTGCACAAAAAGGAAGTTCTATGTTAACTGTGTCCAGAAGCACCATGGACGTCTCTGGGTTCGGAGGATCTGGGACCACCACACAATGGAAAATACGTGTGTTCAGATGAACTGGTATTCCGTGTTTTTTAGAAAAATGTTTTTTTAGATTTTATGGATGAGGATCTACGCCAGACTTTCTCAGTTCACCCTCACTGCACGTTTGGGTTTACCAGGTCTGTCCTGCAATCTTCCCCACCACCAGATCCAACTCACCACCAGGTGGTGATCAGTTGACAGCTCTGCACTGGCTACTTTAAATCCCTGATAGGTGTAATTGTGAGTGTGAATGTTTTTTTGTGTCTGTGTTTATCCTGTACTAACCCTGCATCTCACCCACAAATTAGTTGGGATTGGCTTCACCTTCAACATGACCCTGACAGCTAAGTGGTACCAATAATGGGTGGATGGACTGTAATAATATGAGACAGGTTTGATTTTGACCAATGTTTGTATGGAATTATTATTTAATTTCACTTTTATTTCATTTTTTGAACTGCTTTATCTTTTATAAGGGTTGCAGGGAGGCACACACACACACACACACACACACACACACACACACACACACACACTACCATTCATATTCACATTCAAACCTTGGGGCAATCAAGAATATCCAGTCAGTCTAATGTGCATGTGTTTTGGACTGTGGGAGGAAACCGCAGCACACAGAAGAAACCTATGGAAGGCCATGTGATGGTTTGGTGAGCTGCTCAGGATTGACCCCAGATTCACCTGGAGTTTGATATGGGCTCCAGGCTCCCTGTGATACTAATAAAGTATCAAGTGGCTTAAAGAATGAAATGAAAAACAGAACCACTGAGATGGTTATGGAATCACCCCCTCTTAGAAATTAATTTGTAATTAATTACCTTCTCTTTTTCACACCAAGCTACCTGGCTTCCACCTGTGACCAATTGTAATCATTTTGATTCGTTCAACAACAAAAAATAAAATAGTTATTCGTAGATAGCTGCAAACATTCAACTGTGGGTGGAAATGCACTTTCAAAAGGTCTCAGAGATCCAGCTGTGAACAGGCACGAGTCAGAGGATGGAAAAAAAAAACTTGGACCCTTTCTGGATCAGGCCGTCCCTCCAAACTGGATGGATGAGAAACTGGTCAGAGAGGATATCAAGACCCCTATAGCAACTTTAAAACAGATTATTATAATTTTTTTGTTTGTTTGTTTGTTTATTTTACCAAAGAATGGTCATTGTGAGCAAGTGACAACATTATCACAAATTCTCCACAAATGTGGCTTGTATAGGAGGGATGCAGGAAAAATGCCAAGTCTCGATTGCACTTTGCCAAAATGTCCCTTGAAGATTCTGAGGGAAAAAATGTTATGGTCAGATGGGATCAAAATCAAATAATTTGGCCTGAATGCCCAATGGTATAACTGGCAGAAAGCTATCATCATCAGAACTCCATACCTATAGTAAAGCATGGAGATGGAAGCATCATGCTGTGGGGGTGTTTCTCTGCATCTGGGTCTGATGAACTTATCAAGGTAGAAGGAAATATGAATGGGGAAATAAAACTTTTTTTTCCCTAAACTGTTGTTATTACAGTACATCTTTCACTTGGATTGTATAAGTTGCACTAAATAAATGCAGACTTTACTGCATAATATCTTCATGGAACTTTTTTGCACAGAGACATGATCGTGCTGGAACGTCAGGTCTCTGAACTCCAGGGAAGGAAACGTGTAACACTATAGAATACAGAGATATTTTATACAGTCTCTTTTATACAGATAGAAATTTTAAACAACCCACAGTTCAAAAACATGCGCAGTAGGATAACTTGCTGTTCCAAATCGCCCCTAGTTGTAAAAGTTAATGTGAATGGTTGTGTGTGCGCTGATGAGCTGTTCAGGGTGTGCAGAGATGGGCACTAGCCTGCCTGCGACTCTAATTAGGAATTAAGCGACTCAGAGAAAGAATAAATGAATGAACGAGTGCACTTTCGCAGATATGCTTGTCATTGTGACTTAATCATTTGAACAAACTGTCAACAGAAAATATTCTAACTGAACAATCAGAACTCTGAGTTTAATTCCAGCAGTCATCATGCTGCTCTGAAAATGTTTTGTGTATTAAATTTTATTATGATATCTGTCAGTGCATACCTGAATTTAAACTCATAAAATGATAATGAATAGAAATAATATATAATCTCAGCAAGAGAGTTGGTTTCAGCTCCTGTTTATTTTGACTGGAACAGTCCTCTGGCGGATGGATGATCTCACAGTGTAGTGCTCCAACATGGCGGTTTAGCATCGGCCAATCAATAATGTCCATTGCAATCTGTATTTAATTATGTGGAGCTCCACTATAATGTAGGTCACACAGTCATTTAAATGCTTCCTTCACAAATAGTTCCATAATCAGAGCGCCCTGGGATTTAAGTCCATCACTGGGGCAGAGAAAGAGTAAAGCAATGGCATTTTTAGCCAACTGTGGAATCAACTTCTTCAAGGTCTCTGTAATCTCTATTTCTAATCAGTTTTTTTATAGTTCTGTTTCTTGTTCCCATGTCCTTGTTTGGACTTTCTCACTGTGTTTATGATGATCTGATGATGATTGTATCCCTGTTTCTTGTATGTTTGTTTTCCTTCACATATATTTGCTGTCAAATCAATAAAAAACATCCATCAGTTATTTAATCTTAGCAGGAACTTACAGTACTCAGGCTAGCCAAACAGAAAAACACCAAAAGAATTTCACAGAAAATTCAGTTTTTTCCCTCGAGCAGTTGTCAGAATTCGGCATGCCTTCCAGCTTCACTAAAAATAGAGGTGTATATATAAGTGCATTGTTGATGCTGTCATTAGTGGTTGCCAGATATTGCATGAGGTAAGCATGTGGTAAAATGTCATTTGTTTACTAGTTTTCACAGTTCTCTTTCATGTCATTTGTTTAAAATTTATACAATAAAAAACTCAGGTTGGCGTGTGGTTCACTCAGCAGCACACAGTGATATCTGGAGGATCTTATGTTTAATATGTGGGACACAAAACAGTTTATGGAACAGGACCCTGTAATTCAGACCATCAGAATTGTGTCTGTCAGACATTAGCTTTGTGATTTTGTCATTACCCTTAATTCACCACTGAATAGTTCATGAATAGGTTGTGAATAGGCCCTGATGGAAAAGTACCACTACTATAAAGTTGTAGGACTGTTATCTGTTATGTGCCACTGGAACATACTTACGTTGATCATTTGGCTATGTGTACACATAAACACTGTGCCTGAAACCAAAAAGATTTGCATAAACAAAGGATACTGGTCATTCTTGCCTGTCCAGGTTTTTGTGATCAAGATAACGAGTGTTCCTATCGGTAGGCATTTCCTCAGGCAATTATTGTTCTACAGCCAAAATGCTTCTGAAATAAATAGAGTCATACTTTCCTAATTTTGATCCACTGGGACTGAAAATGATATTTAAAATCGACTGTTGTGTTGGTCGAAGCGATCAAAGAACTGGTTCAAGGTGTCTGGTAGGGTGCTATCAAGGAGTCCGCTGTGCATGTCCTTGTAGCCAGTGAGTGTCTTGATCCCCTTCCACATATTCCTGGTGTTGTTATTGTCAAAGTGCTCCTCCATGAGTTGTTTATATGTGTGCTTGGCTTTTTTGATGCCTCTTCACAGGGCCCGGCGTGCTTCTTTGTAAGCTTGCTGGTCTCCTGACTTGAAGGCATCATCCTGTGCTCTAAACAGGGTGTGCACCTCACTGTTGAACCACAGTTTCTGGTTCAGGAACATTTTAACAGTCCTTGTTGTGGTCACATTCTCAGTGCAGAAGTTCATGTAGGAGAGCACAGCTGATGTGTGACCCTCCAGGTCTGTCTCCTCTGCGAATATTCCCCAGTCTGTAGAGTCAAAACAATACTGTAGAGCTACGGTGCTTCCTCAGTCCACACCTGAACTGTTTTAACTGCTGGTCCTTGGCTATGGATTTTAGGTTTTAAAGCAGGAATCAGGGACAAAGAGGGAGGTAAACTGAGAGTATGAGATGTGGCAGGGTTGTGGCTTTATAAGTATCTGGAATATTGGTGTAGACCTGTTCCAGTGTGATTTTTCTCTCTCATCGGAAAACTTGCAAGCTTGGAGTAACACATGAACTGCAGTTATAACAATAGACTTAAGCTCTCTCCTCAGGCAGTAAGGTCTACACTGTACCATCAGATCCAGATGTCCGGACAGCAGTGAATATCTTTTGATTATGGCATTGGACTACCAGCTGTAGTTAATGTAAACACAGAACTCCTCCGCATTTCTTACCGGACATGCTGGTTCTGTCCGCTCTGAAGGTAGCATGACCTGCTAGCTCAATTGTGGCGTCTGGGGTGAAAGTGTCCAACCAAGTCTCAGAAATTACCGTTACACAATAATCCATGTGGCTTGAATTAAAGCACATTCGTAACTCATCCATCTTTTTTTTGAGGGTCTGGGAGTTGGTGAGAAATAGGCATGGAATGTCTGGTTTTCCGCCACTTATGCTTTCTGTGTCGCCACCTTCGGCGCCACGTCAGTGGGGGGATGGAAAGAGAGGTCCGTGGGATTACGGATCTCTGGCAGAATGAAGTCCCAGTTTCTATTATTGTGGTATGTGGAGCAGTGTCCAAAACTATGAGTAGCTCAGCCCTGCTATACTGCATGTGCAGCTGCCAGGAACTGAGCACGGAAAAGAAAAGTATACAATGTAAAGAAATAAAAGACATAGCTGCTAAAACACAAAGAGCACCGGGCCGCTGCGAGTACCTGTGCCACGTCTTGTCGACAAAAAAAATCTGGTAATAAAATAACAAAATGAATCATGTTTTTAATTTTTGTTCATTTATTCATTTTTTGAAGCACTTAATCCTAATTTTGGTCACACTGGGGAGCAGGGGCAGGGGGGTGGGGGTGTGGTGGGGCTGGTGCCCATCTCAGCCGACTCTGGGCGAGGACAGAGTACACCCTGGACAACACGCCAGACCATCAAAGGGTAAATACATGCTGACTGCAATGCAGCCTACTCTTTACGAAAGTCAGCAATGGTTCTTTTACATGCCTCTCACCACAGACATGGGTAACCTTTGATAACCCAGTTAGCTGCACTGGGGGGACAGCAGTGACATCCCAGTGACAGTGGGGCTTGAACCCCCTACCTCTGCATCAGTAAGCCAGCAAAAAAAAAACCCATAAATATCTTAGAAACAGTAGCCAATCAGCCATCCATATTGTAATATTTAAATTCTGCTAAAATCCATAAAAAATGCACAATTTATATCTGATGCAGACAACTTTTAAAGATTTGTGTTCCAGTGCTATATAAAGCATTGTACAGCATTACTAAATATAGTTTATTTGGTGCTTAAGCATTTTTTATTGGATTAGTCAGTGGCTGCAAACTCAAGTGAAAAGAATTACTCTTCACTAATGCTTCACTCAGTAAACATCGATATACTTTACATTACTAACATAATATTTATCCTAATTATTTTAGATAATTAGGATAGATATTTCTATTCACAGGTGTTTGAGGATGGTGTTATAATAGTTGTGTAGCCCCTGTAAGGAAATTAATAAATAAATCTTCCAAGTTTCCCGATTACAGTCTTGTATCACCTGTCTTGTTAGTTTAATTATCCGTTTAACTAGTTCATGTTCTGTGTTCCCGTTAATGTACCGTGTTGTTTTGCTTGACGAAAGTTTGTGCTGTGTTTAAGTTAGATTGTGTGTTTTTTATTCTGTGCGAGTCTAACCGGTGGTGTATGAGTCTCTATTATTAAGTCTTTCGTTATTAGTTGAAATTATGTTTTCACCAGGATTGGTTCGTTTGTTTGTTTGTCTCTCTGTTAGCAACATTACTCAAAAATTTATGAATGGATTTTGATGAATTTTTTTAGGATGAGTCAGAAATGATACCAGGATCAATTGATTACATTTTGGCAGTGATCCATATTATTGTCTAAATGTAGGGAATTTTTAAAGATTAAAATGTTTTTTCCTCTACCCCCCCTGGTGGTTATTCTCAAAAATAGCTTTTATTGAGAGTAATATTATATTTATCCAAGAGGGGGTGACTGTATTGGAAAATTTTACTTAGATCGCCTGGTTTAAGTCACGTAAGAAAGTCATGACATCACAGACCTTAGTACAGTATAAGAGGGCGACTATGAGAGGAGAGAAGTACACCTCTCATATGCCTCTGTTGTGGGTCTGACGGGTGTCTCTTTGCAAAGATAAATCAATGATTACTTGCTGTTATCAGATGTGTATCTTTGTTTTTTAATTTCAGTTTTTGTTCAATTTCCACTACAATGACAAATATTTAAAATATGATCTTTTCATTACGTCGGCCAAGGAGGTTTCCACTGGCGTTGGTTTGTCTGTCTGTCTGTCTGTTAGCATTATTACTCAAAAAGTTTATCACGGGTTTTGATGAAATTTTTAGGATAGCTGGGAAATGATACAAGGAACACTTGATTAGAGTTTGGCAGGGATCCAGGAAATGTTAAAGTTTTTATGCAGCCTTGGCGATGGTCTGTGCTCTTTGAGTGCTTTTCTAGTTAATAATACAATTTTTTGGTGATGCCGCAGCCTTATTGGGACAACCGTCCAAGTCATGTTACAAGCCTATGGGACTCCACTCAGGAGATCCTCACCCCTTTCCATCAGAGTCACGGGGAAGCTGAAGTCAATCTCAAACCCTTCTTAGGGTAATGTGACAGTCGTAACAACTAAGCCATCACGCATATGAAACAGATAAATCTAACAACAGTTAAACTCAAACATTTCACCATTCAGCTGACCTTATTTATTAAGATCTCAACAGAAATCAGGTGGTTTAGACAAAGACTCCTACAGATATTGCAGCATCTTTATTAAGTTTACCATTTCACCTAAACATATTTAGTATTTCCAGATGTGGGTGATCTTCTGCTGATGTTTTGGATGTGAGAGTAGTTTCCTCCCAGAAACTGAGGTTTTTCAAATGTGCTCATTTCTTTGCCAAGTCCAAATAAAAAAAAGCTGCCACTTTGAGTCTGACCTCCAGAGTGTGAGCTATAAAAGGTCACATTACGCTCTTCCTCTTTTTCGATTCTTGTCCTAGCAATGTGTGAAATTGGATATATATATAGTATGTGGGTTTATTATAAATATACAATACACACACACACACACACACACACACATATACACAAATCCTTGTTGCATAAAACTTTTATTCCAAATCTGAACCATCACCAACAAATGGTGGTGATGTTTGGCCAATTCTAGTTTTTAAAGGCCTAAATGTCTGTTGCACAAATCAGATGTGATGCAGGAAATGAACAAATGCACAATTCTACTGAAACATAGAATATTTCTTTAGGTTCACAAAGTGATGCACCAATCCTTTCCATCAGCTCTGCCTTATCACACTGTATTCATACAGTATAAAATATGTACAAGTTACCATGGAGCCTCTGCAATGCCTGTGTGTGTGTGTGTACTTCCCTATCTGGACTATTGGCTGCTCAGCAGCACATCACGAGTCACACTACATGTCCCCAGTTCTTCTTCCTGAAAAAGAGGATGTAGCATTGACGAATAGATTTGAACACAAAGGAAGATGGAAGAATAAGACCCCATTCCATCTCCACACACTTTCAGGAACTCCTATAGAGTGACACGTGTACTACTGTGGACAAACAACACTACCATGTTGTTTTACATCAAATATTAGTATCCAACAATACTGCAGAGGACAAGAGAGCTCTGGACCCAAACAGATGTTCACCTTCTATCTCTAAGAGCTGCCAATCTATCATACCACCGCAATCAGACATTTATCTGTTCCACCACCAGCTTCAATGTGTCCCGGGTCATCTTTCATTCGGAACACTCGACTGTGTCCAAATTTCAAGCTGATGGTTTGAGGTTATGTTTAAAACTTCTGTCTGCATCCTCCTTCCTCATCAGCACTGGTATGGTGTTCTCGAGGTTGAAGGTCTCATCTTAACATTTAAATGCCTCTCAATAACTTGCACTTGTCAAAGAGAGATGCTACCACATGTATTCAGCCTTGATCTTTATCAGGACGTTAAGAGGACCTGGCAAGTTAAGACATTTTTGGACTTTCAACAACTTTTAGTTAATAATCACAGTGGGTATGTTGATATTTTTGATCTGGTGTTGATTTCAGAAACACCCATCCATCCATTCATTACTGATACTGCTTACCTGATGCAGAGGGGAGTTGGAACCAATCCCAGGTGATTTCTGGAGAGGGGGCAGGGTTACACCCTGAACAGGTCACCAGTTTATTACAGGTCTAACACCGACAAAAACAACCATTCACAACCCAATGTGCATGTCTTTGTAGGAAGAAAATGCAGGAGAAAACCAGAGTTCCTGGAGTAAACCAACACAGGCACAAGACAACATGCAAACTCCACACAGAGAGTTCCATGTGGGCTGGGAGTCTTGTACTCAGAAGCTTCTTGCTGTAAGGAGACAGTGCTAACCACTGAGCCACCACGCCAGCCTAGACAAAGAATAGTTCAAAAACCACCAGAAGCTCAGGACAGCCATGGCATTCGAATCCATGATGAGTGTAAACCTCTGATCCATCCTTAAGGTGTATGCAGTTTTACCATGGGGACTGATTGATGGGTGGTCACTGGGAGTGCATGAACTAATACAGATATCTCCAATGAACAAATAGAAGAGGCATAAATCAACTCAAAAAGCTTTTTTATTGCAAATCACAGGTCACAGAAGGCATCACTGAGTCAATGTAAAGCTGAATTCAGCATTACTGCAAAAGATGTTATGGTTTTTTAATAAACCTACAAGCCAATATTTTCTTGTAGACATGACGTGTTCAGGTAAGTTCGGTGTCCTATCAACAGCTACGCCAAAGTGACTGCCAGGTGCCGGGTCAAACACCAGCGGCTCTGTATGGTTCGGGAAGTAACATAAAATGGCTAGGCTCCCTACACCCAGGTTTACCTGTTTGTTAGGGCAGTGAAAAGCGACCATGTAACATAATCCGAAGGCTGGGGGTTCAAGTCCCAGTACCGCCAAGCCGCCAATGCTGGGCCCTTGAGCAAGGCCCTTGACCCTGAAGTGCTCAGTTCTATAAATTAGATAAAAATATAAGTTGCTCTGGATAAGGGTGTCTGCCAAATGCCAAAAATGTAGATTTAAATGTAATGTGAACAGTGAACAAAAGCGAAATGAGCAATGAGAGATGAAATGATCACAAGTGACATGAAGTGGGCGGGTACAGAGTGCGCTAAACTTTCACCAACATGATTCAAATAATAAGCAATCAGAGCTTAAAATACCATCGATTAACAGGTTCTGTAGGGTAAGAATGAACACGAGTTTAGTGACTCCGCCACATCAACATGGAGGAATAGCTCATGACTGCAGCGTACTTTGTTTAACTCCGTAGTCTCTGTTCTATAATTGCCACGCGATAATAATAATGATAATAAACTATTTATTATAATATTATTATTAGCTAAAATAATATAATCTAATGATAATCTAATGGTGTAATATTCTGCATGTCTGCCACATAGCAGGTCCGAGATGTTTCTACGTGGAGTTTGCTGTTCTCTCTGTTCTTGTGTGGGATTCCTCTGGGTAATCCAGTTTCTTTCCACAATCCAAAGCCATGCACATTAGGTTAGACGGCTGTTCCAGATTGCCCCCTGGTGGTTTTGGCCCTTGCGATGGTCTGGCGAGCTGTTTAGTGTGAATCCCGCCTTTGCCCAGTCAGCTGAGATAGGCTCTAGATTCTGCACGACTCTATAATAGCATTAAGCGCTTCGAGTGAGTGAGTCAGTGATACAACATATTTATTAGTGAACTAGTAGGACACCGCTCGGTCATGTCAGGAACTAGCTGTTCAATGCTTACCTGAACAACCAGAGCTGGTCAGGTGCACTAAGTAAAACAGTTGTCACGAGGCAATTCGCATGTCACTTGAATCACTTTTTGCTCATCTCTTTCTGTGTAAACGTGGCTTAAGGAAGCTGAAGGTAGCAATGTTAACAAGATGGCGTTTATACGTAACTGTCTAGCAAATGGCTTAATTTTAATTGATAGCTGACATCAAAGCAAATGAAAGAAATGCAAATAAAAATTAAGTATAAAAATAGATTTTGCTGATAAAATCTTTTTTTTTTTTTGGAAACACTGGTGTTTTTCAGCACAGTTTATGCGGAACGTTTTTCCACACCTTGTTTAATTCCAAGCACCAAGTGCAGAAACCAGTTGAACTGCACTGTCCAGCCCTTGTCCCGGCAGATTTCAATCTGATCCAGAAAGTGTCTCTGAGCCACTTCTTCTGTGCAGCCCACAGTCAGAGCCTCACGGATGTACTCTATATCCTCCTTGCTGGTTAGCTGAGGCATGCCAGTCATCAGCATCATTGAGAACAAGATGATAAGCAAGTTGGTGTGGTGGCGCAGAGCCAGGTAGGCCTTTACACAAATGTTCTGCAAGAGAAGACAAGTAGAAAAGTTAACACTCGTTATAAGTTCATATTGAATGCACTCTGTATATACATACCCCTACATATTCTTCAAATTACATCTCCATACCGCTACAAATTATTCATACTACATCATATATTAGTAGAGCACATCTCTATACTTGTTCATATTACATCTGTATATTTTCAGTATATTTATGCTAACCTAATCCACCTATTTTACTGTCCTTATCTGAACACAACTGCTATTAACTGCAGACTGTACAGATTGGCCCAAAACAGCACTGAATAGTACCAGTAAGCAATCAGCACCAACCAAATCCAAACTTTATTAGACTCATTTCTGGACACCACATACACCCACAGTACTGAAGGCATCAACCTCACAGTTATAAGAATATAAACCACATCTTCATTAGGACGGCAAAACCTCTCAATTAAAACTATTCAGGAACAGAACTAAAACTATTTATGATAATAAATAGTTCAACACAGAATATTAGAAAAAAGTTAAGAAAAGTATCAAATCAAAAACAGAGATCCCAACAATGCAGAGTTACGCCTTCATTACTGTGATACATTAAAGCTTTATAAACGTACCCTCAGAGTCAAAAAAGCCCAACACACAAACCCAACTGACACTGATCGAGGAATCCATAAACAATAATAGTTTCTGGGAGCTTGGGAGAAATCTGATTCCAAAATAGCCTCTTCAGATATCAGAGATCTGATATAAGATCTCTCTACTCTGAGTCGGGGTCCCGATTAGGGATATTTCACAATATTGACTCACTTTGTACATTATTTATAAATATATACAGTCATAGATAAAAGGCACAAAAATAGACTTCTTCACCTGAAACATGAGGAAATTGGGGCTAGTCTTCTTTCCTGTTGTGCCCATTACATACAGAAAGTCAGGGGTTAAAACAAAAGGCACCCTCTCCTTGGTTATACCCAAAAAGCTCTTGTAGTTTCCAAGAATGTGTCCAAAGTCGATGTGGAAAAGGTTACCTTAGAGAGAAGAGAAGGAAACAGATTAAACCCAATCTCTTTTTTCTTTATGTTTCAGGTCATTAACAATTCTACCTAGAAAAATTCCTGAAGAAATTTTGAGATGTGGCTGCATCTGCTGCCGGAAAATACGTGAAACCTTGTGTGTTGAACTGTAGAACACAGAAAACTTTACACAGGTTTCTGGCTGGGTCATGAAAACAATCCCAAATGAGGGGAGGAGAGAGGATACCTTGAAAGAAGATTGGTCCACTATAGCAGGATGTGAGGCGGCATGGTGAAAAAACAGTCTGTGTGTGTGTGTACTTTTTAGAAGAACAGAGTATCCAACTTAAAGCACCAACTGAATAGCCTGGCTCTACACATATTTAGATATCCACATACATATCTGCACACATTTGCATGTAATAGAAGAAATAATAAGTCGTGTGAGCCTCTGTAATACCACATGACCACTGTTGGGGCAGTGATCCCTGATACTGCTGTGGTAGAAAGAGGAATAAAACATTTACACTGGACAATAATCTGCCTCACTTTAAAACATTTTACTTATGCTTTATTACCGGATTCAGTGATCATGATGTTGTCGTTATGGCGATCACCAATCCCCAGGACGTATGTAGCGACACAATAACCTCCACAGGAGTACACAAAGCGATCCACTGCCTGCTGATACTAGAGGGGAAGGAACCGCAGTGTCTTTATTACACACATTTGAATAATGCAAACCTAGCCATGCAAACAGTGCAGGCAAACAACACACATTCAGTATGATTACTGGCTAATGCCTTTCATTTCCTAAGTTTGTTCCAATGTCTATTCTAAAACAAAGAACTGTTCAGGAAGCATGCATACAGTCATTTCCTTTCCTTCTAATGTAAACAGTCCTTCAACAGAAAATAACACACCTTGTCCTCATTCACACATTTGTCTTTTAGCCACTGGATCAGGATTTCATCTTTAAAAGCCCCTGTATTTCCCACAGTGCTTTGCTGGATGTTGGCAATGGTGGTAGCATCCTTCACTATCTCAATCATTCCTGTGGTCAAGATTTCATCTCGAGTAAACATTCACAGGAACATTGTCCAAACAGTAACAATTCATTCATTCGGGATTTTTCAAACTCACCAATTTTATTTCCAGTGGAAATACAGCCATAAGGTAATAAGGAGAGATCGAGTGATTCAGTCTCCCATATAGACTCCATGATCACCAAAATCTACATTTTAATAAAACAGAGACTGTTCAAGATTTCAACAAAACGTAATGACAGCAAGTGTGTAAGCAAGACTTGTTTTCATGATTTCGTTGTCACCTGTAGAATTAACATGTCCTGACGAAGGTCATCTCCATCCTTGAAAATGATCCCTATTGTGTCGCTCGATAAGGTGGTGGGGTCAGCTCGCTTAAACTGGAGCCACAATGGCTTCTTTTTGGATGCCATCACTTTGCACTGCTCAATCTATGAACAGAAAGAGCTTCATCACCAGATGTACAGTTTAAAGCTAAGTGGCACAGTCTTTATATTGTATATGTCTGTTTTCTTGAAATGTAGCAAAACCTGTCAAACAAATGACATGTTAATAAGACAAACAAGAAATGTTCCTGACACTAACCACCAGTGACCCTGCTCGCAGGCCTGGATCATACGGTACTTTAAAACTCTCAGGCAAACCCTGCATCTGCAGACTCTCGAGTTTCTGGCGCAGCTGAAATACAACTACAGAAAAGAAAACAATATCCTTACAAACAAAGTCCTTAAAATGGAATAAAAGGAAAGCATTCTAAACTCTCCTGTTACACTCAAAACATCTTTATTTTCATTATCATGTGGTTTTTACTTACATATATGTAGCTGCAATCTGCTAAAATAAAATGCATTCAGTAATGTGCATTTGCCCATTTGAAAAGACCCCCATTTGTAGTCCATTTCAGTCTCTATAAGGCATAATGCCAGAAATAATAACAGTATACCATTATTAAATTAGATGAACAAATCAGATATAAACTAGTGACCTTCTGAATTGAATAGACAGGCACTTTAGCACATAGTATACTGAGAGGCATTAAAAACCCAACAAGCACAACTGTACAACATGTTGTGTATAAACATTAAAATGGGAAAACAAATTGAAGTACTCAGGTGC
>JAOUQZ010000014.1:1107794-1127676 GCA_028564935.1 Neosilurus hyrtlii
ACACACACACACACACACACACACACACACACACACACACACACACACACACACAACACACACACACACACACACAACAGACACACACACACACATTCCAGCAGTGCTGTGATACCCTCGGTATAAAACTTCTCCAGACAACATAAAGTCTGATGTCCTCCAAGTCCATCTCTATAAACAACTCTCCTAATGCTTTCTCCCAAAGACTATCCTGGTTCAGATCTGGTATCCCATCACGGTTGCAACAAACTCCCGAGAGCAGAAGAAGATCCTGGCCAAGCATCTCATGGAAACTTCCGGAAAGTTGGAGGGACTGGAGTACAAGCTGCATGACTTTGGCTACAGAGGAGTTTCATCACAAGAGGTGACTATGAATATCTTTATTATTATTTTTGGTGGTGATCTTTTCCAGGCTCTGTGTGCAGCTCTGCCCTGGAGAGTGCTTTTCCATTTGTGGCAATTTTTGGTCAAAATAAAACATGTACTGTAATCTTGCACCCTCTGGCAAAAGTGATCTTTTAAAGGGTACCTGTAGTAAACTAGTGCTATTAGCTCTCTAAAATGATCACATATAACATCAGCGGTTCCTTCTGCCAACATCAGTCCACGCCTGATTTTGAAGTGCGTGCGAGTGTTATGACTCTAGGCGTGCTCAGAGACATGTAGCCTTTCTGATTGGCTGTTCCAGCCTGGTAGTGGTGCGAACTCGTTGGATTGGCTGGGCTATGTCACTGACCCCGTGCATCATAACACATTATGGTCCAGAACTGAGCTGCACAAACAACAAGCACAGAAATCACGGAAAACATTTCTTTTTATTCCTAAACCAACTGACGACAGGAAAGCCAAGTCGGCAAAACGTTAGCTGCTGAAGCCATTTTGGATTCACCGTCACGCTCATTTCTGGCAGTGTTCTCGTTCTCAGAGTCACTAAAATGTGAATCCTCCAGAAGAGACATCAACCTCGCTCCAACACATTGATGTCACTTCGTGGGGAAAAACGACTGCTAAGCTGCTAACAGTTTAGTACACCGCTAGTAATCCATGGGACAAAATCACCCAGTTTTGTGCTTTTTATGGT
This sequence comes from Neosilurus hyrtlii, assembly GCA_028564935.1. Lineage (NCBI taxonomy): Eukaryota > Metazoa > Chordata > Actinopteri > Siluriformes > Plotosidae > Neosilurus > Neosilurus hyrtlii. The sequence continues at coordinate 1,108,876 of JAOUQZ010000014.1, forward strand.
CATTTATGTTAAAATAACTGTCTGTATCACTTAAACGTATTAAATACACTTTAATTGTGCTGTAAGGATGAACAGGTCTGCTACTCTGTAACAAAGTATTTATCTTATCATTGGCCATGCTGTGGAAAGCTGATCAATGGTTTTACATCAATTTAATAAACCTTTACATCAATTAAATAAACCTTTTTTTGGCTCATTCCAGACTGCAGGTATCGGAGCATCGGCACACCTAGTAAACTTCAAAGGGACCGACACGGTGGCTGGAATTGGAGTGGTTAAGAAGTACTATGGCACCAAAGACCCAGTGCCTGGATTTTCGGTGCCTGCTGCAGAACACAGGTAGGCTTGACTTGATCATAGACACCAGTTTGATGGTGGAAAAACACCTGTGTGTATTAGCAGTAATGGACTGGATGATTAAAACATACATACAGAGAACAACGCTTTTTGTCTCAGGCTGGAGAGTGGACAGTGTCATTCCAGTCTTCAGTACGCTTCGTACAATCTGTTTAGAGTACATGCTTATCCTCCGATACCGATGACAGAATAGTACTCTGCATTCATGAAATGCATTGTGGGTATGATCCAGAGCTGTCCTTCCCAACATCACTTTGTGGACTGTGCTGCCCCCTTGTGGCATTTTTAAATTACAGCTAGCTGGAATAAGTTCTGACATGATTGCATGAAATTATTTTGAATAGAATTGTATATTATATAAAATATGTATTTACTCCAACCTCCTGCTGTTCCCACTGTTCCCATAGCACAATCACAGCATGGGGTAAAGACCACGAGAAAGATGCCTTTGAGCACATTGTGAAGCAGTTCCCCTCCGTGCCCGTGTCCATAGTCAGTGACAGCTATGACATCTACAATGCCTGTGAGAAGATCTGGGGGGAGGACCTGAGGGAGCTGGTGGAGAAACGGAGTGCAGATGCTCCTCTGGTAGTGCGTCCAGACTCTGGGAACCCTCTGGACACTGTACTAAAGGTAATACAATTATGGTGTGGTGGTCAAGTGAGCTCAAATTCAAACTTTCTGGTCATGCGCTTCAGTGGCATTGACAAAAATAAAGGAACCGTAGACAAGGAAAGTTGTCCGTACTCCCTGTGGAATAACAAGTTCTGCATGGAGCTGTAATTTACTGAATATACGGAACACTTAAAGCCTACTTGTGGTAAACTAGTATTATTAGCTCTATAAAACAATCACATATAACATCAGCGGTAACTTCTTCCAGCATCATTCCATGCCTGATTTTAAAGTGCGTGGGAGTGTTACGACTCTAGGCGTGCTCAGAGACATGTTGCCTTTCTGATTAGCTGTTCCAGCCTGGTAGTGGTGCGAACTCATTGGATTGGCTGGGCTTTGTCACTGACCCTGTGCATCATAACACATTATGGTCCAGTGCCGAGCTGCACAAACAACAAGCTCAGAAATCACGGAAAATGATTTTTATTTTTAAACCAACTGACGACAGGAAAGCCGAGTCAGCAAAACGTTAGCTGCAGAAGTCATTTTGGATTCACCGTCTGGCAGTGTTCTCGTTCTCAGAGTCACTAGAATGTGAGACTCTCCACAAGAGGCATCAAACATGTTGATGTCACTTCTAGGGAAAAACGACCGCTAAGTTGCTAACAGTTTAGCACACCGCTAGTAATCCATGGAATAAAAACACCCAATTTTGTGACTTTTATTGTCATTTATGTTAAAATAAGCATCAATATCACTTATACGTATTAAATACACTTTAATTATGCTGTACGGATGAACAGTACTGGTACACTTTAAAAAAATATGGTGTTGGTCAACACAAAATGAGTCCAGGTGGTCAAAAAAGTGAAAAGCCGTGAGTGGGATATTCATTCATTCATTCATTTAAGAACCGCTTATTCCTAATTAGGAAGGCTGGCGCCCATCTCAGCCGACTCTGGGCGAGGGCGGGGTACACCCTAGACAGCTCGCCAGGCCATCGCAGGGCTGAGTGGGATATTTTAAATGTAATATTAATTCTTATTTGTTAATTGTTCTTCATTCAATTCAATTCAGTTTTATTTGTATAGCGCAAAGCAGGTTTACATAGTAAAAGTAATTTAAAAGCAATTTAAACATTTTTTTACAACCCACTACACAATAGTTGATCCAATCCAGAGAAATAAATGAAAGTGTTTAAGGCAGAGGTGCACCACTCTGTTCCTGGAGATTGAATTTCCTCAAAACTCCAACCAGAATTGTGTGCACCTACCATATCCACTCATCACCTTAATCTTCAGTTTTTAATCCTAATTAGATGAATAGATGGTCAGGCGGACATGATTGTAGTTGAAGTGAGATGGTAGTCTCTGGACTGTGGGAGAAAACCAGAGTACCTGGAGGAAACCCATGCAAGCACGAGGAGAGCATGCAAACTCTACAGAAACACCCTCACCAAGGCTGGGACTCGAACCCAGGACCTTGCTGTGAGGCGGACATGCTAACCACTACGCCAGCCTGCCACCCCTAAACAATGTTGTGTGAATTGAAATTAATTTCGAGCTGAAATGTATCTGGAATGTGAGTCAGATTTCGCGGTTGTACCATATTATTTTTTGGTGATAGGTTATAATGATTATTATTGTTTGCTGATGGATTTCCATGCCTTATCCTGCAGGTCTTGGAGATTTTAGGCAAGAAATTTCCTCCTGTTGAGAACTCTAAGGGCTACAAGGTACTTCCTCCCTACATTCGGGTTATTCAGGGTGATGGAGTGGATATCAACACTCTTCAGGAGGTAAAGCCTCTCTCCAGACCGTCTACACACTGAATGTTGGCAGTGTCTGGTGGTCATGTCTTGTATTTCATCTCATTGTAGATAGTGGAGGGGATGAAGGAGCACAGGTGGAGCATCGAAAACATTGCATTCGGATCGGGAGGTGCACTTCTGCAGAAACTCACCCGGGATCTTCTCAACTGCTCTTTCAAGTGCAGCTACGTGGTGACCAATGGACTGGGGGTAAGACCTTGACTCTGTTGCCACTGACTGAAAATGTATAAAAACCAAGTCATCAATAATAATAATATATTAGTAATTTATTTCTAACGCACTTTTCATTAATTGCAAATCTCAACTGCTACTAAGTAAACTCACACATAAAAACAGCACAGCACATAAAATCAACAAAAAAAGGCCCTTTTAAAAAGGTGGGTTTTCAGGGCACATTTAAAAGTGTCCATGGTCTGCGGTACACTCAGGTGGCCTGAGAGGGCATTCCATAGGCGTGAAGCGGCCGAACAGAATGCCCGATCGCCCATTGTGTGGAGTTTAGTCCCTGGGTTTTAAGGCTGTAGGTGGTGGAGGAACAGAAGGAGCATGAGGATGTCTGTATAATGAGGAGATCCTTGAGGTAGGTGGGGGCAGTACCATGTATACGTTGGTGGGTGAGGAGTGAGACCTTGTATTCAGTGTGGAGTGAGACAGGGAGCCAGTGGAGTGCCTTGAGAATGGGAGTAACGTGGTTGAATTTTCACACTCTCATCAGGATCCTAGCAGCGCTGTTCTGGATGTATTGAAGGTTTTGAATACCTTTGCTAGGGATCCTGATGAGGAGTGAGTTGCAGTAGTCCAGCCTGGAGGAAACAAAGGCGTGGACCAGCTTTTCTGCATCTGCCAGGGTGAGTGATGGACAGAGTTTGGCGATGTTCTTGAGGTGATGGAAAGAGGTTTAACACAGTTTTTGGATGTAAGCATCATAGGTGAGGTGGGGGGTCCATTTTTACACAAAGGTTGGTGATGACGGGAGACAGTGGAATGTCATGATTGGAGAAGGTCATACTGGTGATGGTGGAAGTGCAGACTTGGTGTGGAGTGCCGACCAGGAGGCCCTTAAAGCTGTTTAACTGAAGAAAGTTAAGCTTCATCCACACCTTTATCTTCTCCAGGCAAGTGGTGAGAGTTGCAAAAGGCAAGAGTGGTTGGAACCAGTTTTAAGATAAAGTTGTGTGTCATCTGCATAACAATGAAATGCAAGTCCATGTCTGCTGATAACAGGACCAAGGGGAAGCAGGTAGAGGGCAAATAGGGTTGGTCCTAGCACCGAGCCCTGGGGAACCCCATAGGTGACAAGGTGGGTCAATGATTTGAATTTTTAAAGGGCATTGTGTTCTTTTCTCCCAGTAAGATATAAGGAGAACCAGTTGTATACAGAGTTTGAGAAAGCAATAGTGGTTTGAAGATGGTGCAGCAGGATGTTGTGATCGACGGTCTCAAAGGCGACAGACAGATCCAGAAGAATGAGAAAGGATGGGAAGCCTGCGTCAGCTGTCATCAACAGGTCATTGGTCACCATGACCAGTGCTGTTTCTGTGCTGTGGCCTTGACGGAAACCAGACTGAAATGTTTCATATAGACTGTTGATTCTAAGATGGTTGTGGAGTTGAGCAGCCACCACTTTTTCCAGCACCTTCGAGAGAAATGGAAGGTTTGAAATGGGTCTGTAATTGGTAAAATTATCTAGATCTAATGCGTGTGTGTTTTTTAAGGAGTGGACTGATGACACCAGTTTTAAGTGCAGATGGAACATAACCAGCTTAAAGAGAAAGGTTTATCACCTGCATGATGAGGAGGCTAATGGCAACAAGCTTAGACTTTACCAGAGCTGTAGGGAGGGGGTCTAACACACAAGTGGATGGTTTCATCTTTGTTTTTGTTTCAACCTCCTGCTGTGTGACAGAGGACAGGTAGCTGAGAGGTCTTGAAGGCCCTGGTGTTGGGTCTGTGAGAATGGGTGAAGTGGCTGAGGGGCTAGAGGGACTGGAGAGGAGGGAGTGGATAGTTACTATTTTGTTCATGAAGAAGTTATTGAAGTTATTGCACTTTTCCTAGGTAGCATCTGAGTGAGAGATGGTTGATGGCTTGAGAAGGTGGCTGATGATGGAGAACAGCTGCTTGGAATTTCCTGGGTTGTTGATGTTGGAATAAACCTGGGGCCATATGATCTGGTATAAAGAATGCATTATTTGATAGTGACTGTGTTATTAAAAAATTTAATCTTGGCCAGTGAGGGAACAGTGGGTCTCTGTAGAGGGGGCAGACAGTCAGATCTGCACCACGGTCTGCAGAACCCGCTCCAGGTTTTCCGCCATGCCCAGTGGGCAGCCGTCTTCTACAAACACCAGGAGCGACAGTGTTCTTATGACGTGTGCAGCATGCGTCGTTTGTTGACCTGAGAGCTGGGATTGTTGGAGCAGAGTGGTTGGAGTGATGATAGATAAACTTTCTCCGGGAACTTCGTGGATGTAATGAGGTCGGCAAAGAAGTACAAGAGGATGTATTATCGTCAGCAGGACAAACCAGCCACAAAGTAACTTGCAGCCAGATCAGCAGTTTATTTCTCGTCATCGAGAGGTCCAGGGATCAAATGAGTAAATGCTGAAAACACCAGATGGTGAGTGGTTATTGGCCTTCAAAGTCGGCGGACTAGTATGAAGCTAACGTAGTGCTCAACATGAGCCAACTAGGGCAGGTTTAAAAAAATAAAATAGTTCCAGCAGTTTAAAAACTATGGCTTGTAGCCTGCAGGTTACAAACCATTGCACAAAAAAGGTTTCATTCAGGCAGGGGAAGTGATGACAACACACGCCAGTGTCCTCGCATTGTGTGTCAGGTTACTGATTCTGTATCATCTCTGAACCCCAGTGTGAACCGGTATAAGTGTGTGTAAATGCATTGTGTACATATACTGGTGAAATAGGGGGGAAACTGAAGTACCTGGAGGAACAAACTCCACACAGAAATGCCCTTGCCAACCCGGGGTCTCAATCCCAGGACCTTCTTGCTGTGCAGAGGATGTGTCAACCACTACACCACCGTGCTGCACTACATAATTACTCATTCACTCACTCATTTGCTAAACTAATTAATCCTATTAGAGTTGTGGGTAAGCTGGAGCCTCCCTTAGCCGACCCTGAGGCGGGGTGCACCAGGAACAGCTCGTCAGACCATTGCAGGGCCATCGTAATTACCATTCAGATATTTTGCTACATACTGAAGTAAAATCTGTTTTTGTGTGTTTTTGTAGGTAAATGTCTTCAAAGACCCTGTAGCAGACCCCAACAAGAGGTCAAAGAAAGGTCGTCTGTCTCTGCATATGACACAGAGTGGAAATTATGTGACCTTGGAGGAGGGGAAGGGTGAGCTGGAGGAGTATGGAGAGGTAGGTTCCTTAATTTCCCCTATGGGAACATTATTTTGAGAATATTTAACTGATTCAGGTCAGGCTCTGTGGATGCTGATGAATAACATATTTTCAGAACTCCATACATTTCATGTTATCATACATTACAGGTTTATTACAGTCAAATGTATATAATCACATCAGAGGTCATTTAATGTGTACCTGTGGTGAATTAGTGTTACTAGCTATTTAAAATGATCACATATAACGTCAGTGACTCCTTCCGGCAACGTCAGTCCTTACCCGATTTTAAGTTACGACTCTAGGCATGTACAGATTTGTTGCCCTTCTGATGGCCTGTTCCAGCCTCGTAGTGACAGGAACTCGTTGGATTGGTTGGGCTACGTCACTGACCATGTGCATCACAACACATTATGGTCCAGTGCTGGGCTGCACAAACAGCAAGCACAGAAATCACGGAAAACATTTTTTTGTTCCTTAACCACCTGACGACATGTAAGCTGAGTCGGCGAAACGTTCGCTGTGTAAGCCATTTTTGATTTACCGTCACGTTCATCTCTGGAGGCGTTCTCTTTCTCAGAGTCAATAGAATGTAATGTCTCACTGTCTCCACAAGAGATGTCAACCTCGCTCAACGTGTTATCATCTCTTTCGGGGGAAATACTTCTAAACCCCGCAGTTCAGCCCTGCTAGTGATCCACGGGATAAAATCACCAGTTTTGTACTTTTGATTTATATTAAAACAATGGCAACCCTGTGTCCATATGTACCCACCCCAGCGCTGTTACTCGGATTGGCACCACAGTAAATATGGAGGTTCATCATAAAGTTTCCTGTCTGTGGGTAGTACAAACACACCAAGTTCCATTTGGTGGGTCAAAGAACTGAGCTGAATTCACACGTTCACACTTTATGTAGTTTAGAGATTTTTCTATAGTAACACTTACATTCCAAAGGTTTTTATTTTGGGTCTCAGACTGCAGAGATGCGTGCTGGGAGTATGGACATTTGAGAACTGATGGTGTTCTGATGTTTTGTGTGATGATAAAATGAGTCCTTTGTGCTTATCACCTCAACCCCTGAGACACACACACAAAATCTTTGTGGCAACACAGAAAGTGAACTCGTTAAACGGATACTTAAACAAGACAGGTGATACAAATGAACCTAAAATCAGTGACTGAAAGGCGAACAGAAAACTGATAACCTCAATGGTGTAGAATACACAGACCGCACATTCAATAGGGTAAGTTGTGGTTGCCATGGCAAATCGACGGCAACTTCTTGTAGTGGCAAAAGCCAGATGTAAACAACTCAGCTACTTGCAGTCACTGGAACATGGGTTTCCGTTCATTCCACAGAAACTGTGAGACCTAGAGAATTCATCTATGGCTAATTTTGTTCCTCTCTAGTTCCTTAAACTATCCTATCAGTAGCTTTCACTTATTCTGAAATATCTGAGGGTGTTATGGAAGTTATCGAGTATGAGTTAACTTATTGTACTGTGTTACAGGTTTATAAAATTCATTATTAATGAATCAAAGAGCAAAAATCGTATTTTAAATATAGTAACTAAATTGAGAAAAAAAATCTCATGGCAACAGTGTGTGTGTGTGTGTGTGTGTGTGTGTGTGTGTGTGTGTGTGTGTGTGTGTGTGTACATATTTGAATGTTTGAGTTGAATTTCATTAAGCAGGTGTTTTTAGAGCACAGGTGTCAAACTCAAGGCCCACAGGACAAATCTGGCCCACCAATTTATTTTTCGTTGCCTGCGAGAGCTTTCAAACAATATTATTATGGTACATTCATCATTACCAGGCATTGTAATTCATCATCCTTCCACTAGGTGTCACCAGCCTATTTCAAGTAAACAGCTAGTTCATTCATGACTGTAGAAAGATTGCATGCTAGCATGTCACTCATATAATGCAAGTGAATAAAGGAAAAGAGGATAAATGCCTAAACCAGTCATTTCACCATGCAGACTTCATGGTTGTACTTTTAGAATAGATGTTCAGTGATTATTCATCCCTCAGTCACTTTTAAATTTAGTGATGTGTATAATGTGCGCATGTGATGTGTACTCTGATTGTGACACATGCTTGCCTGTGCTCTGTTGCAGGATCTGCTGCACACAGTCTTCCAGAATGGGAAGATCGTAAAGACGTACACCTTTGACGAGGTCAGGGACAATGCCAGGCTCAAGCAGAGTGAAGTGGAGGAGCTGCTTCACTGAAAGGCCAAAGCTTCCTTCTTTCCGTCCCGAGTACACACCCCTCCTTCCCCTCCTTCCTTTTAAAACCTTTCAAAAGTTTAAAACCCTGGCACTGATGAAGAAAATGAGTGAATGTAAGAGACGGAAGATAGAGAAGGAGAAAAGGGAGAGTCTCTGTCCTCTGTGTTCCCTGTACGCGGCTGTTTTTTCGTTTGTAAAGTCTATAAAGTTTCACTGGCTCTTTTTAATGTGGAGGGAAAACAATTTTAAAATTAAAGTCAAGATTTAAATGGTCAGTTTCTCAACTCCACCCCCTGCACCATTCTCTGCTCCCAACACGCCTGACCCTACGCGTCAGGAAACTACTGAGCTCAGTGGAGCGAGAGAGCGAGGGGGAGAGAGAGAGAGAGAAAGAGTGAGGCAGAGTGAGAGAAAGATGTATAGAGGGAGAGAGAGAGAAAGAGAGAAGGAAAGAAAGAGAGAGAGAGAGAAATAAGAGACAGAGAGGGAGAGAAAGAGAGATAGAAATAGGGAGAAAGACAGAGAAAGATTGAAAGAGGGAGCGAGAGAGGGACAAAGACGAGATGGAGAGAAAAACAGAAGAGAGAAAGACAGAGCAAGAGAGTAGAAAGAAAGAGAGAGATAAAAAGTATGTGTGTGAGAGAGATAGAGATGAGAAACTCTCCATTTAAAGTCTTGATGGGGTGATACTAATGTATATGACCAAAGGGTTGAGCAGGCTTTTCTCTTTCTTCAGACATTTATCAGAGACTATATCTAAACAAAGCTGTAGGTTTCTTTTCATGTCCTTAGATAACTTGAGAGAAAGAGAGAGAGAGAGTGTGCACAGGTATGTGGATCAGGACTTTTATTTCAAAAGCTGTTTCTTTATGCAATGAAGGCAGCGTATTTGAAAGGATGCACTTTTTGCTCTTTTATTTTCGGCCTTGTTCATCTTCGTCTCGTTTCTCTTTTACAGAGGAGACTCTCCAAATCCATGGCTAGCTCTTGTTGTAGAAACTTTCTCTAGTGTAAACATTGTAAAGTAGCTGTGTCTTGTTATGGGGATAAACAACTTTTTTGTACAAGTACAGATGTTACTTGCGTTATGTTTTCTATGATGTAGAGAACAAAAAAATGTGGGTTTTATTATTTAATGAGAATCATTTTAGAACTGCTTGGCTTTAGTATTTTGTATACTAACTGTTCACTCGACCTCCATGATCATTATTTTTTATGATTGAAGTAAATATTGCCACAGTTCTCACCGTAAATATCCATCTATGATCAGATGTGGCCAAAATGCCTTCTCTCTTGTATATAATGATCGTTTATTTAAAGAGAGCTGGACGCTACCAGGAAATAGAAGTATACTGTTGTTATTTTTGTCTAATTCCCATTTTATACCAGCAAAGAACCCATTTATTCCCTCTGTTTTATTATAGCTTAATTTAGTGTGTGTGTGAGAGGGGTGTGTGTGTGTGAGAGAGAGAGTGTGTGTGTGTATGTCTTGTTGTGGCTGTAGATTTGAACTGAGAATACCTGCTGTTTTTAATTTGTCTGATAGATTTCTTTGTGTTGGATTTCTCTTTTTTTCCACTGAACCTGTTGGATGTTTGAAATTAAACTGGAGGTTCCGACATTGTCAGCCTATAAAAATCCTCCCTTCTCTTTCCTCTAGTGTTTTTTTTAAATAGAAAAGGTTAAATGTGAATGCATTAAGAATTATAACTGATATAAACTCAGCTTCTTTCTTCTGGAATATTCAGTTCATCCTGTTATCATAACAGAAGACTGTACAACCGAGAGATGTAAATAAAATCAGTACCACATCGGCTTAGAATTGTCTGGATGCCTCAGTGTGAATGCACATGCATGACAAGACCTACAACAAACTTACAAATATGCACACCCTGCCCACTTTATTAGGAATACCTTTACACCTCATTCGTGCAGTTACAGTGGTTCTTAAAAGTTTCTAAACACTTCAGAATTTTATACATTTCTGCATAAATACGACTTAAAACATCAGATTTTCCACACAAGTCCTAAAAGTAGATTAAGAACCCAGTTAAACAAATGAGACAAAAATATTTTACTTGCTAATTCTTTTTCTATTTTGATAACCCACTGGGAGGGCAGCAGTGACAACTCCGTGATAGTGGGGCTTGAACCCTGACCTTTGGCTCAGTAAGCCAGCACCTTATCCAGCGAACCACCACTGCCACCAACTTCCATTCAAAAATGATCAATTTCTCACATAAAATACTGAGTCAGTAGATTTTTTACAAGTTGTTTTGGTCGACTTACTAAATTCTATCCTTCTTATCCATTTTGTGCTGTTTTATCTTCTATTTGTGCCACGAATTGTAGTAACACATGAAAACAAGTAAAGTCTACTATACACAGACTATGAATATTTGAACTATTAGATTCAGAAGTATCAGAGAATAATGCAGAATACTATGAATTGATTAAATCCAATAATTATGCCTAATAGGTATAACCTAATAGGTTGCTTCCCTCCAGACTTACATCCCAGACTTCCTCTTCTTCCCCGCTCTCTTACTTTCATATATACATATAGGGACTTGGGAGGTGTGTACGTCACGCGGGGTGGAGAGGAGGGGGCCATCTAAGTGCCTGATGGTAGATTTATGAACATTAACGCTAGCCAATAGGCCTTCAGTTGCTTAGAAGTTACCCTGGAGTATAAACACATTTCTCATGGGGTGATCTTAGTTGGTCGACCACACCTTGGGAAGGTAACGATGGTCATTTTTACACAGTCTGTCTTACTGTAGATTGGTGGAGTCCAAACTCTTCAGGGATGGTTTTGTAACCTTTTCCAGCATGATGAGTATCAATAACCTTTTTTCTGATGTTCTCAGAAATCTCCTTTGTTTGTGCCATGATACACTTCCACAAACTTCTGTTGAAACTTCGATAGATCTGTGTTCTTTAAATCAAACAGGGGGCCACTTCACACCATTGTATATAACCACTGCATATAACGTCTATCACTTCCTATTTACAAAACCCTCCACTGCTCAGCTCTGAATATCTGCCAGTGGTGTGAATCAGGGATTCTTCCATGACATTTAACTCCTGTACACCAGAGTTTGGTGAGGTTACCTGGATTCTGAATTTTTTTTTTACGGTTTCCCTTCATTCTCTATATTGATTTCCAGTCCCAATCCTGTTCCAGTGCAGCCTCTATGACACTGAGGGCTGGTGGGCTCCCTCTGTTCACCTCAACACTGTGCCCATGCGTAGTCTAGCCATCCAGCCCAGGTTCATGTACTTAACTAAAAGTAAACTAGCAAACTAAACTAGCAGTGACAAACTAAAACTAGCAGTGACAAAATAATTTATTCATTCGTTTTCTATGCTACTTAATCCTCATTAGGGTCATGGAGAGGCTCGCGCCCATCTCAGCCGACTCTGGGGGAGGGCAGGCTACACCCTGGACAGCTCGCCAGGCCATCGTAAGGCCTAAATTTAGCTCATTAACAGAAAAAAACAATGAAAATTACAGTTCAATACAAAGAAAATCAAAGTGCAGGGAAATATTGCTGCCCAATGATTCTGTACATTGTCAACTTCGTCCTAGGCGATGTGTGAATCAAGCACATGACATCAGGCAAAGTGGCTTTCATGAGTGCCCGCCTTCTGCTTTCACCTCAACCCATACTATTCGATTGAATGCTTGAGATGTTTTATACTTTGCTTAAGTCCAGGTAGGCAATGTAGTATTTATACTAGTACTTCACATTTAGCTAACAAATCACTAGGCATGCTATACAATTCCTGAATTTCACACTCAGTTGTTAACAAATGCACCATTTTAAAGACAAAGCTGAGACCTGAGGGCGTTTCTGTGTAGAGTTTGCATGTTTTCCCTGTGCTTCCTTGGGTTTTCTCCGGGTCCTCTGGTTTTTTTCCACAGACCAAAGACAGGTTAATTGGTTAACTGGCTGTTTCAACTTGCCCCTAGGTGCTAGTGTAAATAGTTGTGTGTGTTTGTTTACCCTGCAATGGATTGTTGAGCTGTTTAGGGTGTACCTGACCTTCAGCTGAGATCGGCTCAAGCCTGCCCACGACCATAACAGGATTAAGTGATTTTAGTTTGAATCAGAGGCCTACTTCATTAAATGTTCTGGTAACCTTTGGGGCCTTAACAGTTTTAAGTCTAAGTAGGGGTAACTTGTTTTCCCCTGAACAGCTTGGTTTTGCCCGTCATAACAATAGACAGAATACCTAACATCTGCAACCCAATCAGTTATCAGTAAATAGAAATATGTGTGTGTGTGTGTATACTCTGTAATATATATATATATATATATATATATATATATATATATGTGCTCGTCATGAATAATTATCATATTTAAAGAATCAGACAAATTCAAGATCTTCAAATTACAAGACACTTGTAATCCATTTTAAATACACAAGTAAGCTATTTTGGAGGGCAGCTCGTTCATCAAGTCGTCAGATAACAGTGTGTTATCAACCCTGTGGTGAGAAATCTGAGCCACCTGTAGGTTTGTAACATAATGGGAGGCAATAATCTGTTGATATTTGCATCTGGTAATGTTTCCACCCATCTTACATAGCTTTGTGATCCCTATGTACTGGAAGTGACCTTAAACCATGATGTTTCACTTTCACTTTCATACATGACTGGCTCTTTGGGGAACTCTGGGTCCAGCAATTTTCTAGATTTCTAGATATTTCTGGTCAATAACTTACATTAGTAGCATAGCGATATGATATTGAATTAATTCATCTCCAATATAATTTTTTTCTCCTGTTTCTGCTTCAAAAATCATGTCAATGGTACTACCCTCTCCATGAAAGCTGCATTGCGACTCTGTTTCCTTAAGGTTGTCAGCAAAGAGTTGCCTACTCCCGATGTTGTTAAGCCTGGAGATATTTAGGTGTTTTTGCGTCCTTCCACACCTTCTTCGATGTGGTCTTCGAAGTTTGAAACGGATTAGTATGTGATCTGTCCAACAATCAGCACCATGGTAGGTACGTGTGATGTTGATGTCTTGAACATCCCGCTGTCTGGTAATAATATAATCGAGCAGGTGCCAGTGTCGCGACCCCGGATGCTGCCACGCCGTTTTTATGTTTGGCAGGCAGTCTAAACAATGTGTTGGTGATGGTTAGTTGGTGCTCGGAGCAGAAGCTTAGTAGTATAAGGCCGTTGCTGTTGCACTTTCCCACTCCCTTACATTGTATAACTCCGGGCCAGCCGTTGGCATCAGTCCCAACGCGCGCATTTAAGTCGTCCAGGAGGTAGAACGTGATGTGACTGCAATTTGCAAGTGAGAGGTGGTATGGGGCATTTCCGAGAGTGACTTCACCAAGCTGTTCTTAATGGTGAAAGTAACACAGTGTTGTCTGTCTTCTTCAGCTGGTTTACCCTTGCTAAAGAAGGTATAGCCTTTGCCCACCTCGGTGAGCTGTCCTTCTTCAGCGAAGCGTGTTTCACTGAGAACAGTGATATTGACCTGGTATTTGGCTAGTTTGTTAGCAACCAGGGCAGTGTATTGTTCGGAGACAGAATTCCTAGGATTGTCTTGCTTGTGTGTAGACTGTCAGCTCCCTGCGTCATCTCTAACAGAGCTTGGAAATATGGAGTAAGGATTGTGGATGGTGAGATTAATTCTGGAAATTAACTTGTGCATGAAAGGATTAAGGTGAAGCAGCTGGTGCACAGTGACTGCTCCAAATACTTAGCCAAGAGGGCAACAGATCCAATGACAAGACAAGTCGACAAATCGAAAATGCACAATTGGCTGCAGTGGATAACTGAGCCCTGCTAAAGCGTCTGGGGGAACACTCTTGAGGCAAACCACAATGTACTGCTGCTGGAGCAGGCTTGTAACAGGAAGGTCTAGATGAGTCCTCTATCCCTGGAGGTTTCTGTCAGGGACCTCACCCTTAGCCAAAGCTTCGTTAACTACCCAGCCACAAGGCCGAAAATCCCAGGTTGCACCACTGGGAGGTGAAGTTGTCTTGGCCTGAAAGAGGTGATTAGGCATCAATAGGACTTATAATTGCCCTGCTGACTAAAGACCGGAGTGTTAATTTTTTTCTTTTCCAGCCCCTTGCTACCTTTATTGCATTCAGTAATTGTAATCATTATTACTAACATGTAAACATTTTTTAATTGCATTAAAGAAATTTTTTGTTTGTATATGCTGTCAGTTATATTTGTTCAAAAGAAAATCTTGACTTTATTATTATTACTATTATTATTATTATTTATACTATATATATCATATATTTTATGCCGCTGCAATTCCAGGATATAAATTGAACCAACACACCTCATGATGTGGCTACTGATACACATTAGTTTATCCATATGTACTCAAAAAAGACTGAGAAACATTAACACAACTAACACGAATGCTTCAACCAACATCCACAATGTGACCTTTAACAGCACCTCGAAGCATATAAATCCACTCTGAAAGGTAGCTCCCCTCCTAATATTAAGACCCCCGTACACAAGCTATGAAGTGCTGGGATAATCCATATATTTTCTGTGTTAACCCTATAAATTAAATCGTCAGTGAGCCCTGGGAGGGCCAGCATGTTGTAGTTCTAATGTACTTCCCCTTCCTCTTCTGTTAGCTGTGATGTCTCGCCATAGGATCTAAGGTCATGTCTGTCTGTTTGATCTGTTCTCTCCTCTCCCGTGTGTTTGTGTTCTGATTACAGGCTCTGTCCTGATTATCCAACCTGTTCCTCATTCCCGCCGGAGGATAAAAAGCCCGCTATTCCTTGCTTCCGTTGCCAGATCGTCCAGTTTCTGGTGTCCTAAAATAAAAGGATCCCTGTTATGTTATCTTGTCGTGTCTGTCCTGCATTTGGGTCTGTCAGTTCTTGGTACCAGCGTAACATTACGATCTGGCTAGACATGGACCCAGCAGACGGAGATCTGGTCAGTCAGTACCAGGCTGAACCAGTACCAGGCCCCGCCAGGGGGGCCTTCGACGCTGAGAGTTTTGTCCTGGGTCACCAGTATCTTTGCCGCCTAGCGTGGAGCTAGCGCCCCCTCCCACTCAGGAGCAGCCCATGCAGTTGGGTCATACCAAGTTAAACCCGGAAGAGCACCAACGCCGCCAGAGGGAGGGAGCATGCTATTACTGCAGGCAAGCCGGCCATCAAGCAGATTCATGTCCGGCCAAGAGATCCTGTTCACGGGGCCTCAGGAGTGCACGGGTAAGCAGAGACACATGCACACATTTTCAAATTCAAATTCTAATTTTATTTGTCACATACAATTTGAAAATGTGTGCATGTGTCTCTGCTTACCCGTGCACTTCTGAGGCCCCGTGAACCGGATCTCTTGGCCGGACATGAATTCCCCCCCCCGCACATTGACTGCTGTCTCTCTGCTAATCAAGGGCAAAGCTATTTCCATCCAGGCATTTATTGATTCGGGGGCTGCTGAAACCCAGATGGATTATTCCTTAGCCAAGAGGTTGGGGATCAAGGAGAAGCCACTCTCCCAACCAGTCTCCGTCCGAGCCTTGAATAATCAGTTGCTAAGCTGGGTCACCCACAGGACAGAGACCCTCCTCATGTCTATTGGCGGGGACCACACCGAATCCATCTCCTTCCACCTCCTAAATTGTACACATCACCCCCTTGTACTAGGGTTTCCTTGGCTGAGGGCCCACAACCCTCACATTTTCTGGGAAACGGGGGTGATTAGGAGCTGGGACCCTGCCTGTAGATTGTCCTGTCTTGCCTCATCCCCTTCTGCTCATGGATCCCCGGAAGGGAGGGCAAACTCCGAACCAGAATCGGGCTCTTGAAAGGCTAAACCTGATGCTCCGTCCCACCGGTACAAATCAGAGTTGACTGCCAAGGGACCGGAACCCGGGATACCCACTCCTGAGGGCTGCCTTCGCAACCGGTTGCTTGTACTGGAAGCGTTGCACTTTCAGGGGATACATTGGGCACACACTTGCTATTTTTATTTTTTTTTGCTATCCGGTCATCCGGGGGCTAAGCGTACTATGTAATAGTCAAGCAACAGTTTTGGTGGCCTTCCCTCGCCAAGGACGTGGCAGAGTATGTGGCAGCTTGCTCTGTCTGCACCAGGCAGGAGCAAGACATAGAGACAGGCTTGGATGGGACTCCTTCAGCCATTACCCGTGCCACACCGACAATGGTCACACATCTTCCTGGATTTCGTCACGGGCCTGCCCCCTTCAAAGGGCAACACAGTGGTACTGACAGTGGTCGATTGCTTCTCGAAGATGGCGCACTTCATCCCCCTGCCGAAGCTACAGTTCTTGGTCGACTGGGAGGGCTACAGTCCTGAGGAATGCTCTTGGATTGCTGCAAGCTTCATCGTCAACCACACGATGAGTTCTACAGACAGCATCCTGAGACAGCAGGCCTGTCAGGAGCCGGCCCTAATAGGGGGGTTCTGTGATGTCCCGCCGTAGGATCTAAGGTCATGTCTGTCTGTTTGATCTGCTCTCCCCTCTCCCGTGTGTGTTCTGATTACAGGCTCCGCCCTGATTACCCCAATTGTTCCTCATTCCCCGGAGGATAAAAGGCCGACTATTCCTTGTTCCCGTTGCCAGATCGTCTTGTGCCATCATAGAGAAAGCGCATCTTATTACTCACAATCCAGCCTAGCGTAACATTAGCTTTCTCGCACAGTCTCTAATGTTAATGGGTCCGTTTTGACCAGTGTCTTAAATCAGCCATAAAATACCCTAAAAACAATTATTTATAATTGAATTTCTTTCTTACCTCTTTATTACCTTGTTAGACCTTCTTATCCATGAAAAGATTGCTTTTAAAATTTTTGGTGTGGCCCCCTGGGCCTTTATTTCGACAGTATATCGCTCGTTTTCAATAAAATTAAACTGGTTAAATGAAACCCAAGGGAATTATATACATAAATAAAAGATTGTTCTATTACCTGAATATTAAGGAGGGGTATTATAACACTTCCCTTGAATAAATTTGCTTTATTTATAAGTGTATTCTTTATTTTAATGTTATGAACTATAGAACCATGGTATAATGGTCAAGAGTAGGGTACACCCTGGACAGCTCACCAGGCCATCGCAGGGTAGAAACACACTGACGGCAATGCAGTCTTCTCTTGACAAAAGTCAGCAATGGTTCTTTGACAGTGAAAGACATTTCTGGCCTTTGATAACCCAGTTAGCTGCACTGGGGACAGCAGTGACAACCCGGTGACCTTAGGATCAGTAATAAAGCACCTGTGTGTGCAAGGACATGTGGGTGTGTGTTCAGATGCATTTGTGGCAAAATAAATGTTACACTTTTAGTGTGTTTATTACATATGTATTTTTTGCAGCTGAAGCACATCCTGTTTGTTTTTTCTGTCCTTATGGCAAGGGTAGGCCTTGACACCTATTTCTTTTAGAATCAGGTAGCCTTAGGGGGGGTGTGAGGGTGTGGCTGTGGCTGTTGTGGTTGATGTTGAGGCAGAGCTGGGTGTGGAGGATGTTGATGGCATGGGCGGAGTGCTGGGTGAGCTCTGCAGATGTCTGACCAAGGCTGCCACGACTGGGTCTCAGGGTACCCTTTGCCTTCACTCATTGTGTTCTTTGACAAGGGAACGTACTAGATCCTCAAGAAATAATCTTGGGGTTTTTTTTGGTTGAGTTCCACCATTGGTCGTTGTGGATCCACAGTTTAATTGAATTCAATTCAGTTTTATTTGTATATTACTTTTTACAACTGACATTGTCACAAAGCAGCTTTACATAGTAAAATTAATTTAAGGAGAAATCTAAGAATTTTTATACAACCCCCTACACATCCCTAATGAGCAAGCCCGTGGTGACAGTGGCAACGAAAACTCCCTCAGTTGACACGAGGAAGAAACCTTTAGAGGAACCAGGCTCAAAAAGGAAACCCATCCTCATTTGGGTGAGACCATAGAATACAGGCCATATAAGAAAATTTTCATTATAGTCCAACATATAGTCCAGTTGGTTATCCCACAACTGTAAGTCCTACATAAATGCAGCAAGAGAGTTTATAGCAGTGAAAAGTCGTCTTCACAGTCTCTGAGTCCAGATCTAACTCTGTATGGATTTTCATCAGCAGGAGTAAGGAGCTTTTGATATGAGAACACAGGCCATCATCAGCACACCATGACAGACCACAGGACTCAGAAAGCAGAAGGATCAGGAGAATCAGGATCACCGGCATCGAAGGCATAGCATGTGTACTTCAGCAAAACACACTGGGGGTGGGGGTTTAATTTGTTAGGTATTCTTATAACAGTGTAATGGTAAAAGAAGATTTTATAAGTGCTGGGTGCAAGCAGGGACTCCAGCATGACTAACTATGGCAGCATAACTAAAAAGAGAGAAACCAGAAGGAAGG
>JAOUQZ010000014.1:1180616-1198473 GCA_028564935.1 Neosilurus hyrtlii
AAGCATGAATAGGGAGTCACTGACCACTGTGCACTCAGACCTCTATTCACCAGCTGGGTCTAGGAATAGCTGTGACTGCTCTGTCCATAGCCTCCGTATCTGCGTGGTGGTCCTCTGCGGCGGCTGTAGTGTGCGTCCAGCGATCGTCGTTCGTAGCGCACCATCTACACGAGCAGTTCTTGTCCATCCATCAGTGCGCCATCCATGGCTTCAATCGCGTCCTTGGCGTCTCACTTGTAGAGGAAACGCATGAAAGTAAACCCTGTTCCGTAAATTAGCTGCTAGATACACCTTTTCAAACTCGTTTAAAAATACATTAAAGTAAAAAACAAAAAAATGGATACAGACTGATTGTATCTTAAACTAAGTAAAGCCAGCCCATTGCATTCAGCCTCACATTCACACCTAAGGGCAATTTGGAACAGCCAGTTGGCCTAATGTGCATGCCTTTGTATTGGGGAAGAAAACTAGAATACCTGGAGGAGACCCACACAAGCACAGAAGGACATGCTTACTTCACACATAAACGACGTAGCTAAGGTTCCAACTCGAACCCAGGACCTTCTTGCTGTGCCATTTTAAAGCACACAGTAGTCCAGTGGAAACCAGCTGTCTTTTTTCTAAAACAGACGTGTTCAGTTCACTGGCAAAAGACAGCACATGAACTTCACTGATCGCTGGAACTTCAGTTAATGGTAGGTTTTGTTTAGAAAACAGTCAAGTCCAACTTTCTGACGATTAACATCCTCAGGATATTTGGTTAAAAATGCCTCTGGAGAGCATAGAAGGCTCTCACAGCTGCTGTAAATGATAGCAGTAAATCACTGATGCTTTAAACCTCTTTTGTGATTCTTGGTCCGTGGGCTTTTGGAGTGATGGATGGGATCGTGAAATGAAATTGAATCCTATTGAGTTTTGAACTGAAGAGGACAGTTCACATATGAAGGAATCTTTTATTAAGATGTGTTCCATGGAATCCACAATCCCTATGTGAGGAATAACAAACAAAAATACTGAAATAATTAAATAATCAAACTAATTTATGTCAGGGGGTCGGGGTACACGTGATGCTGAAGTTAATACATATAGTGCATAAATCTCAGGTTTTGTATAAATGCTTCTCTCATACTGGGGTTTGGGTTCCTGAAAAATAAATAAATAAATAAATAAATTCATATCGGGGGCAGTGGTGGCCCGGTGGTAGGGTGCTGATTACTGATACCAAGGTCGGGGGTTCAAGCCCCACTATCAACTTGTAGTATTAAGTAATAATAAGCTTTACTACTATGATTCCCATGTTCTATCACTATTGGCGTCTAATCATAATAGATTGTAATAATAAGCATGACCATCACACGTCCACCAATTCTTTTAAGATCATCACGAATCCAATCACGAGTTCCCTTAAGATCACCACGAATCCACCAGGTTCCCTTATGATCATCATGATTCCACCAAGTTCCCTCAAGATCATCACGATTTCACAGAGTTCCCTCAAGATCATTACAATTCCACCAGGTCCCTGAAGATCACAATGAATCCACCAGGTTTCTTTAAGAGTCCACCAAGATACAATGCATAAAAATAAAATAAAACATTGTGTCTTAGTTTGCCACATATGTTTTATGGAAGGTCTGAAAGATTTCTCATGCAGTAAAAAAAAAAAAAAATCTAAATTTGATATTTGGTTTCAAGTTTTAATCTGAACATTTTAAAGGAACCCCAGGCAACATGGTTCTTGTTGTCACTTACATTAATACTGCAATAAACAATCATTTCAACATTCATCTCCTGGTCTCCTTCTCACTCCTACTCTCTGTCATTTCCTCTCGCTATCTCTCACCCCCTCTCACGTTCCCTCATTCTTCATCCCTCGGTCTCTTAGCCTCTCTCTCTCTCTCACACACAAACACACACACAAATTACAAATTACACACACAAGCCAGTCAGCAGGGAAAAAAACCCTGTGCATGCTTTATCTACCCCTGGCAAACTTCAACCGTAATATCTAAACAAGCCACCTCCATGACCTGGAAGAAGTGAATATGGATGAAGGGGGACATAGACTTTCCACCAAAGTATCAAAAATAATTTCTTTATGAAGTTTAGGAAGGGAGAATATGCAGTTAGATAGATGTTGCTAAATCTTCGTTTTGTTCATGAACCAGTCATGAATTACAGCAGCTTAGTGAAAACAGATGTTGCACTAAATGACAACGTACCATAGCATTGCTGCTGTAGTTGTGCTGGCTCCCCCTGGTCTAGTCAGTATACATAATCTCACAGACCATTGAGGAAAGCCAGCAGATGCATGGTGTTATGTGGACCAAGGGTAGCATGGTGGTGAAGAAGCCCTCAGTGACTGTTGGCAGTATGCATGGTCACATTGCCTGGTGGCGAAGGAATTGATATTATTAAAGAAATTAAGATTAATTCCTGCTTTATCAGCAAAGACAAGTTCATGAGAAGGGTCTCTGGCATCAATATACAAGATTCTTTACAAAATAAAATAAAAAATAAAGGACAGTATGGTACAGTACAGTAATTGACTACTCTACATTTACAGCATTTGGCAAACTTCCTCATCCAGAGCAACTTACATTTGCTTATTTGTACAACTAAGCAGAAAAGGTTACGGACCCAACAGTGGCAGACTGGTGTGAAGCCTGAAGCCCCACCCATGTGATCAGCAATCCGTACTAGCACTGCCCCAAAACACAGTGCTCTAGTACATAAACACAGGCCAGAAAAGCTACAGTGAAGTGGCTCAGATTTGGCTGCACTCTTTGCCCAGCTTCCTTCACAGGCAACCCATGGACAAGGACATGGTCAAATAGAGTTGTATAAATCTCATAAGAAACAATTTGTCTTCTTGCCCTTGCCCTTGTATCCTATTCCTCTACCTCTACCTCTACCTTCAGGTCTTTGTGGCTTTATTGCTCAAAAACAAGTAAACTGACCCATGTCCCATTTATCTACCTATCCTGAGGTTCTGATTGGTGTGTCAACAATTGTGCCTCTTTGTGTTTCCACCTGTGGAATGTGTATTAATTGGGCTCCAGCTGTGATAAATTCATGGTATTTAATGCCAGCGCTTTTAAATGGGGGCAACCAGTGATATATAGAGGGACATGTGCATGAAGTTTTTTCACAACAAGTTCAAAACATCCGAAATATGTTTTGGGAAATGGGTCTGTTTTTTGATAGAGTGTGTCATGGTTGGGGATATTTAGCAAATGGGCCCAGTTAAAAGTGTGCAAGTGACCATGAAAAACTGTAAAAATATAAAGACTACGAGCAAGTACAAGATAATTACACTTGGTCGGATTTCTTAAATTAACAAAAACAAACAAACAAAAACTTTCTAAGCTTTAAGAAAAAAGTGTAAAATGTATAAAAATAAAGTGCCAACACAGAAAGCGACAAGCAACATAGCTTGACTGGTTTCTAGTGACTAGCATCACTAGTTTATATCTGATTTGATAGTTTAATATCTGTATACTGTTATTATTGCTGGCATCTTGCTTTATATGAACTGATGCATCCACATCCTATTCTTGCAGTTTCGCTCACTGCGAGAGTAAAATAGACTACAAATGGTAGTCTTTTTTTAAGCAGGTTAATACAAACTATTGAACATATTTTAGTAAGTAAAAAGCATAATGCAAATGTTTTAGTTTTCCAAGCACTGCATTAATTCAAATAACACTAGCATGACATATTATCTTGGACTTTGTTTCTTTCTCAATTTAATTTAAAATCAGATCAACTAAACTTAAACTGTATGACAAATAGCTAATTTCAGGTAGGTTTAATATTATAAACTAAGAAAATAAGAAATAAAATAAAAATATTTTCAAAACAGCCCTGCCATGGCCTGACGAGCTGCTCAGGGTGTACTCTGCCCTCATCCAGAGTCGACTGATATGGACACCAGCCTCCCCTGCAACCCTAATTAGGATTAAGTAGTTCAGAAAATGAATGAATAAATATTCTCAAAACAATATTGATAATCTTACACATTCTGCTCCTCACAATCCTAATTAAATAGTGAATGTTTACAGTGAAACTATTCATGTTACCTCCATCATAATCTTATACAAATATGATGCAATCTTCAGAGTGTCTGCTTGCCTGATCAGGAAAAATAAAATGGATAGCAGATTTGATATTTCACATGGAGCCGGTGGTACCATTTTATCTTCATGTTTTATTTTAGCTCAGGAACTTCTGGTCCTCTAATTTACAAAACAGATGTGTTCTAGGGTACATATGGAGCCCTGCGCGGTAATGCTTTGCTGATTTTGAGTTTGACCTTCTGAAACCTTTTCTCCATGTAGCAGCCCCCTCATTCTTCTTTATACTTTTTACATTACAGGAAAATAAAAAGCTGCTCACTTCTCTGGTCTCAAACTAACCATCCTATCTGAGCACAATCAACCAATAGTAATAAAATACTACCTCCATTCAGGGGAAAAAATGCCCATATTTGAAATGGATAGTGCTAATAATTATATTTCAATCGGAGCAGAACATACTACAAGGGTATTAGGAAAGAGAAGTCAGTTAAAAGAATGAATAAATTGGTTGATTTTTGTTTTGTTTGTGAAACGTAACTATGTCAGAGTCTGAGCCAATCACAGTGATGTGTTTTTTATTTATTTGTTTGTTCGTTTGTTTGTTTGTTTATTTATTTTGATTGAGCAGTATAGGAACAGGTCGACAGTTCGACAGCTTCAGGCAGAACAAATTCCACTGACTCAATATCAGATAAATGCTACATACAGGGGGAAAAAGGTGGTGTCTCAGAAAAACCAGAAGAAAATAAAAGCTTACTTGGAGGCAGAATAATGCTATGACCTTCAATCTGCTCTGACCTGATCTAAGAACCCCCTTAGCATCCCGACTATTGTCACACCATCTTTTCTCTGTCTTTGTCAGCCTTGCCCATGCGTCACCTGATAGTCCACTTCAGTTTTCCCTAAGGAAGCTGGAAGGATTGATCAGTGGTTATTGATGAAAATACTGACGGGTGTAGGTCGCACTGTCCTCCACAGTCCCAAGTTGGTTAGACAAGCTTTACCTCACCTGTCTCTGTTTAGCATAATGTGCCTGAAAAATATGCTGATAGTATTAATAGTATAATATCAATGCAGAGGTTAGGGACTGTAAGGTTATGCAACTGTTCCACAAAAACCAGACCACAGGTTCAAATGGTATTACACTCCATCTGTTGTTGGCTAAGTTTTGCAGTGAAATGATGCTCATGGTGAGATTGAAGTGCTATTGTTCCACTGCAGTATGCTATTGACTCAGGAAAGGCTTATATAACCTCCTTTGGCCTTGGTGTAGTGCAGCAGGAGACTGTGTGTGTCAAATGGTATTTGTTTGCTTCATGGTATTTATTTGCACACACTGCTGTTCTCAAAAAAACAGTATTGCGATGTCTAACGACAGCATATGGTGGTGAATAAGCGCCGTGTGCCACACAGTGTGTGAGTAGGAGGATTCACATTGGATCGTGACATTTTAGGGTTGTGTGCATGTGGATGGATCGAAGAGTTGAATAAACAGACTCCCTGTGTGTGTGTGTGTGTGTGTGTGTGTGTGTGCTGCACTTAATTCTCCCACTTTGGCATCCAAACCATTTTCTTTCAGAAAAAAATAACACAGAAAGCAGCAAGCCAATTAAAAAAATTCCAATGTGTGTGACTCGTTCACTCTACATAAAAGATTAATAGCTAATAATAAAATATTTACCATAATGATTTACTGGATTCTACTTTGTTATGTTCAGTTCCCTTTCCGAGGCTGTTTATCTGCCCTATGTAACAGGAAATCCCTTTTAGGTAAACTTGGCAGTGCATTTCGGAAGTGAAGGTTCCTGATGATGAACAGCAGGTTATGACTTTCAGAAAATATGGTTTCTCCTCGCAAGCCTCCCTAATTCCCTCTGCTTAAGACCTCTCCTAACATTGCAGTAACTAGCAATGCGGCACACATCTGCGGTGTAATGGATGCACAATGGGCTGTGGTAACGATGCCTGTACTTCTGGGGTGTGTCATTAGCATCTAAAAGCTTGCATTTTCATACAAGCAATTGTGTAAGATGAGTGACGACCCCATTTACTAAATATTTGAATTGAAATGTTTAAGATGTTTTCTTTTCTGTTCTGAACATCATTGAAACCTCATAATTATTTCCAGTCTGACTTAAAGTTAGCAAGAGTGACACTCGGCATCCAGCAATGACAGAAACAAGGAGGTGTGAAGTGAAAATGATACGTTTATATTTAAGCTAAATGAATGGAGTCATTCCGAGATGAATACATGGTAAACATGTTGTGCTTTCATATAATTTAAGATATGCAAGATTTAGATTTGACTGCGGCAGTTTTGGACAGAAAAGCCAATTATCCACAGCAAACCTCGCATCATGTGTAAGGGGTGTGTGTGTGGTGGTGGTGGTGGTGGGGGGGTTATAATGTATTTAACAATGTCTCAGAATTATCTCCACTGGGAAAATTTTGTCAGAGCCTTGGACAGTCGGCACTAAGGGCTGAAAACACTTCACTTTTCCTAAGAATAAAATCATTCAGTTCTGATCCCCCCACACTAAAAGGAAGATGGGTAATTTAATTACCATGTGATATCAGACGAGGCAGTTCATTCACTTGCATGTTTAAGGACACGAAGACCAATGGATCTCATCACACCTTTCATATATGTTCATTACACACAGTTGTGATTATAATATCATATGGAGAGGAAGCAGATCTCAGAAGATGTCTCTAAAATTGCATTGCTGGTTATAAATCCAGTCTGTGGTTCTTACCACAAACTGTTGCCACATTACCGTTTCCCCTAATTGGAACTCAGTGACCTAAACACTGTCCCGCTAAACAAAGTGAGCTCCATGAAGACATGGTGTGTTAAGTTTGGAAGAAAGTGGAAAAGTTGAGTGTCTTGCACAGAGCCCTAACCACTAAGTGGTAAACACCTCTGGGATGAAGTAAAACAGACTGAACCTCATACCTCTCCACTAATGTTCCTGTAGCTGAATGGACACAAATTCCCACAGCCACACCCGCAAATCCCCACAAGCACACCCCAGAAGCTCCACAACCACCCCCAAAGCAATGCTTCATAGCAATGCCCTTGAATTCTCACAGCCACAACCCAAAATCCCTACAACCCCCCCCCCCCCCGAAACCCTTATAGCAATGCCATAAGATTCCTACAGTTATGCCCACATACCCCCATAGCCATGCCACCAAATCCTCACACCAAATCTCCACAGCCATGCCCACAAATTCCCACAACCACAGCCCCCAAGCCCTCACAGCCATGCCCAAAAATTCCCACAGCCATGCCCCCAAATCCCACATCCACACACCAAACCCCTACAGACTAATCCCTATAGTCAGGCCCCCAAAATCACCGCAGTCACACATCAAAATATTCACTCCAAAACCTAGTGAAAAGCAGGAAAGAAAGCAGAGGGAAAGGGTAACAAATCTGAAGTAAAATACATAATACTGGTATGCTGCATTTAAATTCTTTCATGTAAAGTGTGGTATCGCTGAACTGGCACACCACAGTGGAAAGTTACGTCATTTATCAGCAGGCGGGGCTGTTCTCACAGATCCATTCACTTCAACTCAAAATCCCTTCAGTTTCCTCTCTGCAACATGCTGCAATACTGATGTCTTGCTGTGCAACGAGGACATGAGGTTTACATGCAGTCAGTACTCAGTCTTTATTTCTCATTATCTGTCAAAAAACGGAGTAGAATATAATTTTCAAAACAAACATTAAAATAACGTAATAACAGAACCAAAACTATGGCTTACTAATTCCTACATGTATTAATATCTAACCAAAACTTTAATTTATATTTAAGGAAACAGATGAAATGAGCTGTCAAAAAGCAGAAGAGTGAGAAAACACAGAAGACAGACATTAAAAAGCACTCTGTCTTAAAATAATCCTTTATGTCTCTCAGAGAGAAATTAAAAATCACACACTGACTTAACAGAACACCAGGAAGAGCTGAGAGTTTGTAAACGCACCCGTTTTAAATACAGGGCGGCCCAAAAAAACCTCCCACATTTCTAAGGCAAACTAAGAAACATCATGTTGCTCCCGACCCAGGCATGTTGGCAACTGAGGACAGTTGGGGTTGGGCTATCAATAGACCAATAGACCACACATGCCTCACTGAACTTCATTCATTCATTAATTTTCTGAACCACTTAATCCTAATTAGGGTCGCGGGGAGGGTGGTGCCCATCTCAGCCGACTCTGGGTGAGGGCGGGGTACACCCTGGACAGCTCGCCAGGCCATCGCAGGGCCACTGAACTTCATATGTGCAAATAATAATTTGATCTTATCTTTAACCTGTCTCTGTGATGGTGTGACGAGCTGTCCAGGGTGCACCCCACCTATGACCAGATTTAGCTATCCTGCCAGTTTCCATGATCCCAGTAGGATTAGGTTGCCCTCAAAGTGGCTTGGGATCTATAGGTATAGGATCCGTCCATCTGTCTCTCTGTCACACTTAAATTTCTGGACATTTACTTGTCACTCTGAAGCTGTAGCTTTCAAACTTGGTATGCTGGCTCACTACTATGAGTGCTAGGATGAGTTTGTGTGAGTGACCTTAACCTACTTTTCAAGGTCACAGAGACAAAACTGTATATTAGGTTTCCGGACACTTACTTGCTGCGTAAAAAAAAGGTGAAACTTTCAAACTTGCTATACTTGTTTGTCTATGTTGGCCCTGTGGTCTATTTTTTTATTAACCTTTGAAATGTGGGAGGTGTATTAAGTCACCATGTATGATCCACATACAAAGTCTACACACTCATTAAAATCTCGGGGTTCCTGATGCATGAAAAATTTAACCACGATAAACAATAACTGATCTTTTCCCATCTTTAAGGTGATAGAGTATTTAAATATATTTGAGCAAAATAGATATATAGATACAGTATATATACACCTTCAGGCGTGGTATGGTTGTGTAGAGTTTTGCATGTCCAACTCTCAGCTATAAGGTCCTGTGTTAGAGCTCCGTGTTCGGCAAGGGTGTTTCTACTTGGAATTTGCATGCTTGCCCCGTGCTTGGGTGGGTTTCATCCACGTGTTCCGGTTTCCTCCCACAGTCCAAAGAATATGCACATGAGGCTAATTGCATATTCTTGATTGCTCCTAGATGTGTGTGAGTGTGAATGTGTGTTGACCCTGCAAATGGTCTGGCCAACTGTTCAGGGTGTACCCTGCCTTCGCCCAGTGTCGACTGAGATAGACTCCAGCCTCCCTATGACCCTGATAAAGGATACAGCAGTTCAGAAAATAAAATGAAAATGAATGAAAAAAAAAATTATCCTAACCTGCTGGATAAATGTACTCAGAATTATCCAATTACAATCACACTGAGAGGAAATTATTATTATACACCTCTCATCTGTGAGTGATTCATATATGCCCATATAAAGGGACGTCATTTCTGAGGGACGAGTGTGCCCTATGAGGTACTTACTCATTCAACCTGTCTTATGGCCATGTCTCCAATGTTCTTAGATTATGTTCTGTAACCTTTAAAAAGTGATTAAATGGTGGATTAGTATAAGTGGATGAAAAGGATACATGCTGGTACACATGTAACTGACATAATTATCTATAAATTAGGCAACATTTTGGGATAATTACTAATTTTCTGATGTAAAGAATGTCCAAGAAATAGCTTTCTGGTTACATGAAGTGGAAGCTCTTTCTCTGTGGCTGGATAAAGTCCATCACTCATCTCAATGTGAGACACTAATGATATAATACAGTGCCAGAGGAGGACGACTTGATTTTATGGTGTACATTAAATATGAAATATGCCTCTGCCTTACTCCATATAATTTACTGGAATACATTGTTTAAATTGTACCACTGAAATTATAGACCATCTTTTTGAAAGATTGGACTCTATTTATTTTACCCAGTATCAAATGTTTCACACAGTTGTAATTTCTCACTATTTAGTCAAATCTCGTTTCTCATTCCCGTTCTTTTTTCCCTCTCTTTTTTCTCTAAGGTGGGGTGTGTATCGCTCAGTCTTTAAAGATACCACGGGAACCCAGGCCAGGGGAATTTGACAAGATAATTTTGCGTTTGCTGGAGACCCCCAACGCCCGTGCGGTCATCATGTTTGCAAACGAGGACGACATCAGGTGTGACTCTGTCTCCAGCACAGCAGAAACCCTTTCTCCTCTCTGCTCATCATAACTTCTGCATGAAATACAGAAGGAGGATTGAGACAGAAATAAAGTTAGTTCAAAAGTCATCCTAAAGTGTAAATGGAGCAGATGGGGTCAAACTATAACAATATCACTCTTCTACCTTTTTAAATGCTGTATGAATCCTCTGCATTAAACCCATAGAAAGTGAACACACACACACACACACACACACTCACACACACACACACACACACGTGAACAGTGAGCGCGCACACACTTGGAGCATTGGGCTGCCTCATATTGGGACGCCCAGAGAGCAGTTGGGGGTTAAGTGCAGTTGCGGGAGGAGTGAGCTGCACCTTTCCTTCCTCAGCCTTAGCCATGAAGGTGGAGGAAGGGAAGGTGCAACTCACTCCCCACCACAAAACATTTTTCCTGTTGGTTTGGGAATCGAAACAGTGGACTTTTACAATTAGGAACCCCACTTCTTTAACTATTAGGCCATGGCTCTTCTTCCTCTTACTCGCTTACTCACTGATTTGACTGATTTACTCCTATTATGATAACAGGTAGGCTGGAGCCTATCTCAGCTGCCATTGGGTGAAATTGGTGTCACAATGAACCGCTCATCAGACCATTGCAGGGCAGCACACATACACACACTCACACCCAGGAGCAATTTGGAACAGCTCGTTAGTTTAATGTGCATGTCTTTGGAAACTAGAGGACCCAGAGCAAACCCCCGAAAGCACTGGGAGAACATACAAACTCCACGCAGATTCACACTCTCCTAGCCTGCAACTGAAACCCAGGACTACTACACCACCATGCCGACCTCTTCTGTATCTTCTTTTTCGTGATTTGAATACTACATAAATACTCTAATATATAAAAAAACAACTTAAATGGCCTGTAGATATCTAGTCCATTGAACTGTCACAAGGTACAAAGTAAAATGAGGCTTTCCTTAGCTTGGAGGCAGAGAAGACTCTTGTTTCTCTGTTTTTTGTTTTTTTTCCCATTTGGCCTATGGTGCTCTTCTGATGTGCTTGTAATGCAGTGCTTCAGGTAAAGCTCTGTGGTGCTTTGTTAGGTGCTTTCATGACTCTTTGTGTAAATCTAATAGAAATAAGGTTTTGTGAATAGCCAGTGTTTAAGGGAGATTATCTATTTTTCAAATTGCAGTAATTATTTCCACATGGCTGGTACACTGTATGAGTATTTCCATTTGTAGACGAGTTCTAGATGCTGCCAAAAGGAACAACCAGACGGAACACTTCCTGTGGGTTGGTTCAGACAGTTGGGGCTCCAAGATCTCGCCAGTGATCCAGCAGGAGCAGGTGGCTGAAGGAGCAATCACAATTTTGCCAAAAAGAGCTTCAGTGGATGGTAATAATAAAATTTTATTAATAATTTAGTTTATCTATCTATCTATCTATCTATCTATCTATCTATCTAGTATTTTATTATTACTACATTTTTTTAAATGTCTGTAATGAATTCAACTCTTATTTTTTTTCCCTTAATGTTCAAAACAACATGTCACTGATCTCAAGCATTTAAAATAATAATCATATTTAAAAAAATCTCCTTCTGGTTTAAATCTGACTTGAATATAAGCTGTTGTTACTGTGGTTGACCTTGATAAGTCCAACACATTTTGTATCTGAGTTTAAATCACTGTGATGTTATGAATACTGGTCCACCTTTTTATAAAATAGTTTCGTGGCTTATTGTGTTTCTTATTAAAAATGCATGTAAAAGATTACATATCCCACCATGCACTGTGCTCTAATTCCAATTTAATTCAGTTTTATTTGTATGGCGCTTTTTACAATTGACATTGTCGCAAAGCAGCTTTACATAGTAAAAGTAATTTAAAAAGAAATTTAAACATGTTTCTGCAACCCCTACACACCCCTCCTACTCTAACACCTAAAATATTATGTATCACACAATTTGCTGTATTCTAACAACTTAAAACATTATATATCCCACAATGCACTGTGCTTTAACAACTTAAAACGTTATCCCACTGTTCCACGTCCCCCCTAGATATGAGAGTGTGAATGCTTGTATGTGTGTTGGCCCTGCAGTGGTGTGGCGAGCTGTCCTGGGTGAGAGTTGGCTAAGATAGGCACCAGCCTCCCTTAATAGGATTAAGTGGCTTAGACTATGAATGAATGAATTAATGAATGAGTAAACAGGCTTAATAATACCTGCACTAAGTAAGAGAAATTTAATTTAGTCTGAACACATATGGCACAAAAAGGGTTTGGTTTTCTTTTGATTAATGTATAGAGTTCCTAGAGGGAGCCAGTCCTCTCAGATTAAAAACATGGATATAAAAAACATAAAGTCTTCAGATTATGTTCAGTTTACTTGATTTTATTTAACAATATTATGTATTATTCCTAAGGTAATCACACATTCTCCTTTTTCCTATCCACAGCCTTTGACCGTTACTTCCGAAGCCGTTCACTTTCCAATAACAGGAGAAACGTGTGGTTTGCTGAATTCTGGGAGGAAAACTTTAACTGCAAACTGGGCATGCATGGCAAGCGGCTGGGAAGCCCCAAAAAGTGCACAGGTAAAGTAATAGAGATCCGCAACAAACCTGCTCACACTCAGAATTACACTCACAATTTCAGTCTTTGTCTGATGTCATGTCAGTGTCATTGTTGTCTTATCGTGTGTTACATCTGCAGGATCTATCATACTGCTGAAGTCACACCCTGTGCACTGTAGAATAAGCAATATTCACATCTCGTCTGCACATGCGCGAACTCTGAACCTCTCTCCCGTTTGCCTACCAAACCCACATAGTGTGATAATGTGTGTTGAGGGAGGTATGTAGTTTTAGCTGTGTTTAAGCCTTAAGTTCAGGTGAAGTGTAAACATGGTGCACATTGTGCTATTGTAGATGTTCCGATGGTCATTATAGACTTGAAAAATGGAGTAAAAGTCAGTGTGATATCCATAATTGAGAGCACAAACAGCCAGAATGTACCACAGTTTCTTCTGCACAATTTACACACAGAGAAGAAAAACCCCGAAACTCACAAGAGATGGATTAATGCAGTATCTAAATTATAGTTATATGTTTACAATTTGATTATTGCTAATTGGTGGACGATCTTAGATTTTAATTAAAGAAGTGGGTGAGTTAAGTGGGCAAATACCTCAGATGCCCCATTATCATTCACTTCACTACAGCATGCTTAACTTTAGTTACTGTACATAATAACAAGTTGTTATAATTGTTCTAAAGTAATACCGGTATTACATGAATAGATTTGTGTATAATTATAAAAGCCTTTCATACAAAACTTATTTAGACAATGCTAGTCCCGATTGCTTCGACCACAGGGATAGCCTTACTTTAGGGCTTATTTACAGAATTCTGATATTTATGTTTGGGTTGTGTGGGGTGAATCATTCCATGTGCTTGTTATCACTTCAAGTTTACATATGTAAATATATCTCAACTATTAAATGTGGTCTGTTATATCACACCATGAATGTTTTGGTTGGATTTACTTTATGTGGATTTAATGGCTGTAGAATACTGTAGAACACTGTTAGTTTCAATTGATGTCATGAAATATTATGTAATTTATTACTGGGACTGAAATGCACTTAACCAAAGAAATAAATATGTGCACATTAGAGCTGATTGTCAAATTTTATAACGTGAACAGAACGCTTTTATAAACAATGACAAGACCTACCTTCCCTGAATTCATTTCCCATTAACACCACAACCTCAGCTTTTACAAAATACTCTCAGTCTCAAGTTGTCTAAACTGACCGGTGCCTCACATTCATTTTGCATTTTTCCATTTACACAGGTCTGCTTGGTAGCCCCGATCCCATAATGCATAGTGCGAGCTGATATGTGAACATGGTTATTTAAGACAGAAAATGAATGCTGTACATTGCTCCAGCTTCATTAAACAAAGACTATTAAAAACGAAATGGCCTGGCACCTGGAAAGCATTAACAAATGTTTATTGTACCAAAAACAATATATTTGCCCCATACAGAGTTAATTTTAAGCTCATAGATACAGTTATTGCATAGAAAAGTCCATTATAAATTTTGAAGAAAAATGACAGTATCACAGAGATACTGTCCAATTGTAAGGTGTCTGTGAGGTCATGACTAGGCCGAACAAAAATGTATGTGCTTCAGGTTGCCCAACCGACCCTTCCAAAAACGATCTGAGTCAAAAAATGCTGCCCTACCTTGATAGCAAAGTTGAATTTTATACATAATGCCTTTTCTTAGTAGGCATATCCACAATTTCTCCGTACCATGGTTTATAAAAGTGAGTGAGATTTTCCTCAGTCTGTTATAAATAACTATTGGTTCTACCTACCAACGCAGTTTAAAGTTGTTGTTTTTTTTTGTCTGGCCTTACAGAAGGGGTTGATAGTGATTTCCTCTGAGTGTGTTACCCTTCACTGTGATGCAGTGTTTGCAAGATCTCAATCAAGATGCATTCACAGCTTCATGTATCTCAGAGAAACACGTGAGGAGCTTTACTCTTTCCGTGGTCATTATGTGCTACAAAGAGATGTAGAGTACGAAAGATGTATGTACAAAGAGAAGGAAAAATGGGGGGATGGGGTTAGGGGTTTATTGGTTATAATACAGGGGTATTCTTGCTTTGCAATGTATTTCTAGCACGTCACATGATTCATGAAAAGCATGTCCACAGATATCTATTACATGATTTACATGAATTGTACTGTAGATATTTACAATCAACAGTATGGCCAAGTTCTCCAAAATGGCCATTCTGGTCTATAAGGTGCCACTGTTCAAAAGTCTACATGGAAATTTATTCAAATTCTTTTAACTCACTCCACTAGATTTTTGAACTATACTTTTGCTAAGGACCCACTAATTTGACTAGATTCTTCAAAATCACATTTACTTGTAATATGTGATATTACTATAATTTTTATTTAATATAAATACTTACATAATAAAAACATGGCAAGGTCCTGGATACTGTAAGGGCACAAATCACAGTGTTACCTTTAAAAACTAATACAACACTGATATAAAATCGTTTTGAAACTCTTGCACATCATCCTTTTATTTCTGTGGTAACAGGTAACTAATGGCAAAGCATAACATCAATTCAGTTCACAATATATTTTTTTAAAAAGCTATATAAAAAGGCACCTATAAATCATTTTCTGCAGTTTTTTAAATCATATTTATAATCAACACCTTAAAAGATATGATATGACTTGCAAGCTGTGCAATTTATCAAATGAAAAATAAATTATATCTTTTTTGCGAAGGTCGAATTGTTTGCAGTGAATCACAGATTTAACAAAAGCACTTTGTTATCATTTATGGTTTTTTATTTTTTTTGGAGCATGGTGCATGGATGACAAGATGTTCATGGATGTCATTTTAAATATTTTAATTGATTAAACCACTTAGTTTCTGGTAGAACCCACCAGATTCTTAAGGAAAAGTTTCCCTCAGATTCATGGCTTATTTAAATGTTGCAATTTGGAATATTTGTGTTACATAATTCCTTAAAATGAAATTTTTATATTTGTTTAAATTTTATCCTGATTTTAAACCTCAGCTAAAACCTCCATACCCTAATTCCAAACCTCTACCTTATGGCATGCCTGGTCATGGCAAAGACTTTAGGAGTCAACCCTGAGGAATCATCCAGAGCTGGAGTCCCATAGGTGGTCCACTACTGCTTTCAGAGATGTTCTGGAAACTCCTGCAACACTGTTGGTGCCAAACTGTATTGGACTTGCTGTTCTTACCAAACCATCATTAGTGTGGAGAAGGAGTACCTACTATTTTGTAATAGTTTGTTCTTCATATCACCCTGCCCCAGCTTGCACCTTAAAAAGGACACTCTAACCCTGGCTCACAGCATCTAAACCACACTGGAGGCAGCAGTTTACAGGTGAAAACCCACAGTGCTTAATTTGCATAAAGGCTGGGATAGGTTTTCAGATCTTACGGGACAGCTCCCACCTGTCTTAAACTGGGCTGCGCTCAGCCAGATAGGTGCTGTCCCATTACATTTTACCTTTCTCATTGGGTGCATGGGGATTAGGATAACACCCACAAGCAGACCACAACCATCACACCAGACAAAAAAGGAAAGAAATCATCTAAATACAGGAGACTACTTCTTAAACCTGGATCCTGAAATATCTGCACAAGAAAAAAGGTAACAATTTATTTATTTATTTATTTTTTCTGGCAAGGAGGAAGTACAGAGAACATGGAATTGTATTTACAAGCAGGAACTCCCTGATGAAAATGGTTGAGCCTACAAAGTACAGACTTTGGATGATCCAGTCATCCTTAAGAATACCTGCACTCCTATTCTGACCTCACACCAGGAGGAGTTCAACTTTAGCAATGTCATCAAGAGCATTGCCCAATGCCAGATTGGGTGCCACTGCAGACTGCATTGGCTCAGCCATGTGCATTAAAAATGGTCAAATGCCAAAAGCCATCCTTTATGCCGAGCTTGCCTCTGGCAAGAGATCTGTTGCGCATCCCCAGCTGCACTACAAGGATGTCTGTGAATGTTATCTGAAAGCTCTGGGAATCAACACTAAGAGCTGGGAAAACATAGCAGCTGATCACAGCAAATGTTGAAGTGTGCTCCAGAGACAACTCAATACAAGAGGGAAAAGGATCCAGACCTTGGCTGAAGTAATGACAGCCAGGCAGAGGATGCACCCCATACCACCCAAACCTGCACCAGAGACTGCCACTCCACCACAGTCAACTTTTTTCTAGCCATGAGAACACCATTTATGGATGCACGTGTTTATGGATGGTGAAATGTAAGTGTATTAGGATGGTGGAATGTAAGTGTGTTAGGATGGTGGAATGTTAGTGTGTAAGGATGGAGGAATGTAAGTGTATTAGGATGGTGAAATGTTGGTGTATTAGGATGGTGGAATGTAAGTGTGTTAGGATGGTGGAATGTTAGTGTGTAAGGATGGAGAAATGTAAGTGTATTAGGATGGTGAAATGTTGGTGTATCAGGATAGTGGAATGTTAGTGTATTAGGATGGTGGAATGTAAGTGTGTTAGGATGGTGGAATGTTAGTGTGTAAGGATGGAGGAATGTAAGTGTATTAGGATGGTGGAATGTTAATGTGTAAGGATGGTGGAATGTTAGTGTGTAAGGATGGTGAAATGTTAGTGTGTTAGGATGGTGAAATGTAAGTGTATTAGGATAGTGGAACGTTAGTGTGTTAGGATGGTGGAATGTTAGTGTGTAAGGATGGAGGAATGTAAGTGTATTAGGATAGTGGAACGTTAGTGTGTAAGGATGGTAAAATGTTAGTGTGTAAGGATGGTGGAATGTTAGTGTATTAGGATAGTGGAATGTAAGTGTGTTAGAATGGTGGAATGTAAGTGTATTAGGAAGGTGGAATGTAAGTGTGTTAGGATGGTGGAATGTTAGTTTATTAGGATGGTGAAATGTTAGTGTGTTAGGATGGTGGAATGTAAGTGTGTTAGGATGGTGGAACGTTAGTGTGTAAGGATGGTGGAATGTTAGTGTGTAAGGATGGAGGAATGTTAGTGTGTAAGGATGGTGGAATGTTAG